>OX411544.1:89005131-89317631 GCA_948146395.1 Fragum whitleyi | reverse complement strand
ATCTTGCAGCGAGAGTTGCTGAGTCGCATCAAGAATACACCAGAACCGAATGAGCGTGATTCATTTCTGGACTGGGTTAAGCTAGCCGTGGCAGGCGTTAATGAGACTCTTTGGCGCCGCCTACAGACTGAGGTACAGCAACTGGTCAGCCGTTACACTGACATGCAGGAGCAGCAGCAACAACAGCCTCAGCCTAGACCTGACCTTTCCTCAAACAAGGATAGTGATCCCTGTTCCATACAATGGCAGCCTTATTCCTCACACTGGCCATCCCAAGTCGTCAATACAACGTCTTTGTGGGGATCTCAGGAACGTGCTTGGGTGCAACAACAGCAGTTTGAGCAGCAAGACAAGCAGGCGTGTACCCCTCCCATTAGTAGACCGTAACAAATTTGGAATAAAGTAAAAAATGATGTTTGAAAACCCAAGATATATACATCACCGCCAAAGTCGTACTAGAAGCGTACTAGAAGCGTTATATGACCGGCACTACCATAGCGATATCGTCGTGTAATCTTCTATGTCTGCATAGCGTCGTAGAATAGTCTTGAATGTCGTATCGGCCGTGTAGTATAAACGCAGTAAACGCGACCGTAAGTCGGCAACGGTCTGCGTAACATCGTAGAAGCATCGTAGTAGAAGCGTGTAAGCAACGCGTTGTACATGGGAGCATCGTAGTACGGTCGTAATGAAGATCATAATCAGATCGTGGCTTGATCGGGATGATCGTCCTAAAGTCGCAGCTCTGTGTGAACGGGGGGTAAACACGCATATTTCCGGCAAATTACTACAAGTTGCAAAGGCGAGGGCTTAGATAATTTACATAGTATCTGTCTATACAGTGTATAGAGACAAACTTTGTTTTGCTCTTAACCCTCTACAAGCTTTCGCAGATCATCCATTCGCCCGGTTAAGGATTGCAGCTATATTTTGTATTTCAAGGGGAATTTTCATTTATCTTCACTTGATGAATAATTCTAGTATCACGCCATTAACAAAATAAACAATGATTTTGCGGATCGAAGTCTTGCGAAATACTTAATTGAATCTAAATGGGCACTTCTTTATTTCGAAGCTATTAAGGTCCTACAAGTTGTTCCTTACAAAAAATACCGTTCACCAAGAAGTACTTTTTCAAGTTCTCGATTCTACTCATGTTATCATCAAGTTGAAATTAATAATCTCAGTACTGTTCGGTAGATTATTGTATCAATGACGTCATTTATGACGATCGAGAAGTGATCACAAATAAATGCATTTCCTGGAGGAAACAATGGCTATATGGTGCCACTTTTTGCCTCCATTTATAATTTTCTTGTTTTCATCATATAGTCATTGTATCAAGATTTGAAGGGACCTTTCCTCGTTTTCGCTCGTTTTCATTCTAGAGTGATCTGCCATTCAGTGGTTCTGGCCATTTTTCAGGTTTTTTTTTTAATTTGTATCATGTTTTGAATAAACTCGGCGACAGCTAATAGCTATAAAACACATTCCTGATAATGGGCCTTAAACATATACATAATGAATACTGCAACCAGAGTTTCTCTTTTTTAATAACATTATCATAATATACATCCAAACATAACAATGCACCATTAATGGTAATTTCGAAAAACGTGAAACAAAGACCTACTTTTAGAAGAAACTGTCCAATCAATTTTTAATATTGATTAATTTGTTTCATGTTGACGAGCAAAAAATGCCTTAAAATAAGCAAATATCCACTTCCGGTTGATAGACTATCAATGTCTTAAAAGCAGGATTCTATCGATCGAAAGTATATTCAAGTATAATACACTGAAGTTTAATAGGGCTGTCACACCTTAACGTTTAAGCCAGCGCGTGGCGAACGTGTTGGATTTTTTAAAACACGCTGCGAACACGTCGGGTACGCTATGGACACGTTCCACACACGCTATCGGCACGCTGTAACACGTTGGCACACGTTGCGATACGCTGAGTATCTCATAAAATTTGTGCATGCACAAAATTTCTCAGCGTGTGCCGAACGTGTTTGAACACGCTCCGCACACGTTCCACACACGTTCCGCACACGTTCCGCACACGCTCAGCACGCTAGAGACACGCTAGGAGCTTGTTCACCTACGCTACAGTCACGCTAGAAACACGTTCGCCCAAAGTTTTACGTGCTTATAGCGTGTCTCCAGCTTACTGGGAACGTATGCATAGCGTGTCTTCATCGTACTGAACGTGTGTCTAGCGCGTTGCCAGCGAGTTCATAGCGTGTTTCTGGCGTATGACAGCGTTTGGTTTTCAATGAAAATATAAAAGTTCCGCTGCATATTTGTCTTGAATTTATACCATCAGCTTGTCGTAAATAAATAAATTTGTGCATGTACGTGTGTGTATGACCCTTTTGACATGTTCATATCTGCATGTTCAGTCTAAGAATGACTTGAAAACTTATAAGTAGCATTCTCTATATTTGACGATGAACGATTTCGTTCAAGTCATATAAACAAAACTTATGTTAAGTTATGTTATGTTATGTTATGTTATGTTATAATCTGCTGGTCTTTTCTTCCATATAAATCCTTTACGGATTTTCTTAATTCCTTAGATTGTCGAGGTTGAGAATGTAGCCTAAATGTGTATTAAGCATTGCGTTTATAGCTTTACAAGTGCGTCTGCTCTTTGGTCAGAATAACAATAAGTTCGCGAAAATACAAACATTCAATCGTCTCATTTGATCATTATCAATGTACCAAAAAGACAAGTACATCGTTGTACCTAGTGGACATAATACAAGACGTGTTTTACTCTATTCTGTAATTTTCATAATATTTGATGCTATTATATGTACTACAAGTTTGATATTTGGTACACCTTTCCCCCTTAATATAAGACTAGCTATTCAGGATTAAGAGTGGTTGTAGAAAGTCATCCTACGTGATAGAGCATATGGAGGAAGAAGGGAGTGCATAATGACAAGTAGTTCCTTACCCTTTCGCAATATTTTTCGAGTGAAAAGTACCAGAAGCTTTAATCAGCCTGTAATCTTATAAGTTTGTTATATGCATGTTTTCATATGTAACAGGTGCCAGTGTATTTTTTCTTTTCGTCGTTTCCTATTTTTCTTTTACATTAACCAACATACTTTGAATTTGAATATGTGTAGTGACCGGTGGCCTGTTTATATATTAAAAGAATTAATTTAAAGTGGTGATTTCTTGCAGAATTTATATTTACATCAAAAACACGCTACGAACACGTTATAACACGATAGAAGCGCGTTCCAAACACGCTAAGCACGTCCTCAGGACGTTACGAGAACGTTGGACACACGCTCAAGAACGTTGGTATACGCTGACATACGCTATCAACACGTTCTGGACACGTTACTCACGCGTTACAAACACGTTCAAACTCGCTATGAACACGCTACAAGCGCGTCGTGAATTGACAAAAAGAAAATGTAGGTCAGCGTATGCCGACGTTTTGCGGACTTAGTCGTTTTCTCAAACGCGTTAGGCACACGCTGGCTAAAATGTTGAGGTGTGACAGGGCCATAAGGCAATACAAAGCGCCTTGGTCGTAACAATGTCATTTGTTAGAAGAATTCTCTTCAACTTGCCGTAATAATATAAAACGTCCTCCAATTATAAAATTAAATTATACCCTTATCATCTGCTTGTAAATTTCAAGATTTTAATAACTGTAATTTATATAGATTT
Organism: Fragum whitleyi; assembly: GCA_948146395.1. Lineage (NCBI taxonomy): Eukaryota > Metazoa > Mollusca > Bivalvia > Cardiida > Cardiidae > Fragum > Fragum whitleyi. Next base: position 89,313,936 of record OX411544.1, on the reverse strand, counting down.
TTCTAGCTGGGGTCACCAGCACTCTAGTCTCTGTTTACATTCGACACTTGGGTAATTGAAACTTGTGTGTCATGTCTTATTTCATAATGATGATTGTCTTTTCGAAAGTAAAATGGAACTTATATAAATATCCTTCATATTGCCTCATTAGTATTTTTGGCGCATCGTTTGATTTCAAAACATTTCCCAGACGTCTGTCAACTAGCACAAAGAAATGTGTCATATGTGGAGGTTGACCTATGGTGTCTTTGCATGTACTTTAGAGTTTCTTCATAAACGAGAGACGAAGAGAGAATTTGTTAGTTTTCTTAAGTTATGGTTATGAAACTAAAACAACGCGAAGTAGATTCGTACATACGTGTGATTAGGTTTTTAGCTTCAAAACTCCATGAAATCACGAAAACTCGTTAGATTGGTCAGTGAAGAAACATAAACAGAAAAAAACGTAGATTTTTTTCGGGAGGTGGGGTATATATAATACGTACTTAGTGTTTTGTATGAATAAAAATATCTAACGAGGTTGGGAGAATTGATCATTGTCGAGGCTCTGCCGAGACAATTATCAATTCTCACATCCAAGTTAGATATTTTTTCATACAATACACTTAGTACGTATTATATTTGTCTTATAACCTCTTTTTGTCTTCTTTTCGTCGATTTTTCTAACTGAAATGCAAGTTACTAAAAATAACCGCATAATGTCATTGTTTCAAAAAATAACTATGTGATATCATAAAAAGATATCATGCGGGTTGATATCATACGGATATTTGTATAGTTATAAGATAAAATAAAATATCGATAGTTGTACGAAATTAGCGTTATTATATTATCTGCCCTTACTTTCATCCTAAACTCGCTCGTTCCACTCATTCAATTTTATCCCGAAGTTATTTTAAAAACATTAAAACAGAAATCGCCATCTTGTCTTAAATGATGCTCCGCCAACTTTCGCCGATACCGAATGGAAGTGAAAAGGTCAGAAATAAATAAAACAAACGTGTGCGTCTACCACAAATCAAAAATACGTCACCGACTAGTCAATACATGTAGATATTTTCTTGAAAATAAAACTCACAAGAAGCAAAACACTAGAGAATCGCCCGATGTGCCAATCAATCGCCAACTTCTAGTCGCTTGAGTGTATCGATTTGTTCAATCGCCGCAAAATCGGCTGATTTAATGCAAAAGTCACAAACAAATCGGCGACGCAGACACATTGGCAATTCCTATTTTTCATCTGCCGATTAGTAAAAAATAGCGTGCGCCGGGCGCCGGATATATCGAGACAAAATATCCCTTTTGTTGTCACATAGGCCCGCCGATGTGACGATGTCTTATTTCTTGTCCAGTTGCAAGGCAGAAATTGCATTGTCGATTTTACATTACATTTACATTTACCGGCGAGATCTCGTCGACAAGTCAGCGATACGATGGCGATTCGTTGCCGTCTAGTCATCGATACCAAGCGTAAGTGAAACGCTCAGAAAAGACAAAAATATGACTGCCAAGTGAACAAAATCGGCGAAGCCCGGCCTTTGAACTGCTGAAGCCCGGAAAATCTCCATCGATTATTCGTCGATACAATTTTGTTTTCAACAAATCGAATATAAAATCTAGAGTGATATCTGGACAGTACAGTTAGTTACATCGTGAAATTGACATTCGCATCAATCAAAACCATTCTAAATCGCTCACTTAGCTCTCCATTCATTCATTCCAAACACTAACTCAAACCATTCATAAACGTTCAAGCCCATTGAAAAATATAGAATCAGAAACGTTATTCAAAATAAATTTTGATAGAGAAAAAATCACGATTTATCTGACTAAATTCAAATTGCTCGCGTCTCATAGGTTCTTTAAGAAATATGTACTTATCAAAATAATCTGTATGCATATTTTATTTAAGGGAGGTAATCAACACTGCTAATTTTGTTCATCCTGAACAAAATTTGCGACATTGGATTACCTCCCATTGAATTCACTCAAAACTCGCTCCTCACACTCATTCAGTTTCATTCCTGAATCATTCCAATATCATTCACATTGTCAATTTCACGATGTTGTTAACTGTAATATTAGGAATAATACAAAAGCGATGGACCAAGAGACACCGGAGGCTTACACATTGTCTCGGAACAATTATATATAGGTACATAAAGACTTCCCCGACTAGTAGGTAGGTTGAAACTTGAAGAAAAAACTCATCGACGCGGAGCCGATATCTTCACTATGGAAGTCAACGCATTGATCAGTAGCCGACTAGTCGGTGCCTAATCGTCGGTTGTATCACCGATTAAAAATATAATCAAAGTACTGACAGTACTGAAAGCCAGGTCTTGAGTACATGTAAATGGTTGAACTCGTTCTCCTTTCAGGGAGAAACAAAACGTAATAAAGTACAAAAAAGCAATTGTAACCTCAAAATTTAGAGACTTGCATAAAATCTCACAAAAGAAAAAAAAGCATTACAAAAATATACATACGCAATATCATGAGTTTTGGTTTAAACCTATTTATTTTACATCGATTGGGAAACAAGTTCTTACAACTTAGATTAATCCCTCTCGATTCTGCTTCCTGGAAAATTCACCAGTACTCGCGCCGAATGTGTGGGCCAATGAAAGACCCAAGATCGATAGCCGCTCCCGGGAATCGAACTGGGTCAATAGGCAGACGCTCTACCTCTAGACCACGGACACCACACAGTGTGTGAGTACATGAGTACATTGTATTGGTCAGAGGATATGAAACACTTCTAAAATAATAAAAAATATTTCAAACGATAGAAAATTGTTTTCCTTTTTCTCTTGATGATATGCAATACTTCCGAAATGATTGGTTGAGATAACCCTAAATCACCCCATTAACTGTTCAACGCCAGCATCTTGTATCCTGTAGCAGACGACTTTAAAATAGATTGATTCAAAAGCAAAATATGCTCCTAATGAGTCATTTGGTATAAAAAATCCAAAGATATTATAAAAATTGCCGACGTATCAGCCCAGCGAGGCACACCGCTGTTGCGAAGGTCATGCTTATTGCTTAAAGACGTCGCATATGTTGCGTCTCAAATATAAAAAAAAATAATAAAAGAAAAGTAGAAATAATAGAAAAATGAGAGAACTTCTCAATATCTTGCCCCAAAATGATCCCTGGATCGGATCTTTGTTGAAATTTTTAGGGTGTTACAGACGTTAAAAAAAAAAAAAAAAAAAAAAAATCCCCACATGATCCGCCGATTGTGCGCCTCGAACCCACGCCGCGAATGTACAAAAGTTTAGAGGCTTCAGACGTATACGTTAGGCTATGGCCACTCCGCCTATCTGTTAGCGAGTTTTAAGGTTATATATTATTGATTTACTAAGATAGGATCCTTTCCTACGCGATTTACGATTGTGTAAAAAATATTCATATAGTTTACGGACCCAAAAGAATTGTCTTGTCTTTATATTGATTTAACTAAAATGGCAGTTAAGTTAAAGCCGAAATGATACAGCAATAAGTGGTTTTCGGTCTGTGCACACGAGGAACTACTTTTTGATTTTGGCGGTGAAGAGGTCAACAATTTCCATCCCGTCTGGCAGCAATAAAGCCAGTATACTGAAAGTATACCTGGCTTTAAAAAAAGAGACGTCGCGACGCTTTGTCGACCGACGGAAGTGAAACTAGTTTATGGCCGACCATCTGTCGAGCTCTGGATGTACACATCGGTACTTATCGGATTTTTTTAAAACCTTAAATTTTAGATAAAAAATAGCAAGAGTTAATCGCGCCCAACTAAACGGGTTACTGTATCGGAACAGAACTAGGGTATTTCTGTATACTGAAAAGAATTAACGAACGTAAGTGAATAAATTCAAGATGATTCCAGTTAAAATCTGCTTTTGGAAAATTGTTCATACGTTGAAAGAAAAGAATCTACACTGATTTCCTATCGTTTATTTATTTGGCTTTATACGATTTCATGACGAGCGCAATAAAACACCGTAACGGGGAAAAAGACTGAGAGGGAACAAGTTGCCGATGGCCCCTAGAATTTGCCATACTGGATACCCCGGGGTCTCCCTGTTCGTTAATATCTTTTAACCAATATAGGATTCAAATCTAAGGGTATGTTACCGTGGCAACAAATGAGAATGGCGATACTGTTCAGAATTTGATCTGTCGTGTGATTTCGCTTGAGACAAGCTGATCTTAACCGAGTTGGGAATAGAAAAATTGCTAAGCAAGCCTCTGCGAGCTAATTAACTCATTTATTCTTAACGAGTGTCAGAACAGATTTCATCAAGCAAAATCAAGTTAAAGATTCGTTTTCTCACAAAAACGTCAATTTAGTACCTTTGAATGTACTTTTTACGTTCATTATTAATGATATATGTCAAGAAAAAGTGTTAAGATTACGTCTCGATGGCGTCATGTAAAGAGTGACTTTATACATGTTTGTATGATTAGATTACTTCTTATCAATTACTGTTCCATTAGAAGACGAGAAATTTTTTGTTGAGAAATATTTAATCATATAACAAAATTATGCTTGTAATACATGACAAGTGTACTTCAGACAAACAGTTATGTCTTTTGATAAACAGTTTGAAAGAAAATTGTGATAAGTGAATCAAAAGAGCAACATAATTTTGAAAGCTATAGAACTTGCATTTGAACCTGTCCGTGACATTTCCAAATATTTCAATTTAGCACCAAAACAAAGCCTCTGGCCAGCCTGTGCGTCCGCACAGTCTGAACAAAGTCTTTGCTATGCGCTTTGCAGATGGATAAGGTCCTACAGTCTAATTAGACTTTAATACTAGCTTCGAAATGAATAACCAGGTCGCTCAATATTTGGGCGTCGTTCAGCTACAAAACTGATGAAATGTCACTCACAGGCTACATTTGGTTATATCGTGAAATCGACATTCATCTCAATCATGAACATACTATATCGCTCATTTAGAGCTCCATTTATTCATTAAAATCACTCACACAAACCATTCAAAACGCTTCAATATCACTAAAAAGATAAGATTAACAACTTCATTCAAAATAAATGTAGCTAGTAAAAATAGCGATTAAACTGACATAATTGAAATCAGAAGCGTCTGATTAGTTCTTGGACAACTATGAAGCTATTTAAAGAACTTATATGCATATTTTATTAAAGGGAGGTAATACATATAGCTTACCAAATCAAAATCAGCGAAATCGGATTACATCCCTTTAATTTTACCCAAAACTCACTCATCACACTTGTTAAATTTCATTCCAAGATCGTTCCAAAATCATCCATCTTGAAAATTTCACGATGCTGTTAACTATTGTTTAAATAATCAATTTTCATATTTCCCTCTGCTTGATTCATTTTTTCCAAATGTTTATCTTGATAACGAAGTTTCCAGATGGCCAACGAATAAAGTAGATATAGAACATTTGGCTTTCATTGTTAACCTGCTGAGTTTTTCTTGAATTTTGTAAATGTTACAGCTACTTCTGACTTGACTATAATCCACAACGAAGTAACAGCAAGATCAGAAACCATCATAGGTTTCCGAACATTGGACTTAAGAAAAAAGTTCTATATTTCATTTCTCTGCAAATCTGGTTTGCGTTCAATTTCCGTTGTTTAATTTGTGGTATCATAAGCACTTGTAATGCAATAAGTTGGCTATCACTTAGCGGAATATGACCCGCCAGACGAAATGGGACCAAGTGCGTAAAGTGCGTAAGGTAAATTGATTACTCTAGATCAGAAAATTAATAAAGTGCGTAAAATGTCGATCCTTGTAATATTGTGCAGATTGCGCAGATAGAATAGGGCTGAACCTTTACGAACCTGATTAATTTTCTGATCTTGAATAATCAATTTAGTTTCCTGTGAAAAAAAATAAAATGCAATGGCTGGTTGGCCTGTCCTAGAACCAGCCTCTTTTTCAGATATGTATTTTACAAAGTTACCATATTCCGCGTGATTTCTTAACAATAATATTTGGTCAACAATGTACGCACAACACCCCGGATGATAATAATTACATGTATGTCTTTTTGATTCAAATCATTCAAAACACAGGCTATTCGTTTTAACCCTTTCATGTTTAATCCCTGCTTTTTACGTGCCTGTGATTTTATGATTGAGAAAACATTGTGAAAAGAGAAGAAATTGCTTCTGACAAGCAATTTCTTCTTTTTCCACATTTTTTTCTACCCTACTGAATGGTTATTTTTCAAATAAAATCCACTTTAAATTTTCGTCTGCAAAACCTTTCAATTTGGACGTGTCCAAAATTTTAGAAAAACAGAAAAGGGTTAAAATCCATAATTCTAATGTTTGTAGTAAACGAATCTATTTAAGAACCAATAAAGAGCGATATCTAGTTGATATAGTAAACACATGCAACTTCAACATGTTCCGTTGAAGATTGAAAGACGTTGAACAAAAACATTGTGAATAATACCTTTTTTTACAGGTGAAAATGTAACTAATTCTTTATATTAAACCCTAACGAGATTCTTTTTAAAAACGAATCTTAATGGTATAATGTACCATCCGGTACTTTAGTGGCGACGGAAAGAGTCGAGTTTAATTTAAAAGAATTTAGAATGTAAGTCTTGAAGGGTTAAGCTTGCCAATTTGAAATTTAAAAGTTTCATTTATCCAGTGACATATACACTAAGACATACCAATTTGAACACGTACACAGATAACATCAAACTTCTATTTACATCAGTCTAAAAAACAACTGTGAAATACTGTTTAAAATAGCGTCAAAATGACTTAAACTATATTCATGTTGGTGTGCAAACGTGTTTTGCCTGAACCATTAAACTTACCACATGATGATTAACCTTTCTACTATCTAATTTCTACGTAGAATTACACCATACACAAATTAGCCAAAATTGATCACAAATGACGCAAACATATTTTACGTTGCTAAAACAACCAAAACTGAGTCTCCTTTTGGCCTGGTAGATTGGCAAACTTTTATTTTTTAGAAAACTGGTAAATCGTAAATGTTCGGCCAAATGTTTCATCAAAGCTTATACCTAACTCTACCAAACAGGCATTTACTTTTTAAATTTTTGATTTTTGTCCTTTGTTTGTTTGTTGTTTGTTTGTTGTTTTTTTTTTCGATTGCGAAAAGACGAAAGCTGATACTGATAGGGTCGCCATCGAACCAATCCCAGCTCTTCGCTCAGGCAAACAACGCACAAACGAACGCCCCAGTTCCAGGTGCTTCCATATAGGCAATGCGTGATAAGTCTGCCGTTTCTGGCGCGCTCGGTTGACCTTCGTTGACCTAAGCGCAGACATATTTTCCTCATGCCGTTCAGCGAGAGGCGACATTAAGACTTGAACGTTCAACCATTCCGTCATTGAGGCACTATGCGGGTATGTTCACATGTGCAAATTTACAAAAAATAATAATAATTAAAATAACAAGCATTATCTATTTACATTTGAGCAGAATCGAGTCAAGAAAGAATACCCATTTTTTTCTAATTTTTTGAGAACTGATCTAGGTTTGAATGCTTATATCGTTTGTGGGTGTATACCTAACTCCTGATGGCTTTAGACTTTTTTCTTAGCTTTTTGAGTTTTTGAAAGCTAACGCTTTGACAATTTTACAAAAAGTTTGAATTAATCGCGCCATATTAGTTCAATATATTTAAGAAATCGTTTGAATATCGTTTGTCTCTTTTCCGTCTTCTTCTACTGCAAACAGCTGTTCCAACAATAGTTCTGTCTTTGTCCAACCTGTTAAAGATTTGAGCCTGTACTTTAGTAGTTGTCAACCCTTACAGTTAACAAGATCGTGAAACTGACAAGGTGAATGGTATTGGAATTGATTTTGGGATGAAATTATATAAGTGAGGAGCGAGTTTTGAGTGAAATAAAAGGGAGGTAATTCAATATCGCTAATTTTGTTCAGAATGAACAAAATAAGCGATATTTATAACCTCCCTTTACTAAAATATGCATGCAAGTTCTATAAATAGCTTCAAATTTCTTCAAGAATCAATCAGAGGCTCATAATTTCAATTATTTTAGTTAAATCGCCATTTTTTATCTCTATATATATTTTGAGGCAAGTTATTTACATGTATCTTATCTTTCTTAAAAATTTTGGAACGTTTATGAATGGACTGGTAGAGTGTTTTGAATGAACGACTGAATTTATTATTTAATTAATTAATTGATTAATTGATTAAGCAAATGATTAATGATTGAGATGCATGTCAAGTCCACGATGTTGGTAACTTTATGTCGATATTGAAATGACTCGTGTTTTCTAGGTCTTTTTCCTTTTCACATCCTAGGGAAAATTCATTTGAGCCTGTGTGTGACATTTTCAATCATTTGAAATTTTCATGGGGTACAAACATTGAGTAGCATAGAAAGCCATATACTGCAAATATTAAGTTACCTGATGGTCTACAAATACTTTGATACCTTATCTATCTACTAAATGCACAGTGACGACTCTGGTCAGACTGTGCGGATGCACAGGCTGGTCAGAGTCTTTGCTTTGTGCATAATCAAAATTGTTGGAATTCTCACACACAGGCGCATTTAATGAAGTTATAGTTTCATCGTTGATGATCTGATTGCAGTGATAAAATGTCATAGGAGCCTCTACTCAGTAAAGACATTAACGACATCTCAGTTCTGCTACGACAATGACATTTAAGAAATCGAGCCGATTTATTATTTTTCATTGAAAATGGATTGACATAAAATGTATTGTATCTGGGCAAAAATTAAACTCTAAAGATGGGAGCTAAGAAAATAATTTGTTAACATATTTTCCATAGAAAAAGTATCAATGAAAGGAACTATTGATTGACTTATTTAAAAAAAAAAAGTTTGCTAAAAACTAGTATATCATTAATTCAGACAAAAACACACTAATATGAGAATATAATTTTGAAGTAAATGGATCCAATTATTGGGTTAAAAATTACACAATGTTGACTGAAAAGGGTAAGAAAGAGTATACCCTTGATGACAAATACGTCAAAAGAATAAGGAAATGTATTTACTTCCCTTTGATTATCACAATGTCGAACTTAGATATCCTACAGAAGTTTCGACCAAATTAATACCAATATATTCTCCTTGCAACTTTCACCTTTTATCTTATCATCCTTATCTGATAAAAATTCGTTTTTAATAAAAGAAAAGGGAAAAGATGGTTACATGTATATTTAGAGTGACCCGTCACGCGAAAAGGGACCATCTGGGAACTCTTTACAATAAATAGTTGAAAAAGAGATCGGGTCCAGCATAGATCAACCAAAGGTCGCATTTCAAAAATTCTTTCACAGGAAGGTAGATTGGTCATTCTAGATTCAGAAAATAAGCAAAGTGCGAAAAGAATCGACGCGAGTCAGTCTGCGCAATCCGCGCAGTTTGACTAGGGTCGACACTTTACGCACTACCAAGATGGTCCCTTTTTGAGTGACGGGTCACATATAGTTCTTTCTTCCCAATTAGAAATTTAGAGCTACAGACAGGGTGGGTATTCCAGATTTCAGATTAAATATTTTATTCTTTATACATGTAGTACAAAACATATGTTGCTGGTACTGATGTGAATAGTCTCGTCGAAACAATTCAAATGAGTACCAACAACATAGAGTTTCATTGAAAAATAACGATTTTATACTGGCTTTACCCTTTCTAATGTGTACCTCTAGAAATGAAGGGGCTAATCTTACAAGAGTCTCATGGAAACATACTTCTCTGTTTAATATGAAAGCGAATCCCATCATAGCGAGACAGATTAGGTTTTGGTGTCGGTCGTTGTTTGACGGTCATACGTCGGAAAACGCTGGCTCTTGTCCCTTCATGCTGACGTCTCTGGTCCGACTTTTGTTCTGTTATATCTTCACCTCTGGAGTAAAAATGTAATAATGTTATATCTGCAATCCAATTAGATAAAGAATTCTAATTGATGTATATCGCAAAATTTGCCATGTTGCCAGGGCAAATGCAATTTACACAAAATTAATGCGAACAAAAAATACACAACATCCCTTTTTTGCATTGCTACATGACTTCCTCCAAGTCAGCAAATGAAAACGTTTTTACTCTTTTTAATACATTGTTTGTTTGATTTAATTAATGTGGCTTATGCATATTGATAACTTGTTCCGTCTAGCAAGAAATACAAAAAATATCCCTGAACGAGCCAACTAATCATCTTGAATCTTGAAGTCGACCCAATAACATTTTTGAAATTGTCATGTTAAATATTGCATAATTTCACATCTATTTCGAAAATACGGCTAATGATTTTCAAAATAAATGAAAATCACGAAACGAAATGTATAAACTAATTTAAATTTTGGCAGAACTGGCTGAACGGTTGTGTAAGCCAATTTTCGAAAACTGCCATGTGGAAGCGTACATTAAGAATTGAATGTGATAAAAATGAAAGTATTCATTAATCTATTTTTTTCAATATTTATTATTGCATTCAATTATATTCAATTTGAAATTTTAAAGAAATTTGAGAAAAGGGGTTGTATGAAGTATGAATGTATGAGGTAAAAAAGGCCAAAAAAGTTTGATGCAAGCAATAAATTCATTTCTCACAGTAATTTTTCATTACTCAGTGCCACTAATTATACACTTGTGTTACGTTGGTTTAATAGACAACTTTCCTGTGAAAGAAATAACGCCGTGAGTAGTTGGACTATTTGACATTTAGTATCCGCAGTACTTTGAGAACTATATTGTAAACATATTTCGTGTTTATTTCAACTCATTCAGGTCTGGGGTAACTAATACTTTTTCCGTATGCGACCATTATAACATTTCCCGTCATAGCTCAGTCAAAGAGTTTGCGAAAGTGATCAAACTTGTCTTAAATTGAGGCCCGTTCATTTGCGCACGAAATGAAATGAAAATTAGTATGGCATGATCCCTTTTCTCTACGACTTTTTGGGCCATTTTTGAGATGACCCTTACCGCGAAGCTGTTTTTACCGGCCCCTCAAAGAAATATACCCATGTTTAAAAATAGCTATTGGACCGGGAAAATAGTTAAAAAAAATCTGTATTTTTTTTATTGTATTTCAACAACAGATTTCAATCAGTGAAAAATATTCAAACAATTTTGAATCTCGACAATATTGACCAATCAGTGATCACCTTAAACATTTTGTTATATAGACCGGAGTTTCCCTAAAGATTCTTGACGAATCGCCGGAAATTGAATTAGTTCCCCTAGACCTTTAGCCGCATCATTCCGGCTGTTTTTTCATCAAGCCTAGCTTCAAACTTGTAATTTGGTATTATCTTTAAGAATATCGTCTATTTTTTACTAAAACCTCGTATCTACAGTTGATTTAAAGCTATAGGTACGAGGTTTTAGCAGAGAAAAGACGATATTTTCCTTTTCCGCCTTAAACAGAAACTAGTCGACACTGGTAATATTCAATTTTTTGTATAGTACACTGTTGTTGCTTTTTTTTCCCGAAAAAGGAGAGATGGGGGAAAACTGAAACACTTTTTTTAGATTTTCTTAAATATTTTTAAACAATCCCGCAATTTTTTCATCGCTGAAGAGATAATTATATCTGCCTTTATTCTAGTCTAGATAATGTTATATGACCCTACTAAAAACTGTCTGATTACAACTCATCAAAAAATTGACTGTGACTTTGCCCATTGACGTATGTGACCCCAAAACAATTGTGCACTTTCTTGGGTCATAAGCAGCATTTGTATGAAGTTTCATGATTCTATGTCACTTAGTTCTTAAGTTAGAGTCCAGAAACGAAAAGGTCTACGGACGGATGGACGGATGGACAGACAGACAGACATGGTGAAACCAATATATCCAGTTCTTCTTCGTAGGTGGGGGTATAAAAAATAAGTCCAGTGTTTCACTTTGCCCTAGACCCGGGGAAATGAAAATGAGGTTCTGGTAACTTAACGATTGAATGCGTTCCCCTTTTCTCATGCCCGTTAGGTAATTTTAGGACACAGTTATAAACCCACGCTTACAATAGTCGCCGACAGATTCTTGGCGAATACTTACGTTTCGTCATCCATTCCAAGTTTCAAGTTCTTGATGGTCATTTCCACTTTTGTATCGATGTTTCCTTTCTTCGTAAATGTGTACTCATGCATGAACATGTCCAGAATAAACGCAGTTACGATACTGAAAATTGAAATAATAATAATTTCATTTTACATAAAGCTAAATAACATTTCATGAGTCAAAGCAAAGCTATTGCAAACTCTGTGTTCACTTACGGTTAGGTTTTGCAGACCGATAGACGGACGGACTGATAGACGGACAGCGGTAAAACAATATGCCCCGGATCTCTCGATGTGAAACCTTGTAATTTCAGCTCGAGTTTTGGTGGCCAAACGGTGAAATTAGTTAACCTTTTTCGCTCAGCACGTTTATTCTTTTCATTTAGGAAACAGTTACCGGTATTGACATGAGATTACTATAAGTTCCGACTCAATTTCCAAAGAACCCAATGCTTTGGAAAGTAAACTCGCCAGATTTCGTCACGGCTAAGCCACTCGCTTCCGGTGAAAAATATCGCAGAATATCTCGATCGAAATAATTCTGTTCACTTTCACTTTAGTGCTTGTTATGGAACCTACAGAAGCGTAGGTAATATTTGATTCATATGACGTTACGCAAGATACTGGTGACCCTTTGCGTTACAAATAGTTTCGACGTCGGCATAAATATAACGTTCCGTTTTTACTAAACTATCTTCAAGCCATCATTTGCAAACGATATGTTCCTTTTATTGAAACGCTGTTAATCTTTGGCAAAATTTAAATACAAAAAGTTTGTATTTAATTTATGACACAAAATGGACACAGATTTCCGAAGATTCTGGCACATTTTCTATAATATAATTCAGAGTAAGATTGAATCGGTGTGATTTTGAAATACCCATTCAAAGTAAAGATATACGGGAGATATCATATATTTGTAGTGGTTCAAAAATAAGATTTTGATTTACTAATAATATGTATTTTCAGATTATTGACTAGATCTTATTATTTAAATCAAGCACTTTCAATTAAGATTTATAAGATGATTCCGAAGAAATCGCGTTAATCTGAACCAATCGATATTACCACTAATGATATCTTACTTTGAATAGAATTTAATATTTTAGTTCTTTTTTATTCAGTTAAATGAAATAAATTCTGTTTAGGATGTTCTCAAACAGATCAGTTTATGACAGTATCATGCTTTTTTATTATTTATTTATTCTATTTCATTTATTAATTAATTAGTTAATTTATTTATTTATTTTTGCATTTTGCATTTATTTCATTTAATATTGATTGAAGTTTGAACCTCCATCTTCTTTTCCTTATATTATGCGCAAATTTGGAGTATTGTAATTTATTCTGTCTGAATTATTATAACCATAATTATCAAGTGTCATAAAATTTAAAATACAAAAAAAACAAATCAAATCAAGCATGTAAAATACGAATTCAATTAATCATATTTATTCTGCTTTTGCTTGATAACAGGGAAAAATCAACGTCGTGTTCTGAAAAAAAAAAAAACGTAAGTGGGACATTTTTGGGTGACTTTTGTATTTATCAATAAAATCATAACTATTAGGCGGAGAATTGATAGAATCATATCCTTGTAAACAGAAATGAAAATGTATTTTGCTATAGAAATTTTAATTCAATACAACAAGTTAAAGATATAAACTATTTAGGTGGAAAATAGCAATTCTTAATTATCGACGTCAAAAAATGACAGTTGGACATTTTCGGTGACTTTTGTATTTTCGCTATACTTCTAAACGGCGCTTCAAAATATGATTTTATTTACATTTTTCTAATCTACAGAGAAAATATTTTTTTTTATGTAAAAACCAGTTTGATCGGTGAATTTTTCACAGAACGGTATAAACAAGAATGCGACTTCATTAACATCGTCGTTGAAGTGGGACAGCCCTTATCGTTTTAATCTATCATTCGTTTTTACATAATTTTGATACGTTTAAAAGGCAAAATAACCATTGTACATTAAACATAATAGAGATCTTACCAAATAGTCATGTAGAATGTTATTTGACGCAAAGTTTGGTGTATATTTCATTAATTTCTCACGAAAAATATGGATTTTATCGAAAAAACAAGCTCACAATAACGACGTTTTTGTTAAGGGTCACCAGTATCTTGCGTAACGTCTATATTTATTTTCCTATTTTATTTATTTTTTTCTCAAATATTGTTACATAATAGACCAAACGTCATAAACACAGGTTAAACAAAACTGAATAAACGAGATTTTGTCGACGTTCATAAAAAATAGTAGTAAATACATTTATAAAATGACCGACGTCGCGGGAGCGAAATAAACCCGTTGAATAATTTTTATATCACACGGGTGTTATTACACAAGTGGAATAACTATAAAATAACGTCATAATGTATATATTGTGACGTCAGCTTTAAACGGCGTTATAAGTTTCGCGGAAAATTGAAATGTCAAATTTCAAGAATTTTGGCGAATTTTCGCGAATATTCGGGTCATATTATAAATAGAATATCAAATTTGTGTTCATAAAATACCGAATTTATTAAACCCCTCATCTAAAACAGATAAAAACTCGGCACAGCCTCGTTTTTATCTATTTAGAGATGACTCGTTTAATTAATTCGGTATTATATGACCACTCATTCAATATCCATAATGTATAGGATCTTTAAAACAAGAAATCCGAAATTGAACAATCACATGTCTTTTATACTGTTTGTAAATGCAAATTGAGTGGTTAGCGCAAAACCATGGTAAGTGCCTATGAATACATAGGCACTTATAATGGTGTTGCACTGACCTCTCCATATATTATTATAAAGACTTACTTCATAACAACAACTGCAACACAAAGGTGAAAGAACATGAAGAATATACGAGACGCCTTCCCAGATACCAGACAGTAGCCTTCAGCAATAACTACGTAATGTTAAGGAAAATAGATTTTGAGGTAGAGACGAAATCTTGGTAATAGATTCAATTCCGCCCGCGCAATGGGCATTATAATCAACTCCAAGTTTCAAGCTGCCCTTCTCCACCTTTCGAAATAAATGTGTACGAATTAGGGTTATAAGCCAATTTGATTCGCCTTCCTTTGCGTTATCTTAGCCGACTTATAATTCAATTAATCAATTTTAGTTGCGTCCATCAAAATAATCGCGCCTTCTGATTGACTGAAAGGTCAGTTTTGTTCCCTATGAAGAAAATTTTGAGTACGCAGATGTTTTTGTAGGCTTCCGCAAAAGGTAGTCCCGTAAGAAATCTATTTCTTAACTAACAAATCTTTTCACTTTTGGTTCATGATATTGAATTATAAGATATGAAGATAATATTTGTTGATTTCATAGAAGTATAGACCTCAAAACCGAATCACACTCATTTATGAATCTGTTTCGCGTTTTCATAGTGTGATTAGGATTTAAGTTTGTTTTATACCTCAATGAAATCAACAAATATTCTCTTTTACTCTATGTAAATGATCTTGTAAGGCGTTGTGTGAAATTCGGTATGGGAACAGAAAACAAATAGAATAAAGACATGTTCTTTAATGCTTTTCGGTGATTTATCGAGAAATAACGGTAGATTATCACTTGTTTATCTCACCTCAAAAGCAGTGAAATTATTAAACACTTACATCCTGCTTTTGTGCATTTCATCCTATCTGACGTCATTTATGCAGGGCGAAATAAGTGACGTCACAATGAACGCTGCATAGCAATCACGCGCAAAATGACGAAAATATGTCCTAGAAATTTCACATTTTGTCTCATTTTTGCAATAGAAAGAATAGAATAATCGTTTGTTTTTCGAGTGAGATCGATGACTATTTCATTTCGTGAATAACAAAAGCTATATTTTCACTCGTGAAAATATAGCTTTTGTTGTTCACTCAATGAAATATAAATCGATCTTACACTGAAACAAACGATTATCTTCTATATCGTAAGTAAAAGAAAAAGGATATTATGCCAGTTATTGACGATGAGTAACGAAGCTAGCACGAAGAACGAGCTGAACAGGTCGTTAAAGTTGACATTACAGTATCGGCTCTGTGTGAAGGCGCTACCATTCAGCGCCATGTTGCCACAGTTCTCCTCTAACTGGGTTGGGTAAGTGTCGTTTATACCTGTATAGCCGAGGTACTCTATCTTACCAGCGAATATCTCCATACCCACAATGGCGAACGCGTAAAACACGATCTGCAATATTATTATAAGAAAAGGAAGCATATTGTTGGAAAGATTGAAATTGTCATATACTTTATTTCAATAAGTCATGTTATACTAATTAATAAATCTTGAATTAATACCAATGTGACAAAAATGAATTATAAAACAATTGCTTATGGTTGGATATTGAAACTACGACCTCGTAAAACTGATGTTAGTTTGCTCTATACTTTAAATGTTAATGAGGGAATCTTAGTGAGCTTCTCAAGTTTTCTAACATAAACATGGTTAAAAAGAGATCAGCTTGTCGTATAAAAAAATAAAATTTAACAGTTTTACAATATCCGTTTTGTACTTTAGAATGTTTATGTGGATATCATAACGAAAGGATAAACACATCTGTTGGAAGACAATCATAATTCGAGGGATCAGCGCAATAGTATTGTAAGTGCCTATAAACCATAGGCACTTAAAATATTATTACACTGATCCCTCGAATTGCTGACATATTGCAAATGAACCGAAATCTCAGTAGGGCCTAACTTAAAGGTCGAGTTCAACTTTTTCATGTGCTTTCGGCATTTAACAAAGGCTGTGATAAGGTTTTTAAATGCCTAACCAAGGGACGTACAAGCAAGTGACCCGATGGGATTTGAACAATTGTCCTTCGGATTTCTTCGGACCATAAGTCTAACATCCAAATTAAAAAAGCCAAGCAGGCTCCTGTTCTGAGCCACAGCGCATTTATGTTCATTTTATCATTGCTCGTATTTCTTAAACCGTCAGCTCTATTAAAGTTTTAAGAAAAATACAACAAAAGAAAATATGAACCGTCACGCGAAAAGGGACCATCTCGAAAATCTGTAAAATGAATATATGAAAAAGATATTTGGTCTAGCATAGGTCAACCAGAAGTCGCATTTCAAAAATTCTTTCACAGGAATATAGATTGATCATCTAACAAAGTGTGAAACTTAGCAAAGTGTGAAAAGTTTCAACCCTAGTCAGTCTGCGCAAACCTCGCAGTCTGACTAGAGTCGACACTTTACGCACTACCCAGATGGTCCCTTTTCGCGTGACGGGTCACAAATACAAACAACATACAAACAATATCCCGCAGTAAGTGAAGATAGAAAATGAGACGTTGATCACGCAGTCAAATATTATCCTAAACCTGAAATAAACGAAAATGGAGGATTGCTTATCAAAACATTGCAAAGACGGATAAAAAGGTAATAACTGCCATGTCGAGATAAATCTGGTAGTTTTGACATTATATTTCTTATTTGAGCCTGTGCGTGACATTTCAAACAATTTGAAATGTTCGTGAGGAGAAAACATTGAGTAGCGTTGACAGCCACATACTGTTTATATCAATTTACCTGATGGTCTTCAGATATTTTGAGACCCTATCTATCTACTAAACGCATAGTGAAGACTCTGGTCAGACTGTGCGGATGCACAGGCTGATAAGAATCTTTGCTTTGCGCATATTTAGATTTATTGGAAATATCACGCACGCGCTCATTTCATATTTGTTGTATAAAAGCAGCCTTTTATCGGAAAAATTAAGAATATTTTTGAATTCTACAAAAAATAATTGTAATTGATTAATATCAGGTTCAATATTTATTTATCAGGTCAAGTCATTTGTAGAAGCGGACATAAAATTGATTAAAAGAAAAAAATTGCTTATAATATACATCCTGTTCGTGTAAATGTATGCTTCATAGGCCTACCTTTGAAATTCCACGAGGCATCGCAAGATTCGAAATATACGGAATACGTTCACCACACTAAGGTATTCTGGGTTTATCTGACCTACAAAAGTAATGTTTGCATAAATTTTAATATCATAGGTGTATTTTCAAAACTGAGCCCTGACGAAGATACAGAGTCCATAATGAGAGATAAATCGGGTATAATTTATCAAAGTACTGAAAGTCCTGAAAGCTAGCAAAGCATATATGTTTTAGTAATCTTCCCTTTAGAAAATTATTATGATACAAAATCAGGTTTAAAATAAAGCGAGGAGTTAAAAAGCATACTTTCGAATGTGTTCTTATTTGAATATAGTTCATCCAAGGTACCATAAAATGTAGAGGGCATGGTGAAAATTTTGTTCAAGCTATGTTTGCTTTACTTTGTACACATGGGACATTCGTGGAAATCCACATACCAATACACTGTAAAACCGCGAGTGTGAAAAATTTCTCATAATCCCGAATTTTCTTTCCCTTTTCTGTTCAAATATTCTCAATTTCTGACATAAAAAGTCTATTGGTCATTGTTTATCACGGGTGAGCACAATTTTTCATTTCCCTACGATTGTATTTTCAGATAAAGTTTACTCTTTCAGAAGGTTTTATCATTTTGACTAACATACTGTACAAGTCATAAATGCGCTATATATGGCTCTTAGAATGTAAATAAAGAAAGTTTCAAAAGGTATTCCGTGCTTTCATATAGAATAAATCAAATTTTAATTCGTATGGTTCATCTTAATGACCTGACAAACATTATTATCCAATATTCATGAATTGTCGACCCTATGATATAAACACTAAAGAGAGTTGATGACGAACAACATACGAGGGATATCTAATGATCACACAGCTCACCATAAGCCCGATTGGCCCTTGTGAGCTTAAAGTATGAAAGGGTCGAAACTGCAGATTAAGGTATGCAATATTACGAGAGAACTACTTTTTATGGCGAAAGCATTCATTGATTAAGTGGTTAAGCTACCAGAGGCACTTTGCACTTATTTGAACCTTGAGACTTCCTCAAAATTTATTATGTTAACTAAAGCCAGTAAAGCTGACCCTTTGCTAGCTAAAAATCACATGTTTGTGTGAACCTCACGTTTTAAGAAAAGCAATAGCGTTGGTTTAAAAGTAAATTTTAAACTTTCTAAAACCGTTATTTTAACCTGTTTATCTATTTTGAACCAATGGCGCGAGAATCTAACAGTAAAAAGTTGATTTCACGGCTCACTGTGTAAAATCTACCTATAAAAGTTTTTTTCAAAACTGAGCTCTGACGTAGGCGTTGAGTCCATTACCATAGGTATATCGGGTATATCTTTAAAAGCAAATGATAGGAATTGAACGTGATACCTCCTTTTCAGCTTTGAAAGTAAATGAATGAGTAAGCCTTACGATTTTAGACGAGCAATGCGTTTCATTCGAAGGGTAATTTGTATCATTTTAAGGTGTTGTTTAAACCTGTTTTATCTATTTTGATAGAATAGCACGGGAATTTAACCGTCAAAACTAGATTTCACGGCTCACCGGGCAAAATCTACCTATACCTTGGTGCATTAGAGATGTAAATATTTTAAGTGAGAAATGATAAAACATACACGTAATACATTCAAAACACTCATTCCGATCACTTAAAAATGTTCCGAAATAATTGATGATTGATAAAACGCTTGTAAATCGTAATTTGGTGTGAGTGTTTGGAATGAATGAAAAGAGCGCTATGCGATCGTTTTAGAATAGTTTTGATCGAGGAGAATGTCAATTTAATTTTGTTACTATCGATATATGCACCATTTCTGGTTTAAATGTCAATTTCACTATGTTACTAACGATATAGGCACCATTTCTGGTTTAAGGTGGCAATGGACAGCGGCCTCCCGACTCTATAAACCGGAAGTGGGTTTTCGTTTATTTTACGGCTCTTTTTGAGCGTTGTTTACAAAGACCGGTTTTCGTAAGAGTCTACTTATGGAAATAACGTAGAATAACGATCGTAAAACTTCATAGTTTAGCTTCTTTTCAACATTTGATATTAATTGAATGACTGGATTATTAAATTTAACTATAGAAATGCGTTAAAGCCGTCATTCGATTAGGAGGGGACACTGAAAAATAACAAAAAACTTTCTTATTTGCATGGAAAGGTATGCTAACTTTTTTACCAAATAAAGGAAAAATATGGATTACAAACATATTTATAAATATGAAAAATTCATTGGGTAATTCCTTAAAAAAAAAGGTTTTTTATGTGGCCTTTTTTACCTTGTAGAATTACAAAAATTAGTGCATTTTTAACTTTTGAAAGCAAATGTGCAAATGCAATTGATCAAAGAGAAATTTTCTTGTCAATAGCCATTGTGTGCATGTATAAGGTCTAAAAAATGTATTTGTTTTATAGATACAACTTACTACAGGGTTTATACTAGACCTAAAATGAATATAACCGTATTACTGAAAAATGGCCTATACCACTCAAGGGCAGATAACTCTAGCATGAAAACGAGCGTGGAAAGGTACCTTCAAATTTTGATATAATGACTACACAATGTTAATCTACAACATATGTGACCAGGAAAAAAATTCATTGGGCGGAAAAAAATGACGCCATGTGTCCATTGCTACCTTAAATGTCAATTTCACTATGTTACCAACGATATAGGCACCATTTCTGGTTTAAATGTCAATTTCACTATGTTACTAACGATATAGGCACAAATTCTTGTTTGAATGATCTGTTAATTTGACCAGTGTATGATATTGTTAAAATTGGTAAGGCTTTATTCGTGCATTTTCTAGGTTACAATGGAAAAAGTTGTGAGAAAATTATATTGCTAGTTTACCTTTCGCAATTCAAAGAGGTGAAAACCCGAATAAAGAATAAACAGTAGGAATTAATCATGTAAAACCTACAGATCCAACAGCAAGAGTGAGAGAACGTTATCTCCGATCGTTTTCAATGCAGAATCGGTTTTTAATCACACACTTGAACGTAAAATTTCCTATCTATACTTTAGTTTACGTAAAAAATAAAGAAGTTGCTTTGTTGCATGGAAACCCGAAGAATCCTTCTATTTAAGGTAGTGAACCGGATTAGTTCCGTGACATTATCGGAACTCATGAACTTTCTCACAATGTTGACAGAGGTTTCCTACTGAAAATGAAAATCATTAGGAAACCTCAGTTAACACATTTTAAACTTTATGACTTCCGAAATGTCACGGAACTATTACGGGTCCTCTACCTTAATTTCAACATTATTACCTGAAGTAGCCAGATCCGTGTTATTAATTATGAGGACAACCAGAGATAATAGGGTGATGATCACATCAGACCTAGAAAATGGAAACATTTCATTTCTCATCTGTTACCATAGAAATATCGTTTTATATTTACCTTAAATGAAATGTAGGTTAACGTTACATTTGTCTATAGCAGTATCAAGTTTGCAACTTTTTAATTCTTCTTAAACATTAATAAAATGTTAGAGATAAAACAAATGATAGGTTCAAGGTAGAAATATTCACATAAAAAGTACTTCGCTTGGCATATTCTCTGACGCGCTCGCTTGGAACTGGTTTTACACTGAAACGAACTTCTAAACGGCCACCTTGCATTTTTTATATTTTGACATTTCTATAGTTATTAAATGAACTGTCCTTTTTTTCTATATGAAAGGTCGTTCAATTTGGCGTATTTTAGATAATGGATTCGAATTTTTTTCTGTAGCAAACGATCACAAGAACCCTTCACCAAGAAAGTCACAAAATTACACATATTCTAAAAATTTCAAATTTTCGGTCAAAGAAATACTCAGCGATTAATTCTATAATTGACAAACTTTGATTGCCATTGCGTGTCAGATACCAACTAACTGAAGAAAATAAGATTTTGGCTAATAAGTTTCTAACACGAGGATGAAATGCTAAAATTACCCAACCCACCAATGTTAATTTTGATATCAGGGCTACCATTGAATTCCCGTCAAATTTGCAGCTTTCCTTACATTTTTTCAAGTCAATGTTTATTGAAGACCCCCCTTAATGAGTTTTCTAATAGAACCAGCTATTGCCCATTTCAGATACCAAAGAAAATTTGTCTTTTTCAGCAAAAAACAGAAATTCGTTTCAGTGTATACCTTCACGACATTTTATCCTTATGAACGCATGGAAGTGTACGTGCGCGTTTATCGAAATATTCATATATACTTAAGAACAAGAGTTCTGTCCCGTTTTGTAATGCAATAAAGCTTTTTATTTCAAAGATTTTTTGAAAATATTGCTTAGCAATATCGGCCCTATTTACAAAACACAGGGACTGTTTTTCACCGGCTTTGGGTCACATATGACGTTGATTTAGTCCCAACGACATTTATGACGTTTTTCACGCTGCATACGGCATAGCATAATATAGAATTCCCAAGTGAAATCTTCCTCATAATAAATAAGTACCTATGTTCCTCGGTTTGCTTGTGTGTGTGTTTAGAAAAAGAAATAACCATTATACATTTGCGTAAAAGCCAGTACATACCAGTGCTGCATTTTACCGAAGTAGCGTTTTGTGCCATTGGTGTACCATTTCAGTAAGATCTCAAAGAAGTAGACCACAAAGAAACCCCATTCGAGAAGGTTGAAGTCAATACAGATAAGAATCACGTTGACCAAAACAACGCCGTCATAAGCAAGGCTGAAGTAACTGCAAAAGAAAAATGCTAACATGAACCAAAATATGAATTTCACATACATATCTCACGAGAGTTTTCGCTAGGAACATTGTGAATTTGATACTCACCAAGTTCAATAGCATTCTGAATCGCTCGATCAGCGCCTAATTCAATGCATTCAAAACACTCATTCTAATTAATCGAAAACGCTCCATAATCGTTCAAAAACGCTTCGAAATGGCTTAAAATGATCTACATCTCAATTATATCAAATAAATCATTCGCTATTTATTATCTGGTAAGTCTACTGTAAATTTTAAAGCGTCTTCGAGGTCTGTGAAGATTCGCATGTAGAAAAGTAAATATATTTTGATAAAGCGAAGTAAAATATCGCTTATTTCGTCCATTTTGGACGAAGTGAGTGATAATGTATTACTTCCATTAAATTTCATTCAAAACTCACTCTCTTATCTAATTTCATTTCAAAATTATTCTCTTTGTCATTTATGATGTTGTTACTATAGCAACTAAGAAATAAAGGAGAAAGGTAGCAGCGTAATTTATTTTTATCCGAAGTTATAAGTCGTTATTTGTGAGGGACCATTTGAAATATCTTTAATTCTTCTGCATTTACGACATTTGTGTCAAAAAGCTGATAAAATTTAGAAATGTGAAAAAATGACATTTGGATTAAAAACTTACGCATACACAAATAATTCATACTTTAAAGGAGAATAAATATTTTGTTTATATCATACGCCCTTTTTATCCGTAACTGCATGTAGCTGTTTCAGATATTTCACCCGAAAAAAATGTCAGTAAAGAATAATGAAAAAAATGTAAATATTTATTTACTTCATTCGTACAAAATTTGTACTTACACCGAACTGACGAGTTTCCTCAAGGCCTTGCTCGGTTTTGAGAGATATATTTTTGGAAAATGTATCTCCATGAAGGTTTTCCTCTCTGATACCTGCGATATTGGGACGTTCAATAGATCTGCAACACTCAGGAACTGTTCACGACCTAGTGAAAAAAAAGTCGAATCATTTGTGATCCGTCACGCGAAAATGGACCATTTGGAAATCCGTAAAATATTTTCTTTGAAAAAGACATTGTTTAGAGTAAAGGTCTACTGGAAGTTAACTAGAAGCCGCATTTGAAAAAAAAACACTTCATGGTACTATGGTCATTATAAATCAGAAAATCAGCAAAGTAATTAAAGTGTTGACCCTAGTCAGGCTGCGCAATACGTTCGGTCGTACTAGGATCGCACAACATAACAACATAAATATGGAATATTGAATTTAATATATTTTGACCCGTCACGCGAAGAGTGACCATCCGGGAATTCTGTAAAATGAATTATTGAAAAGGGATTTGATCCAGCATAGGTCAACCAAAATCGTATTTCAAAGATTCTTTCACTGAAAGGTAGATTGGTCATTCTAGATTCAGAAAATAAGCACGGTGCAAAAGGTTTCGACCCTTGTCAGTCTGCGCAATCTGCGCAATCTGACTAGTGTCGACGCTTTACGCACTTCCAAGATGGTCACATATGATGAATTTCTGACTGGAGCTGAATTTGAAAAGAAATATAAACAATTTAATGATAATGTCACAAGCATTGCATATATACATATATATGAGACAAGGATCACAGTGTGAAAATCTTAATCAGATATTAAAACTTTTATTACTGCATTTTTGTGTTCTCTTGTTCATAGAAAATGCCTCCATTTATTGTTTATTTCATTTTTATCCATCAAAAGGCGACTGTCGAGACACGCAAGAAATTAAAATCAGTAGAAAAAAAGTAGATATTTTTATGTATGTCTGTGAGTTGTAATTAAAATTCAAGCAGAAATGAGACACAGTTTAAAGAGTACTAAGAATAATAAATACGACCATTTTATGTTACTTTGACTGGATAAAGTATTTAGCACTATAACAGCTTTACATTCTTTTGTCCCAGTTTTAAGAGAGTTATTGTTTATAAGATCAGTCCTTTTTGTTCAACGGGATAGAAACATATTCAAGTTTTAATGACTAAGCATTTCTAATATTTTATTTTGTAAAAATTCAATCAAGTTTTAATGACTAAGCATTTCTAATATTCTATTTTGTAAAAACTTAATCGTTAACATTTTGGTGGACGTTTTTACTCGCAACAGTGTTAGTGCGTGAGAAAAAATCCGATCAGATATTAATAGCTTTTCTTCTAGACTTATTTCCGCAAGACAACTTTGCATTTTGAAAATGACATTGTATAAGACATCTATACAATTTTTGGAATATTCAAAGGTTTCTTTTAAATGCGAAATCAGCTGCCAATCCTTAAGCACGCGTTTTAAACTTTCGCGCACGAATGTTATTTAAGGACAAGGCGGTGATTCGCCTATGGAGTTTTCCCGTTGTGTAAGGGGAGCAAAACTTATTGGCTGAACTTGTAGCCCGATGTTTGAGATGCAAAGGATGGCATATAAACATTCCTGCGATAAAAATTGATTATGGAATCTGCGAGTGAGGAGCAGACGACACTTTGCGTGGTGTTATGTACCATTAGTTCTTTCACCGTATATATATTCATAAGCACAGGTGTGTTGGTTAGAGAAGACGAAAACAAGAATAAATGAGTTTTTTCACACGATAAGGAACTGTTTTCTTTTTTCAAGTGAAAGATTCTTTTTCTCATTCAGAATTCGTAGCATTTTTAACCAATCTTCGTGGAAAATATGAGAAGAATCAACACAAGCAAAACAGTGTATCATAATTCAAATTCTATGCAACACGTTACATTTAGATAAAGGATCTTCTAATGACGCTCCATAAACCAGTTGTTGTTAGGACATTTTAGTCACTTGGTGATGACGACTCTATGTCTGTCACTCACGCAAGACAAGTTACGGCGAATGCGAACTTATAGGCCTACGTTTTGAGATATACAATTTCGATGATATGATTAGCCTTGAAACAGCAGCTGTATTTGCGAGATTTCATTTGTTCCTTATCAATATGCATATGGTGCTATTTGTGGATGTGTACATTAAAGTTACTAATTTATAAATTACACTCATTAACACATTCTAAGCTACGTTTAAACTTAGAGTATTTTAAGATTACACACGACGTAAATAGTTCATGTGAAAAAAAGAAGGTCGGATGCCCCTGATAGAATATGTGACCCACCATTCAAATAGGAACGATCTTTGTATTGCATAAAAGATTTTTGAAAATGACACCTCTGGTTGATCGGTACTGGAACCAATCTATTTTTTAAATTCTTTTTCGGTGGAACCTTTTTTGTTTGACGCGTCACACAGATTTCTCAAAGTCTTATTCCATTCGTATAATAAATCGTAATCATGGACTTAACAAAAAAGACTGTTATTCCTTTACAGTTTGGATAAACATTGAAACCTGCCGAGCTTGGGTCGAAAAATGTTATATTTATCATATATTTACGTGAATTATTTCCTTTTTCGTCTCGTTATTTTTTACCTCAACGCCACCAGAAACGTCCACCTTCAGTACTTACAGTGCTTTGATCCTGAGATACGATGAATTCCCTGAAAAAACTCGATTTCTTTCAGACAATTTCATCTTAACTTGGCGGTATGTTATAAAGGCCAATAATAGCTTAATTACATGTCATTCTAGAATTCGATCGTTTAAGATCAGATTTTCTCATAGAAAATATCATGATGTGCCTACGTTTTATATTTCCAGCCTTCCTAGTTTTAAGACTCGACTTACTTATGTATCCCGTTTTGTCCGTGTCTAACACCATCATCAACAAATCTATCTGATATTTGGTTTTTCTGGGATGTGCAAGCCGTATAAGTCTGGACCACGTTTTATACGTCACCATTTCACGTCCTTGCAGGTTGATCTTGATCACTTCAAACGCTTGATTCAAACTCCGGGTCTTCTGACGTGACGATTGACGTATTTGAATCTGCAATTCCAGTATTAACCCGTATAATGTTGTTAACGGCAAATTCCTGCTGTAAACAAGACTTTGAAAGACTAAGACCAGCCTGTGCAGGCTTCTGATCTTGGCCTTAACTGCCTACTTTCTACTTTTAGACTATTTAGCTGGGCATTTTGTTTTGAACACAATTTAAGTTCAGCAGGAAAGGATTACGTTTTGATATCCATGGAGGTGTGTTACCTGTAAGTGGTAGGTTTTGGGGCAGTTATATAAATAACACCTTAGTCTGTTGTGTCCGATTTCTACAGACGGGGCGTCGGCTTGTTGACCAAGAGGTCATGAGTTCGATTCCCGGGAGCGGCTATCGATCGTGTTTCGTTCCTTGGTCAACACAATCGGTGCATGTATTGGCTTCCCGACCGATGTAAAATGAATAGGTTTCAAATCAGCACCTTTTTTTTCATAAATAATGTCTCATGAAACGAGAGTAAATTTGGGTTTGAAGTGAATTAAACTAATTTCGTGTCAATTTAATTCTTCATAAGTTGATCCACAGGGAGGGGGGGGGGATGTTCTCGTAGGTTCATTCCCGCTTTCAAATTTCGGAAAATATATGGTAATTACGTCCTTAAATATAGAATTCAAAGAAGCTTTTGGTCAGGGGTTTGGTTCAAGTTATAGCAACCTCATTTCGTCGTCCTCTAAGGAATACAGAAACATTTTCGGCCATTAGCTCTGGGAAAATTGTGGATGTTCTGGTTATTCAATTGTTTTAAGGACGAAAAATATAGTACTTACTTTCATATTTTCCCTGAAGCTGTTATAAGTAACGGCCAGTAGAATGTTGAGCATCAAATACAAACACAGTATGATGTAGACCGTAAAGAAAATGAAGTTCAGTCTATTCGAGTCATAAGCAGGTAGCCTGAAAATAACAATCGATAATGACACAGATTCAGAATGTTCGAGTCATAGGCGGGTATTTTGAAATAAAAATATTTATAATGACAAAAATTCGGTCTATTCGAGTCATAAGCGGGTAGCCTAAAAATATAATCGATAATGACGCAAACTAGGATTGTTCGAGTAATATGCGGGTAACCTGGAAAAATCTTATGGTCCGATTCCAAGATTGATTGATATTATCAAAATGTTTAACTGACTATTCTGATAGTTGTACGCTCTATTTGAAAGTCATACATTAACCTTATGATATGATTATTAAGTTTACTTAACCATCGAATGCAGTTTTATGCTTATTGAAAAAAATTCTTATTTTGTGCGCGTTTCTCTCTCTTTTTTTACTGATTTTTTCACCATCATTTTGAAATGCTGTCTACAACTTTTATTCCATCAATAGAAAGGTTCCTTGTTTTTAAGGGTATGAAATAACAGTTGCCTATAAAACTGTGCTTAATTTGAAATCAAATAAAAACAAGTCAAACTAAAAACAAAATACACTCATTTGAACAATGTGTATATGTAGATTTTATGCGATGAGCCGTGAAATCTATATTCATTTATAGATTCCCGAGCTAAGTTTTGAATATACACCTTAATCGTCTAGGTACCGTCTGAGTCTATTAGAGACACTTCAAAAACGAGAGAGAGCTTTTCTCTGCCATTGTTTATAAAATTCCCCGTATGGTAGAAAGTACCATTCGTAACGTCAGTTTTTATGTTACTTACATGACGTCCGGGTTGTTTGCGGTTGTAACGAGCACATACAACACCCAGAAGCTCTCTGTATAGGTCTTGAAGTAATCTGTACCATCAGGAAACCGGAGGTCAGTTCTGAAATTCAACGAAAAATTAAGAGCTATTTTTTGTTAAAAGTAAGGGTCAACCCGTACACAGGAAATGGGGAATATTGAAAAAGAGGTCATTGAATACCGAATATTTTAATGGTTTTTTTTTTTTTTTTGTGTGTGTGTTTTGTTTTTATCCGATATTTCATGAGCACGAATTTGATATTTTAGTAATAATGTATCCTGACTTCTTGATACAAAGTCAGCAAATTCCAGAAATATATCGATTCAATTTTTTTCCGCGAAATATATAACGCCGTTTGGGAAATAATATCAGAAAATGCATAATGGTGCCTTTTAACAGTGAAAAAAATACGTTGCTTTATGTTCTTACTCAATTGCAAAGTTATTTCACAAGTGTAATAACACCCGTGTATCAAATATCAAATGTACTCAACATCTCGCGACGTAGGTCATATTATAAGGCAATTTCTCTCAATGTCTATACTGTTCTAATTCATAACTGTAAAATCTAAAATTCTAAGAAATAAAATAATCTCAAAAGTAATACAAAATAACCGTATCTAGTAATTTACCATGTTTCTAGAAGGCGCAATTATTTTCATTTGAATATCATAAAAGTTTTTACATTTTAATTAAACCTTTGATAGCATACATATGCTAAAACAACGTTTATCATTGCCCAAAACATTGTGAATCATACTCAAATGGAGTTTTCTTGGTTATCTATTTTGAACGATTCATTACACTGCCAGCGAATTACTTGCATAGGTGAAAGATTGCTAACCCATGCCGAGAGAAAGCTTATCCATTGCGAAAGAATGCTTACCTATGCTAAAAGATTGCAGACTCATGTTGGCAGATTCTCATTTATGCCAAAGTTTGCTTATCTTTTCTGGAAGAATGTTTACTCGTAATAAAAAAAATGCTTATCTTTGCAGAAAGATTGCCTACCTGTATTGAGAGCTCACAAAATTTGCCGTAGGATTGGTAAGTTATGCTGAAAGAATGCTTAATCAGGCCAAGAGAAAGCTTACCTATGCAGAACGAATGCTTACTATCACTGAAAGATTGTTTACCTTTACTGATGGATTGCTTACCTATATTGATGGACTGCTTAACTATGCTGAAACATCTTCCATGCCACCAGGGCAAAAGATTGATTACCTATGCTGAATGAATGCTTACCTATGCTGAAACATCTTCCATGCCACCAGGGCAAAAGATTGATTACCTTTGCTGAATGAATGCTTACCTATGCTGAAACATCTTCCATGCCACCAGGGCGAACACGACAATCAGAAAGTAAAACAGAACAATCACGTGTATGATCTCGTGTAGCGTGAGGCGAATGTTGCTCCAGGCACGGCGTAGCTGTAATAAATATATAATACGTACTTAGTGTATTATATGAAAATAAATATCTAACGAGGTTGGGAGAATTGATCATTGTCGAGGCTCTGCCGAGACAATTATCAATTCTCCCGACCGAGTTAGATATTTTTTCATACAATACATTTAGAACGTATTATATTTATCTTATAACCTTTTTTGACTTGTTTTCGTCGATGTTTCTAACTGAAATGCAAGTTTCTAAAAATAACTGCATGATATTATTGTTCTAAAAATAACTATGTGATATCATAAAAAATATCATACGGGGTGTTATCATACGGATATTTGAGTAGTTATAAGATAATCGACAATATTTGATAAGCATAAAACAGCGAAAAGCTATAAACTTAAAAATGTAAATGGTAATCAAAGGTTGTTTGAACCGGTAAAAACTAAACAGATCTTCGACCTCTCTCTTTAACTTGCATCTATAAAACAGGTATCTATTTTCAAATTGCATTTTTTATTATTTTATGTTCATATGCCATCTGACAAGGCTATCTTCATTAGAGTACATATTAGAGGTTAAAAAGTTCCACAAAAACTTAAGTGTTGTCGATGAATTAGTCTAGTATCTTGTGGCAAGTTGATTCTCATTAATATATAAATTATGTGAGAATTAGACAATGGATATCGAATCTTTTTGTGCTTTATTATTAGAGTTGAACAGATGAAACAATTACAGAACAACACAATAACATGAACAAAGGAACTAAAATGTTCTTGATTATTTATGGGCGAGCTTATTTGGCGTTAGAGCCAGTTATGATTTATTATTACTAGCCTCGTGAAGCTATTATTAATCAAAGGAATTCAACCCGAGTTTTTCTTTAGATTTAATCACGAAACGCTCTTTTCAAACGCAATACCGAAAATCATACTTTAAAATATTCAAATCCTTTATTAAACGTTTGTCCTTATTCCCACAAGCAATTTGGAAAGCATACTTAGATATTGTCATTACATTGATCAACGGCTTTTATCTAGTGTTAATATTATTATACATCACGATATATTTGTAATGATATTTGTAGTGATATCATAAAGATGTAAATTCTGTGATAGTATAACCATCGTGATAATGATTATCCGAATCAAAAGTAATGGTAAAATAAGTTGGTTTGTTAAAAGCTATAAATGTCGTTGTTGTCTCATGTTTTTACCTGGAGTAATGGTAATTTGGCCAATCTATAATTCTGACGTATTTACCACTAAACGAGACCATTTTCTTTTATTATAACTCGTTTATTCTTTTTGTAAAGTCATGCTCCTGTCAAAAATAAAGCCAATCTGTTTATCCTAATATAATTAGCAACATTAGAAACGACAAATTGCATGAAAGGTTAGAGTTTCTCTTGTATATGTATTGTTTTTCATTTGGCCCTGGCTGGAAGCAGCTGATACAGAGACACATTGCATTCTAGACTAAAGAATACTCCATAACCATTTGCATACAATTTTGGGGTTTAGATGTAAAAAATAATAATAAATGATCATCTACCATTTGGT
Source organism: Fragum whitleyi (assembly GCA_948146395.1). NCBI lineage: Eukaryota > Metazoa > Mollusca > Bivalvia > Cardiida > Cardiidae > Fragum > Fragum whitleyi. The sequence continues at coordinate 89,282,682 of OX411544.1, read as the reverse complement.
CTATACTTATTCTTGTATAGACAAAATTGACCTTTGATCACTCACGAAAAACTTTTAGATCTGTAAATCTTTTACTGTTTTGTTGTTGTTGTTCTTTTATACATTATGTATAAAATTTGATTATATGAATATGCTTATTATTAAATTACTTTATTTCCGATTTCTATCATGTAATGTGCAAGCAGTAATCGCTGACTAGTATTCCGAATCAGCAGAGTCCAATTATTTAAAAGTTAACTAATCTAATTCTGTCACAGTTATATAGTTACATGTATTTCTCGCCTTTCTTTGTCGAAGGACAGTTAAATACGCCCAAATCTTGTATAATTCAAAAAACTGTATTTTCATTAAAACATTGTTTATTTCGCTCATACGTTGCCTGTCAACATCGTGTTGAGATCAATCATGTTGATAATTCTTTGGTGGTATCTTATTTGAAATACCTGAAATATGTCATTTGTAAACAATTGCCCTTTCGGCTTGACTGAGGCGGGTTTTTTTTTAGTATTATTATTGAAGTCAAGGTAGTATTAAGTATTTAAACTTAATTGTGGTCACACTTTTCCTTTACTGTCGTTCTTCAAGCCTGAATTTTTTACCGACATTTTCAAGTGAGGGAGAATCGGAAATAGATTATGAAATCTTGGGTTTATACGGGAAATGGTTAAGTAAGTATATCTAAATATAATGTTTTTAATATGAAACATATATTTAATCAAAGTTTAGAGATTTTGGAAGTTTTCACTGAGAAACGAAAAGGGTTTTTATTCTCGGCACACAGGTGTATCTTTTATATTTTACAAACTTATTCATGATCTCACTCACATGAGTTCCGTCAGAGAAATTCATGATCAATAATGGCCGCAGAACACGTGACCAACGTATAGGTTTCCAGTCCGTGACTTTCAGTGCAACAATATATGCAATCATGTCTAGCACCGTCACCTGAAATTGAGTAATATATTACCTACCTGTGCTTACCAGCCCTGCGTTCAGGGTGTCAAAACGGCGCAAACAGTTTTCCAATTACACCCCGCTTTGCACGTGCACTTGCGTGCAAAGCGGAGTATGATTGGAAAACTGTTTGGATCGTTTTGTGATCCTGAATGCAGGGCTGAAACTTCTTACATAAATTAAGGTATTCCATCCTAATTAGAAGTTTTGAAATCGACTGGATGTCGTAAATCTTCGGAGGATATCGTTATATTTCGGTTTAACCAAGTATTTTATGAAGTCGACGGTTGAACGAGTCAAGCTTTAGAGTCGTCATGTAAATACGGTCTTTATATTCTTTGCGTCGTGAGAATCCGCATATATTGGCATTCCATATTGTTTCATTGACATGTGTATTTAAGTAGCGTGTAAATGCATCTGACATTCAAGGTGTAGCCACATAAGTTTACCCCCAGAATAACTTTTCTTGTGTTAATTGCTAAAACACATTTATTTTACATGTATTGGGAAAAAAGTCTCGATTCTGCTTCTGGAAATGATTCACCACTCACGCTGAATGTGTGGACCAAAGAAAGTACATAAATCGATAGCCGCATCCGAGAACTCGCAGTATCTTGATCAAGAAGCAAACGGGCTCCTCTCCACCACGGCCAACACCAAATTGCAAAACGATACGTCTATTCGTGTGATGCATAAAGGTGACTAGAAATGAACAAAACAGGTACGAAAAAAAAAACACGTACGAAAATACAGACAATGGCAGTTATGTTCTTGGCATCTTTCTTGAAGCTATCTGGTAACCTCCAGTAAGCGTGGTGGCTCAGTCGAAATGTGAATATAACCAAACATATACCCTCGGGTATCATAGTCACCTGGAAATAATAAAATTTATAATTATGTTTATCAAAAGCGAGCGTTCTAATGACCGAAGATTTTCATTCATATGTCCATGAAACAATTTCGAGGTCGCAACTTCTTTGGACGCTTATGCATAAATAATAATTAAAATGTATCAAAATAGTAAAATATGAGAGTTGTCCAAGGAATTCGTGATCTTTCAATTCATAAAAACATTAAAATCAAATAATAATGAAATTGAAAAATTTACTGCGTCCTTTGAATCTAAATAATTTTGGATAGAATTTATGGAAAAAGATGGTCAAAACTATGAAGCTATGTAGCTACAGTTAGTTACATCGTGAAATTGACATTTGCATCAATCAAAACTATTCAAAATCGTTCACTCAGCGCTCCATTCATTCATTCCAAACAATCACCAAACCCATTAAAAAACGTTCAAACCCATTGAAAAATATAGACTCAACAACGTCATTCAAAAGAGATTTGGATAGAGAAAAATCGCGGTTTCAGTGACATAATTCAAATTGTAAGCGACTAAAAGGTTCTTTAAGAAATAGGAAGCTATCTATAGAGCTTGTATGTATATTTTATTAAAGGGGGGTAATTCATATCGCTAATTTTGTTCATCCTAAACAAAATTTGCTATATTTGATTACCTTCCATTAAATTCACTCAAAACTCGCTCCTCACACTCATTCAATTTCAATCCTAGATCATTCCAAAATCATAAACCCTGTCATTTTCACAATGTTGTTAGCGCTATGCAGCTATAAAACGCATGTGAGTAAGGGTAAGTCGGTGAACGTCAAATTTGTCATGTATGAATTGCATATGATGAATACAGCTAACAACATCGTGAAATTACTTTCTCATCTCAATCAAACCCCAATCTAAATCGCTCACTCAGCGCTCGATTCGTACATTTCAAACACTAACTCAAACCATTCCAAAACGCTCTAAAATCACTAAAAAGATAAAAACGAACAACTTCGTTCAAAATAAATATAGCCGCGTAGAATAAAATCGCAACTTAACTGACATATTGAAATTATAAGGGTCTGACTGGTTCTATAAGAAATTAGAAGCAATTCATCGAACCTGTATGCATGTTTGATTAAACTGAGGTAATAAATATCGATAATTTTGTTCATCCTGAACAAAATTAGCGGTATTTGATTACCTCCTTTTAAATCACTCAAAAGTCACTCATCGCACTCATTCTAATTCATTCCATAATCATTCACTTTGTCAATTTCGCGATGTTGTTAGCTCTATTTCTCCCTCTTCTTGAAATATTTAAAATTCATTTATCATCTAAGGTAATGTTCGACATTTTCGCAGGGGCATTTTATAGACTTTACTTCACTTTATGAAGATTTATTCTGTGGATCTGAAATTTTAAGTTCATAAAAAATAACGCCGTTCACGTAACATTCAGCGCAAAAACATTCTACTAGAGACAGGAAATCAAATAAGCGAGTATCATGGATAATAAACTTTACCACTATGTAATCACAATGATTACTTTGTATTCGAGAACTTAGTTGAGTTGTCTTATCTTGAGTCACATTACGTCTCATTAGCAGAACAGAACAGAACAGAACAATCATTTTAATAGACGTGTACGTAGTACATAGTCACAATTTCAATACATAATACAATTTATTTCAAGGTCATAACGCATTTTCTCCTCTCACTCTCTCACTCTCTGCTCGTCAATCGTCACGCATACTCTCAGGCCGTATCTAACAACTTGAAACCGCTCGCTTATGAAAACTGCAACCGCGGTAAACGAAGGAATCTGAAAGAGTATGCCCTAAGGATCATTTTAGATGAGTTTGGTTGAATTCTGATTAGAAGTTTCAGGGAAGATCTTTTTTTATATTTCACCATTAGGATCCATTTCTTTGTGACCCGACAGCCCGTAGCGCCCAAGTTCTTCTTCTTCTTCTTCTTCTTCTTCTTCTTCTTCTTCTTCTTCTTCTTATTATTATTATTATTATTATTATTATTATTATTATTATTATTATTATTATTATTATTATTATTATTATATTATTATCATTATCATTATTATTTTATTGTGTTTCCGCCAATTTGGCGATCATTAAAATAATTAAAGAACATTTGATCAAATTTCAATACATAGAAAGCTGGCAATCAGAGAAAGTTTGGAGAGAGAGATAGACTGAGTAAAGAAGGGAAATGACAAACATAATAACAAATTCAAAATCATGTACTTATAAACAGAAAAACACAACCCTCGTTTACATGACACTTTTACGAAGAAAGTATGACTAAACCATGGAAAAACTCGTTGATCTAAGAAAAATAAGTGTGTAAATACTAGGAAGATGGATAAGTCTTTTAGAGGTGATCCATTACTGATTGGTGGAGATTGTAAAGCCATGTTAGAGAGCTTTTTTTAGGGACAGGTAGCGAATGTCATTCCTATGAAAGTTTGTTGGAATTCTGCCCAGTAGTTTAAGAGGAGAAGATGTTTAAATGAAAAGTTTGCGCACGGACGCATGGGCGCACGGACTAACGACGGACGACCCACCACGACATAAGTTCCGCTGGACTTAATATAGACTTATTCGAGTGGAGCTTGAAACTCCCGAGTTTTCACTTTTTATAATTATTTTGTTTACATATGTTCTACTATTTCTTTTAATAATTATACTAATTTATCTTTTAATACATACAATTATAGGGTCAGTCTAAGTTCAACGCTGAAACAGATATCTTTAAAGGGAAATAAAGAACAGCTATTAGATCCTGTTTTTAGAATTTAGAGGATATTGAATGAGTGATCATTGAATACCGAATTTATTTAACTCGTCATCTATAAACAGATAAAATCGAGGCAGCGCCTAGTTTTTATCTGTTTAAGGTGACGAGTTTAATAAATTCGGTATCTAATGAGCACAAATTTGATATTCGATTTATAAAATTACCTGAAATTTTTAGATAAATCGAGAAAATTGCCATATTTATCGATTCAAGTCATTCCGCGAAACATGTAACGCCGTTTGCCAAATGATGTCAGCAAATCCATTATGACGTCATTTTTACACCGAAAAAATAACGTTGCTAAATACGTTTTTAGCTCATTAGCATAGATATTTTACTAGTGTAATAACACCACTATAATATCAAAAATATTCAACGGGTTTATTTCACTCCCGCGACGTAGTTCTTATCATAAGCCAAGTTACGAATATATCAGGTTCATAAGATATGCCTATGCCTGTGTGACGGGCTGGCACTGAGCAGCTTGGACAGTCACACGGTGCTGTTAGAAAATTGCCTTACTGTCTCAAGATATTTTGAGACCTTAACTATCTATGAAGCACATCAATCAACGGATATTAGACATACATCATCAAACTTGGTTTGAAAATATTGATGAATCGGGTCCATCGAGTGCGACATCAAAACTTACCTAGAAATTTAAGAACTTGTAATAACTGTTCCATGAACTTGATAGGAAATGAGTGTCATTTTCTACTCATATGTGCCAAATACTTAGATAAAAAAAAACACATTAAACCTTACTTTTATACTTGGCCAACGGTTCTAAAGTTTCAAAATATGCCATCAATCAAATCTACGAAGTTAATACTTTTAACATTTGTCAAAATTCATATATATATTATTCCTTATCTCGCAGAATTTCATTTCATGTGGGGTTGGTTTTTTTTTCGTCTCAAATGTTAACCCAAATTGTTTTTACGTGTATATTTATATACTCAAGTATTTATTAAAACATGTAATTGTTTTATGCAATAAAATAAGTTGAATTGCATTGTATTGTGTTGTATATAAGGACTCTTTTCAAACTGTGGATGCACGGGCTGGCTAGAGCCTTAGCTTGGATCATATATAAATTTGGTGAAAATGGCGCGAGCATTGTGGTATGATACGATATTTGTATATTTCAGTGCGGTTGTTTGTTAACAACTTACCCAGTATGGGAGTGCCATCACGCTGTAAGCTGGTTCCTCAAATAAAGCCAAGAACAAGTTGATCATGATGGCGAAATACAAGGTACACCGCATGTACTTGGCCTTGTACATATTGTACGACCTGTAATGATGCAAGTACAACGTCAACGCTAGTATTGTTCTTGTGAGTTTTAACTTAAATCCTTTCATTACTTATTACGTTGTTTTAAATATACTTTTTAATATAGGAAAATGACCGCTCCTTCTTATTACGAAATTTTCTTATGGTACAAAAAAACATGGTAGGCAAAATAGACTAAGATCAGCCTGAACAAACGTGCGGTCTGGTCTTACAATACTTTGCCTGATTTTTATTTCATTTAATGTGGAAGGAACTTAAGCCAGGCTGGCATTTTTTTTTTTTTTTTTTGAAACAAAGTTTAAATTCAGCAGGATTTGGGCTAACAAGGGTTAACAAAAATAATCAAATTTAGTTGAAAACGACAGTTTCGAATTAACTTAAATCACACCTTTAAACATTTTAAACGAGATGAAAATTCTAGATTTATTTTTTGAAATCCATATACGATTTCAATACCTTATAACATATAGTTCAAGCAGTTAGTATCGACTAAAATCAGCCTACACATACGTGCAGTCTGATCTTAGACTACACTGTCAGTGTGAATATGTTTTCAAAATTCTATCTGAGTACTTTCGATTTTGATAAACATAAAAAACAATCAATCGATCAATTGAATTGTGGCCATGGCCCTCGATCTCCTTCCTTCGCAGCACATAGCCACAAAAATAAACCATTTCTAGATGATTTTTAATTTTGAACATTTCAGTCAGTCTTGGATTTTTTTTCTGTTAATTATTATAAACAGCAGATAGTGCAGAATAAGATAAAATTCCGATAAAAAAGAATGATTTGATTGAAAAATATGCCTTTTTTCGGTTAACAAACATGATCTGTGGATTCGTTGGTGACAATGTGGATGATAACAGTTAAAATGTTATTTTTCATAAGGTCGCACGATGCTATGGGCTTCTCTTTTTTTCCCCAAAAAACACATTATTATATTTTTTTTTCGCTATTTCTTACCATAATTATACTTATCCAAATAGTTCTAAGGTACATTATTATAGGGTCAGCCTTAGTTCAACGCTGACACAAATATTTTTCAAGGAATTTGAGGTCGTTTGAATACCTGTAGTTTAGAAATGCCAAGCGATGAAAATATGAGGTACAATTTATAAATATATCTGACATTCCAACAATTTCGCCTCTGAATGATGGAAAGGCATTGATCAGATTACCAGCCCTGCGTTCAGGAACGCAAAACGAAGCACACTGTTTGCAAATTATACCCCGCTTTTCACGCAAATGCTCTTGCAAAGCTTGATATAATTTGAAAACAGTTCGTATCGTTTAGCCATCCTGAACGCAGACCTGGAACCCCTGCCCCACATTTTGAGAGGCTTCGGGTTTTCCCCAAATTTACCTGACAAATCTAGGTTCTGTTTTTAGATCATGGCTCTGTCCAGACCGCGCGTCCGCGACCAGTGTAGCAGCTAGTAGTAGGTCCTGTCATAATACAAGAGAGGTCAACGTGAGCACAAAATGGAAAGTTACAATTTATAGGACAAGTAAGGTGTAATCCTTTTAACATTTATCTTATAATTATACAAATATCCGTGTGATAACACCCCATGTTATATTATTTATGATATCACGTGGATATTTTAAGAACAATGACATCATGCGTTTTTTTTTTTTTGTTTTTTTTTTTTTAGAAACTTGCATTTCTGTTAGAAACATCGACGCAACCAGACAAATGGAGGTTATAAGATAAATATAATATGTACTTAGTGTATTGTATGAAAAATATCTAACTTGGTTATGAGAATTGATAATTGTCTCGGCAGACCCTCTTCAATTATCAATTTTCTCAAACCTCGTTAGATTTGTTTTTTTCATACAAAACACTAAGTACGTATTATATTTGCGACCCTTCACGCGAAAAGGGACCATCTCGGAACTCTTTAAAATGAATATTTGAAAAAGAATTAAGTTCTAGTGTATGTGAACCAGAGATCGCATTTCAAAAAATTCTTTCACTGGTAAATAGATTGATCATTCTAGATTCAGAAAATTAGGGGACTGCGAAAGGTTTCGACCCTAGTCAGTCCGCGCACTCCGCGCAGTCTGACTAGGGTCCACATTATACGTGCTACCTTGATGGTCCCTTTTCGCGCGACGGGTCACATATATATTTGTATGTGTGACCCGTCAGACAAAAGGGGTTGAGTAGTGTGCAAAGTGTCGACTCTAGTTTATTTTGTGGTATCATTCATGTAAATTTTGATTACGCGTTTAATTTTCCCGTAATACATGCTATTTCACGCCTTGGCCTTAATTTTCACATATGATTTTTGGATTCTGTGATTTTATTTCATGAAGTCGCTATACTCCGCTTGATAAAAGTGCTTCTTTCGCGTAGTCGCCTTGACTCTTTTATGATTGTGTGTATTTACCCCCAAAAACCATGTTATTATATTTTATCTAACGTATGCTCATAAATTAATTTTTAACATGAGTATATTTTCCCTAAATTGATGTAATTATTTCACACACTCATTGTGATTTTAATACGTACAAATCAACCACCCAACAATGCAAGTGACGTGTTTTTTTTTTTTTTGTTTTTTTTTTGTTTACTTTTTAAAGGCAAAGTTTAAAATAAATTGTTATTCTTGTTATTCTTGGATTTTTGTCTTTTTCATTAATTCAAGATTCAAAAAGCATGATGAATTTTATTAATTAGCAGAAGCAATTTTACACAAAACGATAATGAAAAAAGATTGTTTTCAATTTCGTGATACTTATGAATACATATGTAGCCTATGAGTTGAAACTAGAAAAATATGGATATACTGATACATCAGTAGAGAATAGAAAAAAGTATTATAAAATGAAAAGTTTTCTTACACATGTAATGAATAAATTTAAAGAAAAGAAAGTCAATTTAAAAAAAAATGCAATTATATTTTTTTTTCTTATATATTATTGCAAAAAATACGTAATATGACAGAGGTTCAAACCACGATTTTAAACATCTCTTCACTTTCGAGGGTCGGAAGCGTATGTACGAACTCACTAATTATAGTTCCGCAAGAAAGAGTGAGGTTCGAGAAACCGTTATCTCCTATCATTTTCAATGTAAAATTGATCTTTGATCACTCACTTGAAATCGCAGGTCTTTACCTGAGCTATTTTCCCACTTGGTATCTTTAGGTGTTTTTACTATTCCTTAAACCTCACATATTTCTGTCAGCAATAAAATGATAAACAAATCATGACGTCACTTGCAATGTTGGTTGGTCGGACTGTATGTAGTTTTCAATATTTTTCGCTTTTCCTTCATATTGTCGCCGTGACTTGGTTACTAGTGTTGTTTTCCCTCAATCTATGTTATTAGTTTAGTCGCATTTATCTAATTGCATGTTTATATTTCCCCATTTTCGCTGTTATATTACGCAAAGGTCTTGATTTTGTGCATTTGCATTGTTTCACAGTCGATGTTATGACTTTACGTAGTGGTCTGGTTTTGCCTCGTATTTCTGTTATTTTTTGTCCTTTTATATCTTTTTTTTTTCGCGATAATGTTGTGTTATTTCTGTTTTCCCTATATATAACACGTTCTTACGAAGGGGCCTTGATTATGTAACTTACGTAGTATTTCACTATTCTATAATTTCAAGAGGCCTGAATCACGTAATATTACTGTCGATGAAAAAATCAGTTGACCAACCAAATCTACACAGAAAAAAGTATTGCAACACCCGATTTTTTACCAAAGTAGTTTTGAACAAAAATGAACTGTGGTAACTTTACGCAATTTATACGCGAGGAATCATTTACAGTGGGTCTTATAATTGGTTATAAAACCGATAAACAATACTTTTTTCAGAATCTGTCATTTAATGCATTTTATGGCAATTATAAAAAGAACTTGTTTTAATCAATTATTCGTACATGATTAATTATGGCTGCACCGAATGTGTTAGATTGGATTTCAACCTGGTTATTATCTGTTATCCAAGAGTGATCCACACTGTACAGCAAATATCACGTACATGCGAAAGCAACGAAAATCACGGCACCAACTTTCCTCCAAATACCTTGGATAGGACCTAGGTTATGAACATGGTCATTACTATTGCAACATCTGTAACAATTGAAAAAAAAATTGAATAGGAGGTAATAGTTCGCATAGTTTGCGACTAAGAATGTCTAATAAATTTTCGGTGGGGTTCATATTCTGCCTTCATTGGGCGTACTTTAAAACTAACGTCATTTTAACAACGAAAATATAACATTACTTAACGTTCTTATCTCATTTCCATAATTATTCCGCTTGTGTAATAAAACCTTTTTAATATTAAAAATAATCAACGGGCTTAACTTACTCCCGCGACGTAGGGCATATTATAAACAAATTAAAAAGACCTACCCCCCCCCCCCCCCCGAGTTTTTATTTGTGATGAATTATTTTATGTATACGGTACATTACAAACAATAATTTTATCTTCTATTTGTAAAATAATTTTCGATAAATTATTTAAAATATCTGGAATTTTTCGATTCATGGCATTATGGCATTACAGATGTAAAAGTTCAAGTATGTGATCAAAGGTCAATCTTGTCATTACAAGGACAGACAAAAATGACATTCAGTCACTTATTTAATCTTTATATCTATAACAATATAGCGCATTGTGTAACATGGATTTTCCAAAAGCATTTTGATTCATTTTTCTTATAACAAAAACAACTTGACTAAATTTGTTATTTCTTAAGTAATAGGGCATAAGCAGTTATAGGTGACTATTTTTGCACCTACATTTTGTCAAGACAATCCTTCTGACTAGCTTTCAGGTTGATAAGACTGAAACTGTAGTCGTAACTTGCGTCCGCTACGTTTGATTTTTCTATACATGTATTTGTTTTTGACTCTATTTATCCGAATTTCGAGATTATCCGAGAATTTATCAAGACAATCTTTTTGACACATTTTCAGATTAACTGGGCTGAAATTCTGAAATTTAGAATGCCTAGTCAAGGTAAATGTTGACGACAAACGATGGACTTCACATAACCGCAAAAGCTCTTCTTGTTTTCTCCTATTCATTATGAAACATTCGATATCAATGATTTATATCTTGGACGACCCTCTTATTTCAATAACATGGCGTGGTTTGCATGAAACATGATCCTAAAAAGATTGATTCAAAAGTGTCGTTTTCTGGAACAGTTTCCATGGTAATAAGCCTGATTGTACAAAAAATAACATTGGTATTTATTTGTCATAACTTAATACGGTACACCTGATCGTCTTAGATCATTTTAACCTCGTTATTTGCAAGTCAGGCAAATTTTATGACTGTCTGGCCTCTTATATTACATAAAATGAGTATATTTGTTCACTCAGGTATAGTTAACAATACAGGGCCCGTGTTTGACCCTTAAACCAAAAAATATCTTTAAATATTTTCATTTCACTCCTAGAAATTTATCTTAAGGGGGTCACGTAGAAACATGGTTTTATACCTAAGACTTTCAGAAATTACTATCTATAGATCTCCAAACTAATTAGTTGTTTCATTTCTTTATAATTGCTATCCAATAAAATAAAGAATTCTGATTGGTTTAAATCGCATCACGCGGGGAAATCCATTGCACTTTATTTCTGTATAAAATGCAATAGGTCTTTCGGGAAACCCCCGAAATTCGATCTGCAAGTCCTGTGTTGTAGGAACTCGAATTAACCTAGTTCCCGATCATCAACGCAACATTGCTATTCAATCTATTATAAAATTAATTTATTTTCGAAAGAATTTACGATTACAAGCATGCAGTTCTGAGCTAAACTTAGAAAACAGCGAGTCGACGAAGATCTTCAAGCAACCCTCTCAACTAAGACCGACCACGCCGTTTTCGTTTAAAAAAAAAACAGACTAACTTTGCAGAACAGGCTCTTTTGTCATATGTACCTCTGCGAATTTTAATGTTGTCTTTTATTTGTGTATCATTTGTTTTAGTATATGACATTTCACTTCGATAGCGAGATAAACAATACACGATCTAAAAATAGAATGTGTAATTTATACGCGCAGAAAGTAGACTTGAAGCTTTGATGTTTTGCTGAGTATTTTAATAGTTTCTTCGATCTAGATGATTGCAATTATAAGGGACGAGTGTCTTTTTCGCTGCGTTTATTGGGGTATAAAGTGCAATTGCCTTAGCACATGGATTAATTATAACGCCCTACGGGCGTTATTTGCCATGTACTAAGGCAATTGCACTTTTTACCCCAATAAACGCAGGGAAAAAGACACTCATCCCTATAACAAGTGTTTTAATTTGAGTCATTTTTAGGTTAAACGGTATCTAGTGGCACCTTGGTCAATACGCTTCAAGAAAAGTACATATCTACTTTGGAACCCTAAAAAGGCTTGAATTTTTATTTTTCTTTTCTCTTACTTATTCAAAAACAAAAAACAAAAACGGGAAATATGTAAATAAAAATCCGGATTGCGCAATTACTTTTTGAATTCCCTGGGAAGCAGATTCGATAACGCTAAGGAGAATCCCATTGAATATTCTTGAAATTACAAAAGTTGTATTGTTCTATTAGAAACTGTCCAGTGTTTTTGATAAGATATGGGTAATATAGAAAAGCAAAGAAAATTTCCGAAACTCCCTATAAATACCGTTGAAAAACCGCCATGTCGCTTTTACAAAGATGCCATATTTCAAATTGAGTCAAAAGATTCGGTGAATATCTTATTAAAAGTGTTAATTTACATTTATTCGATTATTCACTCTTATTTTGTTCAATTTTTTTCCAATAAAGGAAATATAATATGTACAATATCAAATCCATTTCATGAAATACGGAATGATTATAAAGGGTAAATAAAATCCTTGACAAATCATCTTTTTAATCTGTGTATAGATGATTTGTTAATTAATGAGTGAAGGGTAAGGATACATCGTAAAATTTGTTTATTTATTCTTTTGCTAGTTTGTTTGAATGCGATTTTACGACGTTTTTAACAATTCAGCGATTATGAATATTTTTGATGTCGAGATGAGTGTCAATTTCACAATGGGATTAACTGTATATTATACCCTTTTTGAACGGAACATGAGATGAGTACTACAACTTTCTAACCTTTCCGAACTGGTATTGTCAAAATAACAAGTTAACGCCAAAGGTGTTATATCTGATCGTCACTTTCGAACCGTTTAACACTATTCTTACAATTTCGTAACGTTTTCATACCCAATTTTACACCGGATATTTTTATTCACAAAGCTATCAGATAGCTGCTTTTTTAATGACGTATACTAATGGACCAAAGTCTCGTCCGGTTTCACGAATATGCATATACGGCAAAACCTACTTGATGATGAATAGAACGTGCAATAGTGTATCATTATTGTAAAGTAGACGGTTAAACCTTCCAATTTACGGTGGTTTTGTAAAACTTTGATCTTTGGTCTAAGAATAAAACGTCGGATCAACAAGAACGTAAGATTGTCTAATTAGGACTCGGTCTAATTCAAGACTATATAAATCTTTATTTCCTCCAATTTTGAAGATTTACAAATATCATAAAGAACAGGAAAACATATACATGTAGAAGAAAATAGCATATTGGACACACAAGACAAATACAAACACAAGTTATCAAAATATTAGACATGGAATCGTCCAGAAGAGAATGAGAGAGAAAGAAGAAGAAGAAGAAGAAGAAGAAGAAGAAAAGGAAGAAGAAGAAGTAGTAGTAGTTGTAGTAGAAGAAGAAGAAGAAGAAGAAGAAGAGGGTCAGACAGTGAGAATCATTACAAATCCATTATATTTCTTTACTTTCGCGAAACGAAATGGAAAGTGCAGAACAGGATAGTAATGCCCTAACATTTAAAATGTTGTCTTATGTAAACCCTTAGGTTTATCCCTGCCTATGTGACAGAAATAACCGATGGGTTGACACAGCTATATGAGTTCATATGAATACTTAGGGTACACTTTAATTTGATCATCACATATACATTTATATGTATATATTTTATAATATAACTAAAGTATATGCACAATATATATATTTAATTGTAGATAAGCTACATCCTGCCGACACGAGGGTAATAAGTATATTCAAGCCATATTCTGTGCAGAAAGAGTATTGTTTTGTGAAAGAAATGGGTAGTTTTTTCCCCTAACATAGATAAAACTTGTGGATTCAGTCCGAAAATAGCATCAACGAACTCGGTGCTACTTAATGCACATAATAATCCATAAACACTTATGCCAAATTCTGTTAAAACACGGCGCACGAAAAAGGATCTACAGGCTTGTACGCTCGAGCAATTTGCTATGATATGGACTGAGAAGCTTGATTGGTCATCATTACAGTTACATCGGGTACAAACCCAGTGTGTAAGAGCAAGATATCCAATAAGCTGGGAAACAGAAAAACAAGCCTTAAGCGCACTTGGGTGATATTTTGCATAATGCCAAATTGTCGCGTCATAAAAACACGGTTGTATCAGTCTATATAATCTAAACTCCTCTGTGGAAGTACGTAAATGCCATTCATTTGTGTAAAATTTCCCAACACTTTGGTTAACAAGATTTTTCCAAATTCTCTTTGATGGGAATACGCCTGTAGATACAAATTCATCTGAAAACATATTTAAATCATACTTACGTAATAACAAATTTACATCATTAATAAAACCTGATTGACCTTGAATTTGACTAAAAGAGCATAACCTAAATAAGAAAATGGCTTTAACAGAACAGTCTCTCTCCAAGCGACATAGCTGGCCAAAGAATATTAACTTTTTCTTGTCAATTTCAGATTCGATAGGTAGGGCACCAAGCAAGCCTAAGACGACATCTGACCTAGTTCTGACCTGGAGACCTTGAATCTGTTTTAAGCAAGTTCTATGCGACCGCTCGATGGTCAAGATATCCCGAGTCGAAAGAGACTGCAAAAGCTCTGTACCGAAAAGCGCCCTTGGTAATACAATACTTTTGTATATTTTATAACTGGTTAAGGGATTGAGTCCATTTTTATAAATTCCAGTTTTAATAAGTCCGAAAAATGTACCTCTTAATTTACGGTCAACAGATTTAACAAGTGAACGTGAATTGTTATACTTGTTACAAAGGACACCTAAGTGAACAAATTCTTCCTTTTCCCCAATGCCTTCGCCTCCGATAAACCAGGATCGTTCGCTACGTATAAATGAACGTTTCGATTCATTAAAGGTAACAACGGCACATTTGGAAGAATTATATTGAAAGCGCCATAGTCGAGAGTAGTTGAAGCAAATATCTATCATGGACTGTAATGCCTTGCTAGAAAGTGAAAGTAGAGCCATATCGTCTGCAAAAGACGGCGCACACAAGCTTATGCCTTCTATCTGAAAACCTAAGTTACTTTTGACTAACTGGTCAATTAAATCATCTATAAAAATGAGGTACAAGAAAGGGGACCATACCCCGCCCTGTCTGGTACCTTGCAACACCGGGAACCAAGATGACATGTGACCATTATACAAGACACGACTATACATACTAGAATGCATTGAAATAACAGCGCGTAAGAGTTGCGATTTGACCCCCAAATTATGGAGTTTATAAAAAAAGCCCATCATGCCAAACACGATCAAATGCTTGCCTAGCGTCTAAAAAGCAAACAAATAATTTACTACAATTTTCCTGACAAAATTTAACGCTCTCTGTCAAAATAAATGACGTCATCGTACTGCCCATATTTTCATGGAACCCTCCTTGAAGTGGACTTAGGGGTCGATTTATTGATATCTTTAGACGAGAAAGTAGTACTTTTTCATATAGTTTAAGTATTGTGGATGAGAGGGTAATAGCTCTGTAACTTGATGGGGAATTTTTTGGTTTACCACCACCCTTATATAAAGTAATAATCAGACCTTGTTTCAGCTTAACGGGTACATAGCTGTAACTGAACATTAGATCAAACAATAGAGTTAAATAATGCTCTAACATTAGCCCACCGAAGATTATGTGTTCGCTGTAGACATTGTCACTCCCACACATTTTACCCTTTTTAAGAGATAAAATTGCAGAATTTACCTCGCTCTGTGAAATATTATCACAATCTCGTAAAATGGACTCGACCCTTAGCCGCTGAACACAATCAGTAACATGATTATAATGCGAAACATCGTACAACATGTGATCAGTATCCGAGTAAAGTTCTGAAAAGTATCGACCCCATTCAGAGCAAATTGTCTCAGGGCAGCGGTTTTCATTTTCACTAAACTTAATAGCACTGGTTGTATTACAATGACTATTTTTCCTTTTTGTGTTAAAAAGCCTCCAGAAAAGGGGACAATCTAAGCCAGCGGCATTATCTATATCGGTATTTATCTGTTCTAAAAATGATTTAGATTTATTTCTGTGATGTCTGCGAAATTCACATTTCGCATTTTTATATTCACTGTACTCAATGAATTCCATACCTCGAGGTCTGCCAGCCTCATCCCAAGACCTGCGTTTACATCGCATAACCGCATGGCTCTGCTTGAGGCTAGCCGACCAATAAGGCTTTAAGAATGAACGATATTTAGAGCTCGGTAGAAACTGCTCCGATGCTATATTTATAGTATTAACTATACAATTATAGAGATCATCTATAAAACAGCGAACATCACACACCGTTAAATGATCCACACTGTCCTTCAGAAGACAATGTAGGCTTTTTTCATATGCTTGATATTGTTCCGGGGAAACTTTTAACCAATTGATTGGTTTAATACTACTAGAATTTACATGGCTATAAATAACATTGGGCAGCGTAATATTGATCATTATCGGCCTGTGCGACGAAACATTTAGGCAGTCATCGTCAAGAATGCGACAATATGTAACAAATTGAAAAATATGATCACTTACAATAACATGGTCTATACATGTGCGATATATACCATCATAAGATACGTAACTAGTCTCAGCGCCGATGCACTTGACAGATGTTGTTAATATTGACAAATTGAAGAGAGAGACAAGCTCACATAAGGCATTTCCTCTCCCGTCAAGTTGCTTAATGAATGTTCTACCATTTAAATGAGCATTAAAATCGCCCATCAGTATAACTCCACCTAAGGGGGAATACAAACTAATCAAATCATACAAGTGTTCTAGATATTCTCGGAACTTATCGATACTGTGATTTCGACTAGGTAAGTAGACTTGAATGACGTAAATAAAGGTGTCACGTGCAGTCTGTAATTGTACACCGATAATTCGATCGTTATCAATTGGTAAGGGGGATATGCATGCATTTAATTCCCTTTTCCAAATAAGGGCCACACCTCCTTTGCCAACTTTTCTATGACTGTAGATACTTAGATCGGAATCGCATACACCCACACCGTTATAGTTTGGGTGTATGCTATTCAGAAAGTGGCTTTCGGATTCATAAAGCCAGTGCTCCGATATACCACAAATATCTACTGACTCTTTTTCGAGCATTTGACTCAAGTAATACGCACTTGACATAATACCAGTTGCATTCCAAGTACAAATATTAAGCGATTTAGAGTTCGTTGACATTGATAATGATGAATAGAAAGTAACTAATCTAAGAATAGAGTACAATAAAACAATTGTTGATAGAAAGGATAACAGACGACTAATCGACAACATTTCTACTCTCTCGGTAGCCATGACCTCTGTATGATTCTGATTGACCCTGTGCTGTGGGAACGTCGCTATAATCATCGCCGTGGCCATCGTAGTCGTAGCCATAACGATTATCGTAGCGACATTCCCCTTGATTATCGTAATCGTTACGTGGATAGCGTCTCTTATGATAGTTGTTATTCCTGTGCCTATAAGCCACATCATCATGTAAATCATCATTGTCATTTCCATCATATTCATCACCATGTTTATTCTGTAGTGATTTCATATATGCACTCTTTGTAAGCCAGGGCCTACATGTAACGCCTTCGGGCCAAAATCCGGGTTCAGTCAACTTGTTTGAGTTTGGTGCCTCGACGTTGAGCCTGATTACTACAGATCTAGAGTTCTTCTGTGGAAAAACGCGAATCATTGTAGGCCTTAAACCCCTGTTTTTCACGTAATTTCTTAGTTTGTAAGTCTTTACGGACGATTTGAACCCACCTAGGTAGAATCGTTTTGTCTTTTTCACGACACATTCAGTAAAGTCATCATCATCATCATCGTTTACGACGTCATTATTCACTATCGGCGCTGTATTTTTTGCGCTGTCGCGATATCCATTTTTCTGTCTATTCATTTGAGCGTTATTTGATACAATTACTGGTATTTTGTTCTGCACGGGTTGTACAGACGTTCTTTGATCGCTAGCACGATCGTTCATATACTGGCCGCTGTCTGTGTTGTTGTAAGCTGTTAATTCACGCGTCGAAGCGAAACTATTATGTCCCAGATCCATTGATCCGTGATCCTGTGACGTAGTGGGCGGACCGACACGTGGTTTAATTTGCCTTGGGGAATAATGCACTGAATTGTCAATATTCATTTGTTGTAGACTAGCACCCCGCCCATTCGTAACTACATCGCGATAAGACTGATCAGTTGGCAATCGGTGGGCTGAATAAGCTGAGTTTACTTGCATTTGTTGAAGACTGGCTGTTTGTGCAGCCATCACTGCATCAAAGTAAGACGGGTCAGTCAATGAACCCTGGGCAAAATTAGTCGGGTTTACAGGTATCTGCTGTAGACTGGCCTCCTGGCCAGCAGTTACTGCATCACGACAAGACGGATCAGCCGGTGCAACTTTGGCAGCGTAGGCAATATTTACAGGCCCATCAATGGCAACAGTAGAATTATCATGATTCTGTACATTTTTATTGTTTTTGTATAGTTCTCTTACCCTGGAATCTAATTTCCCATACTGGCGATCACTATTCCTGGAAACATTCGAAATTTTGGCATATATATCGCGGACTTGTTCATCAACATAGTCTCTGTTCAGTTTAATATCGTCAGAAACGCGTTTTACCATATTTTTTGTGCTTACAAGACCTGACGATTTTTCATCCTCTATTCTTTGAATGTCTATTCTAATTTTGGCGATATCCTCATTTGTTTCCCTTTTTAGTTTATTTATCTCTGAGCGAATTGCCATTATTTCACTATCAAAGACCGTTTTCGAGCTGACTTTGTCTTGTTGCAAGGCCACTATATCAGATTGACATTTAATTAACTGAGTTTTCAGAATATTAATCTGCTGAAGGCACATACTCAATTGGCTATCCGATATGGATGTATTGAGATCACTTTTACTGTAAGACCTTGGTAAGTTCAGCACGTCCTTGAGGCAATCGAACGTTTTATTCTCTAGTGACGATACAAGAGTGTAGATATCACAAGCAAGTTTATTTGTTACACTGTCACCATTCCTGGTATTTTTTCTACGCTTTAGTTCAGAATCCTTTGGAAAAGGATAATCATACTGCTCACGACAAATGTGAAATAACGTACCTCTGATTTCATCAAGGCGATCCTCTCGAGAATCCGCTTCAATGGTAATACGTGCAATAAAGTCTGACTTTGTACATTTGCGGAATTTGTCCTGCACTTTGTCCAGAAGCGGCCAATAAGAATTGTCCGGCGGTGAATTAACACTACAATTTACAATGCATTGCATTGCATTTACAAATGCATTTTGTGTCCCATCTTGGCCTGATTCACAGATATGTTTCAGGCACGTCTGTGAATTATCAATCTCAAACACATCATCATTGCAAACCCTGGGCCTCTGTGCAGGGGTCAACTGTGTGTATTGACCTGCGTCGTAGGTCCCCGATAGTTGTTCAGGTGACGGTGATTGTGATTGCCCCTCCATAATTGGGGTTGACCGTTATATTATCCGACATTACACATGTTGAAAACTACTCATACTTTTGAACATACACACAAAGGAAAACAAAGTCCACTCTAAAATACCGAACAAAAGTAATATATAAACATATTTTTTCACAAAATTATTCTCATCTAGAGGATGTTTATACATGATAATTGAGTGACTACATAATTGTAGCACAGTCCACTCACTATAAGTTTAATAAATCCAGATTTTAGCGAGAGACGAAAAATAACACAACCGCCATGAAAACCGGAACCGGAAATTTTCAAATTAACAAAAAATATGAAACTTGTACACAACATCCATCTTAATGCCATCGCACATACATTTTCCTGAAAAAGAAAAGGGGTCAACAAAACGCTGTTTCAACTTTTCTGACTAACGTCATCAAAAACGCGGCCTGGTAAACCCTGAAATTCAGAAAGATGTTGTATTTCTTCATAAACAACACATAATTCGTAAAATGCATGTTTCGTTTATCAAAAAATGACAGAAACGTCTTTCCTGATCCAACAACAAAACCGCAAAAACACAAAAAGTTTGCAAAATTGAAAATGACGTTTCTGAAAGCCAACCGATTTTCTACCAACTTTTATAGTGTTTTCCTATTGGATCATCAATACAAAAGGAACTCATTCAAAATTTGACTTTGCTATATCATATGCAGCTTAAAAAAAAGTTAAAACGTCAATAACGTCGTTTGAAATAAATCAACGCCATTTTTTATCCAGTGCCGGTGAAAACAGTCCATGTGGTTTGAAGATAGGGCCGATATTGCTAAGCAATAGATTAAAAACCTTATCTTTGGAATTAAAAGCTTTATTGAACAAAACTTAACCGGACAGAACTTTTGTCCTTTAATATATTTCAAATGTAATACCTCAAAGACCCTTGGGCCCGTTTTACTAAACATCTTACGATCATTAAATATTAAAAATTATAGTTGCTTCTAGATTAGTAACTAAATGTGGAATTCTGCCATGCATAGTCTGATTGGGAGCGTCTTCTAAAGACGATTCCAATGAGTTATTGCAAGGCAGAATCTAACAATGAATGAATACACCAGATACGATTTATGATTATTTTATCACAATTACTTAAGGTTCATGTAAAGTGTTTGAGACCCAATTTTAAGGGCATTCATTTGGCAAGAAAAAGCAGTATGTCCAGGAATATTATATATCAAAATGAAGCTATTTATGAGCACAAGCAGTCGAAAAACATAAGATTGTTATAACTATAGCGGTATAGCCAAAACATTGTGGAAAAGGGTCATTTTGTACAGAACAAGCAACTGCATGACTGTTGGATAAAATCGGCTCATATTTTAACAAAGTCTAGCCTAAAGTACCATCCAGGTAGTGCTACAACAATTGGTATAAGACTGAGCCCCAAAACGTAGTTATGCAAGCAATTTATTTTGACTTATTTTATAAACACATATGTCATATATGTCATTCTAATTTTGAAAACGTGTAGATCTTTTTAGGGTATGGTGTGTAATCACAACATAAATAGATATTAATTGTTTATGTACCTGTAAGGTTGTTTAGCAATATATCAATTTCTATTTCACAGAATGATAAATATATAGTAATATTATAAATCATTGAATTAAAAAAAACTATAATTTGAAATAAATCGCAGAAAATATTTCACAATATTATGGTGTGATGTTGCACCATACCTTACATCTATCTTGAAAACAGACCAAACCGGTTTGACATGTATGTTGACAAAATAAATGGAAATTGATTGTTTCAAAAGAGCCTTTTGAGACTGAGTTTTATATCTAAGGTTGTAGCACTACCTGGATGGTACTTCAGACTGTACTTTGTTAAAATACGGGGCAATTCTTTGCAACCGTCATGCAGTTGCTTGTTCTGTACAAAATGACCCTTTTCCACAATGTTTTGGCTATACCGCTATAGCTATGGCGGTCTTATGTTGCCTAACTGCTTGTGCTCATGAATAGCTTCATTTTGATATATAATATGCCTGGACATACTGCTTTTTCTTGGCTAATGAAGTGCCCTAAATATTGGGTCTCAAACACTTTACATGAACCTTAAGGAAAATGAGTCCTAAAGGTGTCGCCGAAATTGTGCTTTCTATCTGGCATTTTTAATAGACAAGTCAACATGATATTGCTTAAAGTAATAAGCAAGGATATACAATGTAGTTTATTTACATACTTATCATTGAGGGCAAATATTATATTTAAATGCACATCCCAATAACTGATAATAAATCTAAGTTACTCGACTTATGTTAAAATGTTCGAGGGGTATTCTGATCAATATTAGTGAAATAGAGACTATGGATTTCTTTAAATAAGTATTTTTATTTTTGATCGACTTCCTTTACGCACTCGACTCAATGAGATGTGAGTGCGATTAGCTCAATCGTTGGAAAACCTGACTGCAAAACAATTGAATGAGGACACCATAGGTTCGATTCCCGCGCTGTCTCACTAACATGAAACTTATTTTCTTTCGGATGAGACGTTAAACCGAGGCTCCGTGTGACGATGCTTTACTCCGATCTCATAAAAGAACATGGCGGATCTATGACACTTTCACCCGTAACAACTGACCATCTCCTGGCGGCGCCACTTATATGATCATATGCTACGGTAGCAACGATAAATAAAATTAAATATACCTACTCTCAACTCATTTTCATACTTATTACACTAGTGTAATAACATCCGTGTAATACCAAAAGGAATTAACGGGGTTGTTACACTCGTAGGTCATTTTATAAATTCATTTCAGTAATATAGGGATAAAGTCAGCAATGAGATGATGTTTACCTTCTACTTAACCACGATTGCATTTCAAATTGTCTGTAAGGTCATAGACATGCGGCGTGATAAAAATACAATAACTGTTACAAAAACTTCAACAAGGAACAAAAACATCACACAACTTGATCATGACGCGAAACCTGCAATCATTACATAGTTACATATATCAAGTTAGTATTTATTTGTTTCAATCCGTTGATGCCCGTCGTCCATGCGTCCGTTCGTCAATACATGTTTTTTCTTCAAAAGCCATTCCTCCGAAAACTTCTAGACAATATGCAATCAAATTCGACAGGAATGACCTTTTGGTATATTATTTCCAGAATTTTTGATAAGTCGAAAAATGGTTACCATGGGCCATCGAGCCAGAAAATATGCCCCCCCCCCCCCCATGTGATAGACTATGGAATGTATCTTTGGCACCGGAAGGGTATAATTATTGTAGTGCCTAAAATTAGACATGGACATTCAAAATGGAAATAGTCCAACTTTGATATCAGCGCTGCGTTCAGGATGACAAAACAATACAAACTGTTTGCCAATTATACCCCGCTTTACACGGAGGTATATCTGTCATCCTGAACGGAGACCCGGCTTTCGTATGCGTTTACTTGATTCAAAAAATGTAAAGAATTTGATTGTATATATTTTGTTAAATGGGAGGTAAAGAAAACACAAAAAAATACTATAGTTTCGTTCATCTTGAACGAAATTATTGATGTTTTGCATTTCCTCCCTTAATCCAAAATTATTAACCCATTTGTTCATTTAGATTCATTCCAAAATGTTTTTTCTTGTCATTTTCAATATGTTCTTTACTGTAGATGTTGGCAAAGCCTTTTGTGCATGCCTAAATATAGAACATTGCGTTGGCAGTAAATGCTCAAGTGACTATTTTTATAAGCCTTATATTTTGATGTAGAATTTGAGTCTGTGAATGACCTTATTAACGCCGCACCAATTATATTGATAAAGCCGTTAAGACGTCTCGAGGGAATCAGACATTCATTAAAACAATTACTAGAAATATCACATAAATGTAAGCCCAGTCACTCTTTACAATATACAAACGTTGAAGTGGTCCTGTTGATTTGATGTCGGTAATAAAAGAATGAAAGATGCAATTTAGGATTGTATGGAATCTAACGGCCATTTCAACATTTTCGCAGTGATATCGCGGTGGCTGATGCATTTTGGCAAAAACATTAACTCAACATACCTCTCAATTCTAAATATCGCCCAAAATGATCAATGATATCAATTTCTCATATTAAAATTGTCCATGTGTCTATATACTGTCCGTTTATAAACTTTAGAAATGGCGACCCCAACAGAAGTTCCAGGTTATTTATGATATGGTTATATGATGGCTAGCCGTCGCCTTTTGTTGTGACGGTATTAGGTCACGAGGCTTTTTTTAAGGGAAAAAATAGAAAATATTCCACGTCTTCATTGATTGTATTGTTGTTGAAGAGAAGCTATATAATCATCTCTAAAAATGGAATATTAGTTTAAACCTTTTCCAACTGGACGCAATGAAATTAGTTTAACAATGAACAAAGGACGGATTTCCATCACTCTACCTGATTCTTTTTAAACATTTGTTTTGAAATTTCTATTGTGGGCGGTAAGTCGTCATTTCGAAAACAAGTTTACATTAATAAAATGGTGAGGGCTAGACATAGGCAGGCTTACAAGGGTCCGAACTTTTCGGGGGGGGGGGGGGGGTTATAGTTACAAACATTCATGACTTATTATAAGGCTGTAGTTTCGGAAATATACCTCATAGAATGAAAATGCTTCTATTACATGAAACTTGAAAGCAATGTCCGCCGATTAATGGAAGGTTCACCGGATGTTCGTAAATAGAAGGGTTTTAATGATTGTCAAAAGACAAAGGGGTCGATTTCAAAATTCACAGAAATGAAAGAAATTGTATCGATCATGTTTTACGTATCATCCCTATTATATTTCGTGCTTAAAGCCGTTCAATATCATAAGTGACCAATGTCTTAGCTAATCATCCCAGAATATCTTGCCTTTATCCTTCGTTTGATGAAATAAGTTAGAAAATATGCGATGGCAACAACGCCTCTACATGACGTCACTAGGGGCCTATCTTATCTCGAGCGACACAGAACCAATTTTTCTGTTATTTTATATGGGTTTAAACGTCGTTTTCAATAGTTTTTCATTTAAAATTCGACGGCTTATGCACCTATCCATATAATAGTTTCTTGTCCTTTTCAGGTCACGGCTAGAACATTTCATCTGAGCCACCAGTCGCTCTTCCACCTAAGGTGTATCACTTGCCAATTCTGTGGGAGACAAATGAGACTTCTCACGATGACTTTTGTCAAATATGGGATGAAAGATAGCCGAGCCGGAGATCGAAACCACGACCCAATGGTTGAAAACCGAACGCGTTACCGACTGTCCTTACCGGGCTTGGCAGTTCTAAAACGAGATGTTGAAAAGAGAATTGCCTCTCCCGAGTAGCTAAACTTAAGAGTTGCGTTATAAATAGACATGCAAGCTCTTTGCACACTAATAGTCTGATTTCTGCACATTTTCCGTTGCTGCTGTATATCCGTTTCAATAAAAAATGTGCAGTTACTTTTGTTCTTTCGCGTCAATGCTACGACATTAGTGTGAATGAGTAGTAAAAAGGAATCAAAATGAAATTTGGGTAGCTCAACACGAGTATGTGACCTAAACCGGATTGATTGAATGGGGTTTTACGCCGCTTTCAACATTATTTCAGTTATTTCGCGGCGGCCGGAGCACCTAACAATGGATTCCTGGTATTTCTCACGCCAGTACTACCATTACATCCTTTCCTAGCCTCCGACTGCTATTTCACATAGGTTTACGATTATCTACCCATTGGTGAAAGGCAAACGTCGGAAAGGATATTTGCCGCCACCGGGGATCGAACCCACGACTTCCAGATTGGAAGTCTTGTGCCTAACCAACTGCGCTATGGTGGCGGCGACCTAAACCGGAAGTGACGCGTTAGTCTGGGCTCGCTTCAATGGCGCAAAAATTTGCGCCTGTGTAATATCTGTTTTTAGCCAGATTAGCACACGTCAATAAAGTCGGCGTATAATCACTGTAAGTCATTCAAAACAGACCAAGAAGTAAGTAAAGTCCTTTTTGCCCAGTATACTTTCACTCTTTTTCTGTTCGAATTTCTTCCCTGGTTTGCTACTGATGGATTAAATATCTTTTTATTAAAATTTGTTTTATGTTTCTAAGATGATTTCTTTTCGTATGACGGGTCACATATTTCAACAACTTCAGGTTGGTACAATTTTACAAAAACTCATTAAGGTAGTGGACCAGTAAAAGTTCCACAACATTCCGGAAGTAATGAACTTTTACAATGTTAATCAAAGTTTCCAAATGATTTTCATTAGGAAACCTTGGTCAACATTGTGAAAGATTACGAGTTCCGAAATGATGCGGAACTAATACGGGTCCACTACCTCAAGACGAACATATGTGCATAGATGATATCACCTGTGAACGATCAATGACTTAAATTATGGAATGTCAATGGTTCTATCCAGGGCATCGGCACATATTCTTTCCTTAACTTGTGGATAATCGTAACTCTATGGTGGAAAGCAGCTGAAGGCTAGGAAAGTGTATTTGGTAGAACTAGCGTTAGAAATACCAAGAATCAATTTTTAGGGGCGCCAGCAATATGAATGAAAAATTATTAAAACTGTCTTAAACCCAATCCAAACAAAAAATAAGCTATTAAGGTCATTGCCAAACTAGGCATAATCTAATTTAATTTTAGCCTCGTTCATCGAGATTCGTGCATTCAAATTGGCTGAAAAAGTGATTTAATTGTAAACATGTCTGATTAATAATCAATTTAAAGAATCAAATAATATACCATTTTGGTACCAATATATCATTGGAATACTCCATGTGCGTGATATTAAGGAGATCAGTCTACTTAGTCTAGTAATCCCTAGTATACGTTCTAGAGTACTCATTTGCGAAACTTCAGAAACGGCACCCCGCTTTCTATGAAAACAAACGTGCAAAGTTGGATACCATTTGTAAACGATCGCAAACTTTTTTATCATAATCCAAGGACAAGCAAGATTAATGTTTATTTTTTTTAAATGTCGACGTCTTTAAAGTTAACTTTTTGTTTTTATTTGATTGATATACCGTACAAATGACACTCGTATTTCTTAAATATTACTTAAAAAAATGGAGACTGACCAGTGAGGCCAAGAGGGGTCATTTGGGTAGTGCGTAAAGTAACGACTGCGAGGTTTGCACAGGCTAACTAGGAAATATTCGGACTATTACAATGCACCTTCCTGTGAAATAATTTTTGAAATGCGACCTAAAATTGACCTGTTCTGGAACCAATCTATTTTTCAAATATTTTTTAAGACGTTCTAGATTATTTCCAGTCTATTTTTGCGTAAAGAGCAATAATAATTATAATAAAGTCAATAAAATACACCCAGCACTATCAAAAAGTAGCTTTTATCATTGACTTCTTTTGCTGAACCTGCCCCTACTCTCAGGATGCTAAAACTCTTGCAAATGTTAAAAAAGTGATTTTTGTGTAATACTATTTGTGACCCGTCATGCCAAAAGAGACAATATTGGAAGTGCGTAAAGTGTCGACCCTAGTCAGACTGCGCAGATTGTGCAGGCTGACTAGGGTCAAAACTTTTCGATTTTTGTTAATTTTCCTTCCTGTCAAAGATTTTTTAAAATGCTACCTCTGGTTGGTATAAGCTGGACCTGATCTCTTTTTCAAATATGTTACCCATCACGCGAAAAGGGACCATCTGGGAACTTCGTAAAATATCCGCTTAGTCTGACAAGGATCGATATTTCACGCTATCCCAGATGGCCCCTTTTCGCGTGACGGGTCACATATTTATTGTACAGATTTCCTAGGTAAGCCATTTTAAAGCGGGTTACAATTTTTAAACGTTTTGCGATTTTTATCATCGCGAATGCCGAACTGATTACTTCTTGCTTTTTATTTTTTATCCACTTTTGTTCTCTCTTTTTCAGTTACAGGCTAATAATGTAATTATAAGATACGTATTTTTTCAAGGAATCCTTAAAAGGCAAAACTGTTCGAAACCATGGTAACCATTTGGATAAATAGAAGAATTATCTTATTTCACAAGGAATTGTGTTTCATTGGTTTTTCATAATTACACGTATAAGTCAACTTAAGGAAAAGTAATAAAAATACTTATTATCGATATGATATCTCCTCACGGAAAATTTACTTGTAAAAGACTTTCCTTCTGCCACAATTATTCTTTTGTAAATAAGTTAAATCTTTCGTAGCTTGACTTTTCAAACAGATGACATATCTTCAAAGTCGATTAATTTGTCGCTCAGTTTGAATAACTTGGACAATTCAGAACAGGATTTTCCACTTTCAAACAAGCGAAAGGGTCAGGTGGTTGGCGCAAAATAGTGAAAAGTGTTTGCAAACTATACTCCGCTTTGCACGTACAAGCCTGCCTCCAGAATGCGAACTCGGTGCAAACTTGTTGCAAATTATACCCCACTTTGCACATGCACTTGTGTGCAAAGCGGAGTATATTTTGCAAACACTGATTTGTACCGTTTTGTCATCCTAAACAAAGGCCGGGGAAAATAAAACAACTAATAGAAAACGCGGGATTTCGGGAAGTTTGGCTATATCCTAAGTCGGTCAATATAGATAGATTTATACCCATTTTATCAGAAAGACTTAAGTACATGTACATGTAATTGGCATTCAAGTTTATCAAATTCGCCCTCTTTTCATTTTTCAGGTCTATTAAGACAAAGTATGAAATGTCATCTTATCTAAAATCATTAGACGATAAATCAAGTAGAACATACTTAAGTTATTTACGCCTGCATACTCATGATCTAAGATTCGAAACAGGTCGTTATGAAAACATACTGAGAACCGAAAGTTACTGCCAACTAAGAAGTTTTCATCCGCATGCTTCTCCTACATTGTAGCTGTAATATGTGACTTAATCTCATTTTTTATTTATTTATTATTTTTTTTTTACAAATTTCTGGTTCGGGCTAGTTGGCGTGTATAGTAGAATAAGTTTACTTTTCAACCAAATGGATAATTCAGAAAACTATCCTATATTATTTGACCCGTTACTTTTTGTCTAGCATAGAAAACAACAGTTTCGCATTCAAAGGCAAACAATGATACGACAAAATGGGAGGACATTTGTACCCAATAGTTCTTAATGTGTGAATAATTGATGTACATTATCGAGTTTGCAGTGATAACTATTTATGAAAGCATATTCAACCTTTTTAAATAACACATGATACCGTTAGTCAGCGACTAAATCGCCGTGTCTACAACTGTAAATAGAATTCGGTTACCTGTTTTATATATCTCAATATAATTCACTTCGAGGGGTCAGTGCGACACTATTGTAAGTGCCTATGCATTAATAGGCACTTACAATAGTGATGCACTGACCTCTCAACTTGACCTTCATCAGGTAGAATATAAACCTTGGTAATATTGCATTATAGGCCGCCGTCGATGTGCAGTTGGTAGCGCGTCGAACTGTCAATCTAGATGTCCCGGGTTCGATCCCCGACGGCGGCACTCATTCTTTCCGACTATTTGTCTCTCACTAAAGGGTTGATAATCGTAGAACTATGTGAGATAGCAGCTGGAGGCTAGGAAAGGATCTTATACTGGTACTGGTGAGAGAAATACCAGGAACCATTTGTTAGTCGCCGCGATATAACTGAAACAATGTTGAAAGCGGCGTTAAACTCCATTCAATCAATTAATCAATATTGCATTATAATCAAAGTAATGAAAGCACTGGATTCACCCGTTGTGAGTAAGGGTGTTTATTTTGATTAAATGATTTTTAAACTGGCTCTAACGGGATTTGAACGCACGCGGTCACGGCAACGTCGCCTAGCTATTCAAAGTCCGAGGTCCTAAACCACTTCGCTACCGAGCTAATACGATTTTTTTTTAAAAAAAAGATCAGATAGCGAATCTACAGATAGAGGGGGTATTTAGGTTTTCAAATTTAAATATTTCATTATTCCTCACTTAAACCCTATGTTGTTGGTACTCATGTAAAACATCTCATTAAGACAATTCAAATGAGTACCCACAACATTGCGTTTCATTGAGAAATTAAGATTTTAGACTGCGTTACCCCCTTACCTGGACACCGGTCAGGTATTATGGGCTAAGAACAAACTGCACATATATTTGCCTATACCTCTTGCCATAACTTGAAAATTCCTAATTCAGCATGACAAGGACATTTAGTCCTTGGACATGTCGTTACGTCACAATCTTAACGAACACTGCTCTTTTCTATTTACAGTCATCTCGAATTCACCTCAAAATTTAATAGAAAACAATCTTATGTCGGGTAAAGGCTAGCAAATTAATTCCCATATAAAACATTCAAAGAATTTTCTGAACAAAATGGTGGTTATTTTGTGCGGCTTTTGAGGAATAGGAACCGTATACAAAGCTAAATTAGTCCACTTGAATAGATTCGTAAATTAGATTTTTATGGTAAGGTCTGATGTCAAAAACAACTTATATTTAAAAGAAGATTAATACAGTACTCAACGACAGAAAATAAGAGAAAGGAGAGTTTTGTAAAAGATAAAATCATTTGTATGTAACAGTTAAGTTTACAGTGTTTTACTGCGTTTTGTCATTAATCATAGTATGTCCAAAACTTCCCCATAGTCTATCGGAAAGCAATAATAAGATGTTATTTATTATTTTCGAGTACAATGAATTCTATAGGATGAGTACCCTGCAGAACCAGTCTATATTTGACGAGGCGACAGACGAGTCAAAATATAGACTGGTTCTGCAGGGTACGAATCCAACGAATTCATTATTATACTAAGTCATGTTTAAAGCTGCTCTTGCACAGTTTTTCAAAGAAAAAATAAAAAACTTGTTCTAAGATTTGGAAATGTGTGTATTTTTAGACTATTAAGAATGGCCCAAAGCATTGGCACTAAAAACAGCATATTTCAATAATTTTGTAACTTATTTTTTCGAAGTGGCAAGATCAGTAAGGAATCCAGTCTATTTATTTCTAGTCTATATATTACAAAATCGTTATTTTCCATGAATATTTTTTTTTTTTTTTTTTTTTTTTTTTTGCTTGTATTGATATGAAGTTTCCAGCTGGCAAATACTTTAACCTTAATCTTTGATTGAATAAGACAAACATGTCGAATGTCAAGCGAAAATAGTTGGCTCAGAATTGAAGAATATTTTTTTAGCGTTAGTAGTCACTTTATTTTTCAGAATGAATTTAACCTTAATTCGGATATATCTGTTTTTCTTTCCGTGCATTACCAGATTGAATCTTATCATTTTAAAGGCTTCAACATGATGAGGTAGTTAATTCCGATTGATTTTACGAAAAATGTTAAAATTCACATTTTCCCTATCTGTGCAAGAGCAGCTTTAATGACATCTTTATTTCACACCATACACTGAAAGTTCAACTATTAACGGTTTGCTACATTTAAGAATAGATCCAAAATGATTCGGAAAAGGACGTCATATGCATGTCACTATGAACATGATGAAATTGAATCAAACAATTGTTCTTAATGTAGGAATCCGCGTGAAAGGTTTATTTGTCAAGTCGGTAAGTTCTTAAAACTAAATACATGTATGCTATTGACATGAAAAAAAGATTGGCTACCCGCCGTCGCTTGAAATGTGCATTTTCATGTGAACAAACGATATTCTAAAATCAAGAAACAACAACAATTTTGTGTCTCTAAATGTTACTTTCCTTCTTCTTTCACTTGCTAAACAATGTAACAAATGAAGAAACCAAGACTCTTCTCAACTTATTTCAGTACTTCCGAAAAGAGGGTTTAATACATTGAAAATGCTGCGAAAAGTGGTGATATCGATATTCGGGACGACAGCCTCGCTGTCAACGTACAATATAGCTTACCTCGCTTTCATCGTCCAATATAGGTTGCGTCCTTTTGGAAAAAAATCCGCGTTGCACAGTAGCCTCGTTCTGGCTGTACAATACGGATCTAGATATTTCACTCTCACGTGATGCAAAATAAGCGATGTCATTGGTCTTAATTGTTTAGATGTGAAATAATGAAACTTACAACATGACTTACGTCGCGAGAGTGAAATAATCCCGTTGAATATTTTTGATATTACACGGGTGTTATTACACCAGTGGAATAACTATGCAAATGAGCTCAGAGCGAATAGCAACGCTATTTTGTAAACGCGAAAACGACATCATAATGTATACATTATGACGTCAGTTTTAAACGGCGTTACAAGTCTCGCAGAAAATTGAAATGTTGAATTTAAAAAAAAAAATCGCAAATATTCGGGTCATATTAAAAATAGAATAAAGAATTTGTGCTCATAAAATTCCGAATATATTAAACTCGTCATCGAAAACAGATTTAAAAAAAAAAAAAACACGGCGCAGCCTCGTTTTTATCTGTCTATAGATGACTCGTTCAATAGATTCAGTATTCCATGACCACTCTTTCAATATCCTCTGTTTATTGGTATTTTATGTTGTAGCGTAATGACTAATGAAGCACCAGAAGCCGGATAACCAAAACAAATGACACAAAATTACTACATTTATGGACGAGAACATTGTCACAACTCGGCCGATTCCCTACAGTAACCTACATCTAATGTGAATATTTCAACCGCGGGGTTCCCGAGCACGATTCCTAAAGTCAAATAGGTTGATAATCTTTGCCCTCAATGGGATGGGCTGTTTGGGGCTGTGTAAGATTGTCGTAATAATGCTTATGAAAGAAAATACCAAGAATTCATGGTTATATAAATAAGCTTGATTCGGCTAAAAAATGTTGAAAGTGGCGTCAAACCCTTTCAAATAAACAAAGCGTATACAGCTAGTAACATAGTGTCATTAAGATTCGCATCGATCGAAACCATTCTTAATCGATCACTAAGCTCTCCATTCAGTTATTCCAAACACTCAATCAAATCACTCAAAAAAGAAAACAATTTGATATCGTTCAAAACGATATTGATATTGATAGTAATCAAAATATTCAACGACCTTTTGGCTGCAGTGGATTTTTTAAGGCGTCTGATTGGTCGTATTGGAAAGTAAGTAGCTCTTTTAAAGGGAGGTAATAAATATCGCCAATTTTGTCTAAGTTGGACGAAATAAGCGACATTGAATTATTCATCTTAAATTTCATTCAAAACTCTTCACACTCTTATCTAGCATTATTGCGAAAACGTTCCAAAATCATTTCAAAATTTGTCAATGTTACGGTGCTCCCAGTATTTTCTACTGATAAATTTTTAGTGTGCGCCTTTGCAAACATGACATTATTCATACCCTACCGATGAGATATAAGATACACCTCGACAAAATATTCTACATATTCGAATTAGTAGTAAATATAATTGTTACTGATACTGAAACTGCATGCTTAGCTGAAATTTGCTTCGCATTTAAGGGAATTGTTTGAGAAAATTGCATTTCAGATCTGGGATTATTTAGAAAGAATAACCTATAAATTCCAGGAAAGTGTTACACATTTGAACGGATATATCGCCTGAAGACAAATGCACTATTAATTTATATCGGATTAATTTGATTGATTCACAAACAGAACGTATTAACATAACAGTTAACAACATCGTCAAATTGACATTCATCTCGACCAAAACTATTCAAAAACACTCGCTCAGCGCTCAATTCGTTCATTTCAAATCAAACCATTAAAAAACACTCGAAACCCACTGAAAAAGATATAACTAACAACTTCACTTAAAATAAATGTGACCAGAAAAAGTCTCGATTTCACTGACACAATTGAAATTGTAAGAGTCTGATAGGTTCTTGAAGAAAATGGTAGCTATTTATAGAACATTTATGCATAGCCTATTCTATTAAAGGAGGGTAATAAATATCGATATATATATATCGATAAATATAAATAAATATTCGATTGAAGCACTTTAATTTCACTGCAAACTCGCGCGTCTCACTCATTCAATTTCAATCCAAATCATTCAAAACTTATTCACCTTGTCAATTGACTGTCTGTGTAACATTTCTTACACATACGGAACATCGCTCGTAAAGTGGAAAGTACCTCGGAATAAAGTTTAGTAATGTTAGGTTATTTTTAGGCAATGCGACATCTGTATGTCTTTCGATCAGTACGCTTTGAGAAATACAAACTTATTTTACTGCTTTCCAAATGTCTATGGAGACATTTTGGTTATATCATAATTTGATAACAAAACGCAGTGACACACCGTGTTTTGTTAACAAATAATCATATACCCAATCTTGATTTTCGTTGATTTTATTTTACTTACTTAAGTCATCTTAATTTTTTTGACGTCCTGTTAACCTATGTAAAGTCATCTAAGTTTTGTGACGTCATATAAACCCTTGCATCAACTGGCGCGCTTTCAATATCAGTCCCTTATTATTCCCCGAGGTATATTTCGTGAAATGGCCAAAGGTTCTCGATTAATTTCAAACAATATTACATTGGGTTCGAAGCAATACCAGACACTTACATTTCAAAATTAATATTCGCCGATGAACATGCTTGCCTTAAATTTTGCTTTGCGTACATATGAAATAGCTGAAAGGCTGTTTTGATATTGGTATATTTGATGTGTTTGAGTTTTAATTTTGACCAATAATAGATATAGATTTACATGATTGGCCCATTGACCACGACACTATTAAAGAGTCGACTTACGTCATTGGTGATGAGATTTTCAGAGCCGATCTGTACTCCTCTTTTTGATCTGAATTCTCTCGGTATGTATCTAGGTACATCATCATTATCCTCTCCAATACTCGGCAGGTCAGTCAGGGATCGTCTCATCTCCATAGCAACAAACTTCCCCTCGACCACACCCTCTACCGTCAAGTTATGTGTACCTTTAACACTATTTGCACCTTGAGATTCGCCGCCATTTTGCAGAGTACTGTCTTTGCGTTCTGGATTTGCTGCATTACCGACCGTAAATATCTTATCTTCACTAAGTTCTTGCGGTTGTGAAACCTTAGTATTATCTTTAACGTGCTTTGTCCCATTTGATATGATTGGCAATTCTTTTGCCTCTTCAGGTATATTTTCTAATGGTCGGCTTTCCTCTATCACGATACCTTCGAGGTCTACTGTTTCAGTTTTTGAACCAACGGTATTTGAATCTGGCTCCTTGACTGATCCATTTTTCGCGCATTTGTTCACACTGTTTTGTTCTTCGTCTTTGTCTCTATTCTTTAGTTCAGTCACCATCTTTCAATTTTATATATGTTTAAATCATGGCAATGGTTCATGCATTTGATTCAGTACTTTTGGAAAACAAGCACCATTTACAAATCGTCTAAAGAAACTTGGTGGTCAGTGGCAATCTTTACTATTATGCCGGTGTACATGCTCATATTAGTCATTGATTTACGTTCTGAAGTCGTAAGTAGAAACGTCCAGCACACCCTCAAACATTGTCATTTCAAAGTAAATACGAAATACCATGAAAAATAATTATTCCAAGTAAGATTCCAGATAAATCTCTATTCATGATATTTAACTAGACAAATTACAATTTCACTAATCACCTGATGATCTTCCGTTACTAACTGGTATTCTACTGCAAATTAAACTTATTAGTAAACCAGTCAATGATAAATTATTGGAAAACATAGGAAATTATGCTTCACGTTTTTATTGTATTGGATTTATTCTTACTGTTGACGTGGCAACAATTTCCGATCCTTTTGTAGTTAGACTGATCCATTTGATTTAAAATTAATTATGCGTATAAAAATCTAGCTGTTATAATATGAAACTAAATGAATTTTGCGATGTTTATTTAGACAAAAAACAGTATGTAAAAAGTCTCCTTATGCAAAATTTATGCTGTCTTTACAATGTTTCATTAAATCGAAATGGAAAGAGTAGAATCAGAATGTGTGTGTTTTTTTAATCAATTCACAAATCCTTTGAATTTGTTTGTTTATTTCCATTTATTATCGTCGCTACCGTAGCACATGCCCATATGAGCGACGGCCCCAGGACGGTTCGTTGTTACGGGGAATAGTGCAAGGATACATGACAAAACTACTGCTGAAATTCGTCATGATTCTTTAACATGTTCGGTGTGCTGTAGGTATGGTGGAGCAATGGGCTTCCCACCGTGATGTTGGCATTGTACTGGTTGTACACCATACTGTTCCGAAGGAACAGGTTTGCTACGGCAACGCAGCTACGTTCCGACCTTCAAAACGCTTCGGGGATGCGAGCTTCGACTCAAATCATACGAACACGGCTGCATGAGTATAACCTGAGGTCAAGAAGACCATGTATTCGTATTCCGCTGTCCCAAGTTCATTTTCGGCGTCGGTAACATAGGCATTGGACCACGTTGGCTGGCGCATAAGACGCTGGCGCCCCGTGCTATTCACGGATGAGTCCAGTATTGCCTGGACTACACTGATAGACGGGCTTGGGTGTGTAGAAGGCCGGGGGAAAGGTTTCATGCAGAAAAGATTGCTGAGAAAGAGCGTCATGTGGGTCCATCATGGTTTGGGGTGGCATCAGCTGGGATGGGCGGACTGATCTTGCTTTTTAGAAATAGGCACTCTGACAGCTCGTAGGTACATTGAAGAAATCCTCAATACCCACGTAAGATTTTGCGCTAGTGATTTTGGGGATGGATTCATTTTAATGGATGATAATGCCCGTCCACACACGGCCTGTATAATCCAAGAGTATCACCAAGAGGAGGCCATTCCACGTCTGGACTGGCCGGCTCGCTCACCGAACTTATATCCGATAGAGCATGTGAAGAATGAGGTACGCGTTATTGAACAAAATGCAATTAAAAAAACCTTTTTTGGTCAAAATCGACTTTTTCAATTTTCAAGAAAACAGACCAATTTCTATGGTCTCCCTGTTTGGTCTGTATTTAAAGTTTTCTTATCATCAAAAGGCTTTATTTTCTTCTTAAAATTTGACAAACTAATATCAATCGATCATTTTCCAACATTCTTATAATCAAATTTCATTTTTTCCTGAAATTTAAATGAAAAAAGTTTGTGTGCAACCTTTGAGTAGTATATATGCGAAATACGCTTGAAAATTCTGTCTTATTTCCACCTATGTTACAGGCGTAAATTTTTGTACAGGTTCATGTCTTAAACGAGCGCATATAAGCTCATTTGTATTTTCACAATCGTCTGCTTTCCCCTGAACTAATATGTGACGATATTTCCGATGCCGTATCATGATTCAAGGAAATCTATTTCAGTCGCCACGTTTTAAAATTTCACCCTATCTGACCTAATCTAAGCGGAGCTCAATTTGTGACGTCATCATGAACGATTCATTGCAAACAAGGGTAAAATGATAGGGAATTTTGTCCTAAAAGCCTCACATTTTGTCTCATTTTTGCCTTAAAGAAATAGAATAATATTTTGTTTCAGGTTAAGATCGATTGATATTTCATTTCGTAAACATCAAATGCTATATTTCACTCGTGGCTCTGCCACAAGTGAAAATATATCTTTTGTTGTACTCATCGAAATATAAATTGATCCTACATAGAAACAAACGATTATCCACTACATATACCATAATCCATATATATTCCTAATTCTGTTTTATGAATGACTTAAACGTTTTTAGTGTTTTCACTTCATTCAAAGAAATTATTTTATTGTGAGATTGATATGTGACCCGTCCAGCGAAAAAGGATCACTGTCGAACTACGGAAAAAAACCTAAACAGGAGTTATTTTAAGAAAAGGTCAAGTGGACATGGCACTTCAAAAGATTCTAATACATAACGGTAAAATGATTCTCCTTAACTCAGAAATGTGCCAAAGTTTTGTCCGGAGTCAGCCTGCGTAGTTGTTGATCTTGTTGTTGCTGCTGCCGTTGATGTTTTCTACAATTTTTAACAAACTCAAATGGTATAGAAGAGTCAAGTAGGGTTGTTAAGGTTCCATTAAAAGTAGTGTATTTATCAGCTAGCGATCTTTCATTTTCAATGGACCACGAAAGCTTTCAAAAGTTGGTATTTTTCTAGCAGTTGCTAGGATGGTTGTTCAATCGGTGCCGATAAGGCGAAATCACAAATTCAATATTTGGTCAAAGCCACTCATCCTTTCCGTCTACCATTCGTCTACCAGTCCATCATTGATTTAGTTGACAGTATTTCGCTCTTTTTAGCAACCTCGGAAGTAGCAATGTGTCATGATGCCAGAAATGACGTTGACTCTTTTTGGAACACGTTCCAAGAATTAAGATATCCGAGCCTATAAATTCGCAGTTCGGCGAATTAAGGCAAAGTACGACATTATGCGAAGCGATGTGCAATCAAGTGTGTATGATAGTGAAGAAAATTAAAAGAAAATATTTCTTCCATACAATTTCGTCAACCGGTATTGTCTCTGAAACCAGCCAATGTTGATCGAGGCGTTTCACAACGTTCGCAGTGCGCTTATCCGATTTTGTACACATTTAGATATGAAAAGATAAATACGTATATTTTTCGCGGTGAGCCGTGAAATCTATTCTTAACTGTTAGATTCCCGTGCCATTTTATAGTTTTAGTTAAATACATGTTGAAAACAGGTCTAAGCAACACTATAAAAAGGTTACAATTTACCTTTCAAACTAAAGTTTTTGATTGTCTTAAATCGAAAGTTTACTCATACATGTATTTTCATAATTAAAGCCAATATATTAGGTTCAAATCCTATCACATGCTTTTAATAGATAGCCGATATACCTATTGTAATGGACTCGGCGCCTACGTGAGAGCTCAGTTTTGCGATCACCTGTATTGTGCGTTGTAAACTAAATATCAACTGAAAAAGAATACCATAATATGACATATTCGTTGCCGTAGACTGCGTATTTAGCCACATTTGTCCGTTTTTGAATATTTCACCGTAGTGCCCGTATATATCGTGGGCATGTTCGAATTTTCTATTGTGGGCTTCATTGCAAAATATATTTCAGTGGTAGTCTGAAAGTAGTTCAGCGTAGTCAATTTTTACAACACCGTTCTTTTTTCCGAACAGACGGGCTCAATTTAAAACAGGTTTCAAGTTTAACGATGACCTTTTTTGTCTAACGAGATACCTTTGAGAGACTGTTGTTCTTGAGAAACTAAATTTAGCATTTGTCCATTAACTATTTACTGATGCTTATTACCTTTTTTAAATCCTCCCTTTTAGTCAACTGTCTGTGGTTGTATCTGCCCATACGTGATTGTATCTATGGAAACTTCTCAAAAGGTCCCGTGTTTAACGTTTTTTCACCACACATGAACTTGTATTAATGCGAAGGCTATCCTACGGTAACAATTAAGTTCGACAGACTACGTATATTGCTGTAAATTTGACCAAAGCTTTATGCCGGACAAATTGCGGAAAGTATCGATGGGAAATTTACTGCTCCGAGTTAAATTTAATACGCTTTGTACCTTCACAAAAAATGTTGTATAATTTTAACATAAATGATTTGTCACGCGAAAAGGGACCACCTGGTTTATGCGTAAAGTGTCAAACCTAGTCGAACTGTACAGACCGTCTAGAGGCGAAAATTTTCGCACATTAATTATTTTCTGAATCTAGAATGACCAATCTATGTTCGTGTGAAATATAATTTGAAATGTTCAAATTGACCTGTAGAAGAACTGATCTCTTTTTAAAATATATATTTCACAGAATTCAGGGATGGTCCGTTTTAGCGTGACAGGTATAAAGGCATTCAGTCAATTAGGTTAGACCTATGCTTGAAGCGCCAGTTGGGCTATGATCTAAAATTTCAACTTCAGCATAAACATTTGTTAGTTCCATTCTGTAAACTAATTATATATTAAATTACAAACATTGTTTTCAGCTATTGATTGAACTGTTCTGTTTCGGTCTTTGAAAAAGAAAAGATATAATGCCAGATCACCTAGGTGTTTTACAATCATCGATTAATTAAAAGATTTATTGCAAAATGGTTATTCGTTTCTTAAATAGTTTTTCTCTGACCTTGTGACCCCGTGTTACTTCTAGCACCGGAAGAATATATCATCCACGATCCCGATGTCCCTTTTTGGAACATATTCATCAAACCTTGCATAAACTTGTCCATTACGATATTACCATTCCTGTCAAGAGCTCCAAAAGCCATTGCAATTCCTTTTAAATCCGCCATGTTTGCGTCTCTTCCCGCCCCCACCATTAGAGACCTCACCATTGTTTGTGCTAATCTGTTTATGTCCACGTTACCATTACTAGCCACAGCACCGTACCGACTCGCTAATCGTTGTAAATCTTCCGGTTTCAAATTTCCAGTGGCCATATTTCCCATCAACCTTATCATCTCTATGGCAGCACTTCCGCCAGCAGCTGGTACCCTAAATGTACCAACCACCCAGCCAGAGTTCGGGGCACCAGGAACTACACTCTGTAACGCTTTAACCATACCTTGTATAAATAGCTGAACGTCAATATTTCCATTTCTATTCAGCGCACCGAGAGACTGTGCAACAAACCGCAGTAATGAAGCATCGCGAGAAGTTGTTGGTCTCTGTAAAGATTCTATCATACGTGTTGCTAGAAGTCGAATATTGATGTTACCGTTACTTTCCCTTGCTCCATATCGTATAGCTAGGCCGACTAAGTCATTGCTGCCCATAGTTCCGGAATGTATTCGTCGGAAGATGTTGTGCATTTCGATAGCGCTTGTTTCTGCAACAGTTTGCATCCCGTTTGGAGTTAACTGACCGAGAGCGGCTAATAGTCCTTTAAAGAAAATGTTAAGATCAATGCTACCATTTATGTCAAAAGCATTAAAGGATCTGGCTAAGTCTCTTAAATCTGCTAAACTTACTCCGTGCATTGGATTTGTCAGAGATTTTATCATTTGTTGTGCTAGCAAGCGAATATTTACGGTACCATCAGCGCCAACTGCCCCAAACATGGTAGCTAACCTATTCAAGTCATTAGGAGTGAGATAACCTGCCTGTAACTGCTTAATGATTCCAACAGTCACAGAAGTTTGTTTCTGTGTTCCTTCTGTCGTACTCTGACCCTGACCAGTATGACCAGTGTTTGTGCCCTGTTGGTTTGTTTGTGTGTTTCCCCTTCTGATATGCTCTGCTCCCCTCTGAACTGCTCCAGCTAAAGCCCGAAGAAACATATTGGCATTTATGTTACCTTCAAGATCTACCGTTCCGAGAAGTTCTGCTACACCTCTTAATGCCGCCATCTTGTTTGGACCACTATGACTCATAAGAGAAGCTACCAAACGCTGTGCTAACACATCAAAGTCTACTCTGCCACGTTGATCTAAAGCACCGAATATTTGTGCGACAGCTTCCAGATTAACTTGACTAAGTTCACCACTGCTTAGTTCGGCAATGATTCTGAAAACATCAAATGCAGTTCCTTGAAGACCAGCACCCTCTGCCTCTGCTTCGTGACCATTGCCTGTGTTCATCATCAAACTGTTCAATAATTGTGATCCTAGCATTCCCGTATTCATGTTCATACCAAAATCCATACCCAATTCCGTACCCAAATTCATACCTAATCCCGTACCCAAATCCATACCTAATCCCGTACCCAGATCCATTCCTAATCCCATACCAAAATCCATACCTAATCCAGATGTTTGAGTCCATGGACCATTGTTACTACGAGCCCAATTGTCGACACTTGAAGTGGCATTCATTAGATTTGCCGCTGATCCCACGTGACCTAGAGGAGTGAATGTTCCTTTCCTTGTGGCACCGGCAAACATGCCAGCTCCAAACGACCCCATACCACGACCTCTTGACCCCGTTCCTTGTCCAGCTTGTCCGAGCATGTGGCCAGCGGCAACCATTTGTGCAAGATCTTCCATCTCAATCCCTTCGCCGCCGTTTAGCAGCGACCAAATAAACCAATCCCGCACAAAGTCTTGTTCCCGGTACATTTTTGGACCACCAGGCATTCCATGAGATGCACCGCCATTTCCATTTCCGGATTCGGCACCCCATTTCCACCAATTACTTCCAGCTTTTGGGTAGCCGCAATGGTCGCTACATTCCGTCCACGTTACATAGTTATTTTTATTACCGCCACATCCACCATAGATAAACGGTCTACAACATCCATCTGCAGGGCTGTAAAACCAACGCCAATTGTGTCCACGACAAGGACCATTTTCCGGTGTTAATGCGCATGTGCAAACTGATGTACACTCAGCCTTTGTCTGGAATCGATTTCCGTTTCCTCTGCAACCGCCATAGACGAATGGTTCACATACTCCGTTCCTATTATTGAAATGATACATACGTTTGCTGGCTCTGCAAGGGCCTACATCTTGCTGCATTAAGCAACCTGCAAGTGAAAAATAATACATGGTCTAAAAATAATCGTTAACCCTGTATTGTAAAAACTCAATAGAATTGTCTCATCGAGACGATTCTAATGAGTCTTCACAACATAGATTAATTGAGAAATCCGCAATGATATTTATATTCAAATAAAATCATGTTCTTATTTTTAAAGAAAACGTATACTAAGCGACCATTCTTTATTACAACCGCTTTTGGGTAGTCCCGTTAGTGGTTGCTAAATACAGGTTTTAAAGTATATATGTGAACTGAAATTTGTTTTCGCGGGTACAGAGGGAAGCAAACGTTTCTAAATTCATAATTAATCATTCAGTATATTGTAATATTTAGGAGTATTGTATGCGTACTTGGTAAACAAAAATATAAGAGCATGTAAACTTTCTCATGCTGTTCGTCGTATACAAAGAGTTTGGAGATAGTATAGACTTACATGAGCATGGAAAGTGAGTATTGAGTATATCTTAAAAAGCTAGATTGGTTAAATGAAAAGACTGCAAAATTGTTTGGAACAAAAATTTAAATTCAGCAGGATAAGGGCTAAAAGTACTATCGTCAATGGCCGACAACATTGTTATACTAAAGGTAAGGTAAATATGCCCTGTACCTTGGATGGCCTTACGGTAAAAATTGTTAGCCAATATTACTACGCTTTGCAAGCAAATTTGCTCGCAAAGCGTAGTACAGTTGACAAACAGTTTGAACGCTGATCGCAGGGCT
This sequence comes from Fragum whitleyi, assembly GCA_948146395.1. Classification (NCBI taxonomy): domain Eukaryota; kingdom Metazoa; phylum Mollusca; class Bivalvia; order Cardiida; family Cardiidae; genus Fragum; species Fragum whitleyi. The sequence goes on along the minus strand of OX411544.1, from coordinate 89,239,962 downwards.
GTAGTTTAAGCTCGACTAGTTTCAACAGTTATGAATTAAAAACCATTTTAAATCTGTATTGTCAACTAAATGGTAAAATAATGGTAAACCAGAAAAAATTATAGAACTACTTTACACCCAGAAAATGGCAATAAAACTCAAGATCATGTTAAAATGGCTATAGTTTCATTCTTGTGTTGATGAGTACATGCAAATCATCTGATTAAGGGGGGGGAGTTTTAGGCAAAGCAAAATCCTAGATCTTACCTTTTGCATATAACCCCTTTTACACCAGACTTTATTCATTGACGTATTAACTTTTTTGAAATTATTTCATAAATTTTGACAGTTTTTTGGAGTTTTGAGATTGTTCCTTTTCACCTGACAATTTATGATTTTTAAAATAACTAGAGCTGTTGCAAGGTAGACCCCAACAGCGCCTTTTAACATTAATGCTTAAGTTAGAGTCTGGAAAGGAAAAGGTCTAACAAAAACTGTTACCTTGACCTTTTACCTATGTGACCCTAAAACGATAGGGCACTTCCTTGGTCAAAATCAGCATTTGTATGAAGTTTTATGACTCTGGGTCGCTTGGTTCTTGAGTTAGAGTCCGCAAACGAAAATTAAACAAAGGCTGACTGTGACAGTGACCTATGTGACCCCAAAATAATGGTGCACTTCCTTGGGTCATAAGCAGCATTTATGTGAAGTTTTATGATTGTAAGTCACTTTGTTCTCAAGTTAGAGTCTGGAAAGGAAAAGGTCTACAGGCGAACAGATGGACAGCCAGAAATGGTGAAACCAATATACCCCCTCTACTTCGTAGGGGGGGGGGGGTATAAAAATTGACATTATACTTTATATCTATGTTTCTAATACACCATAGTGCATAGAAAAAGGTATATATGACTTGATATATTTCTTAATAGAAAATCTACATTATTTATCTTATGTACGAGGGTTGTCCCAGAAATTCGTGAACTTTTTCGATTATTCAAAAATCCAGCGTCCGATTTAAGTAAAACTCTTAAGTTGACAACACACGTTAATTTGCAACATATTGATAAAGGTTTTACGGTTTTGATATGGTCATGATGAGAAATAAAGCTTTAAAAGACACACTCGGTAGGGGTGGTCGGCGCACGTCAAATTTATTACTTCCGAATCTTATATGGTAGATGTTTGAACGTTATTTATTTCAATATTTATGATGAGTTTGATATAAAACAACCATTGCTGAAAGCAGAAAATTCTGCAGTTCACGCATGTGTATTTTCATACAAATGACATTACGCAGTGCGCAGTTATGACGTTTTGTTTTGTCCGAGTGCAAGTCAAACGGCGTGAATATTGCGACGTCAACAGATCGCTCGGCGCACAAATTCGTTCATAATTAGGTCTGAATCGCGAAATAAGCCCTATACAGACCATAAAAGAATTCGAAATAAGGAATGACCGTAACTGTTTGTGGCGCGTACCCCTTTTTTACGAATAAACGAGGTAAAAAGTGAAATTACCTTGAAGAATGACGGGAAAAAGATCAGGTAAAGAAGAACTACTGCGAGAAGCGTCGATAAATGAAAAAAAAAGACGTTTTCAGCGACGTCAATCAGAACGCCTGGTGGGATACAGAAACTGCGAATACATGTAAGTAAATCAGCAGTGTATAGTTTGATATGACTTGTTCATGAGTCGAGTCGAGATTTGAAAGAAATATGCATGCACTTTCGACAGCGAAAGAGATTTTGAAGCGGTTTCCACGAAATCCAAGATATCTTTGGTGGGTCTATCTCGATGAATTAAGGTAGTGGAAGTGTGATACTAAGGTATTCAAAACAAACCCAAATATTTATTTCCTGATAGTACAAAACAATCAAAGTTCCTATTTTGAAATATCTAAAGATATAACGATTTGTTATGGAAAAAAAAAACAACATTTACTTTACTCACCCATTGTCGGATTTAAAAAAAAAAATACGATAATGCGTATCCACGTAAAGATTGAGGAAAATGGCTTTAAAATCAAATATCTTATTGAATGTATAACAAAAGTCTATATCAACAATGCTTTTTGATATGTTTTGACATAGGATCTTTCTTTGTAACAAGTAAATAGGGCCGGTAAGAACGCTATTTTGATAAGAACTGATTCAGTTTTGAAACGACGTTTCACGTATTATAAAACGACGTTGATAGCGTGAGCCGACACCCATTTACTAGTGTTTCGTTTTAATTCATATATTCGCGAGTATTGAAAATAGCCCTCTGTTGTCACACTATAATAAAGGAAAATGATTAATCTACATTACTGGTAATTTTCAGTTTCATCGGACGTTTCAAATAAAAGTTATCGCAAAAGTTCACGAATTCTTGGGACAACCCTCGTAAACAATGGTATTCGACCCTTCGAACGCGAAAATAACATGCGCGGATCTAGAGAGGGGACATGTGTTACATACCGCGCTGGAATATTTAACAAACATGATTCACAGGTTACATATGTAGGAAAGGTTTGATAAAAATTATTATTTGGTACTGGGAAAGCAAACGTATCTACACATTTCAAGCTGTAGTTACGGCATTTTGGTCGGCCCTTTGAAATAATTTTGAATCCCCGCGCCAATATACTGATCGGGATTTCCGTTTTCGTGTGGTGGTTCGCTGGTGTCTACATTCGAGAACCCTCGACGTTTCTACATAATAGACCTCGGGAATAATAAGGGCGTGGCCATGAAAGTACGCCGTTTCGCAAATGGTTTAAATGACGTGACAAACATTGCTGAAGATGACTTTGCGAAGAACAAAATCAATGAAAGTTTAACACTGGTCATTATATGATTTGATAACAAAACGCAGTTACTGCGTTTTGGTTTAAAGTTATAACATGCCAAAAAGATCTTCACAGACGATCGGAAAGCATATTATATCTTTTTGTATTCTTTAAACGTATAAATATTGACCGAATTACCTCCAGAAGCCGAATTACCTATAAATGGCCACAAATTACTACACTTACGTAGGAAATACTTTCATGTTTACGGAAAAGTCCGAGCGATGTTCCGAATGTAGTTACTTACGTTGAGGCACATGCGTGAGGGTATCTCTTTTGATGTTGGCCTGTCCATTTATCTGCGCCATTTTGCCACCAGCTGCGTTTTTATTCACCGCTGCACTAACATCACGTGACATGCTAATGGCGAAGAGAAGTAATCCACCGTAAATGAAATATCTTGTTCCCATGGTCGCTGGTTACCTGTAAATTACATAATTTTATTCAAATGTGTCAATTTGCACACAAACACAAATAAGAGGTGCCGTTTTTTTCAGATAAAAGATTCTCAACATTTCTAATCAGAATTTCTCGCTACGTAACGCAGAATTTTAACTGAATTGCGAGATCTCTGAAAATCTTTCATGTTATTTAAACGCACGTCAGCTTTTTGGTGTGTCTGCGGTATTTGTGTCGGGAGTCAGAAGTCTTAGCAGGGTTTTAACTTTTCGCTCTTTCCTCGGTGATTTAATTTAGAGGATCATTTTACTTTCAGTGGTTCATTATTGGAAGCTAATTCCTGGTTATTGAGCGCTATTTTTGACCTGACAATATATTGGTTACAGTCAATTTTTTTGTCTATAATTATTGTTAACGTGAAACAAAACAATATATATTATAAAAATAATCATAGAGGAAAGGTCGAAAGAATAGTTGCGGATTAGGTTCGTGAACCGCAACAACGCTAATTTTCTTACTTTAAACTTGTGGATCAGCCCTGGGTGCAGGAAGACAACCCCCGCTTTGCAAGTGCACTTGTGTTTAAAGTGGGATATAATTTGCAAACAGTTTTCACCGTGTTGTTTTCCTGAACGAAGGACTTCCAATTGTTATTGAAAAGGAATAATTTGTTCAAAACCAACAATTAATCTTACGGTTGGATAGAATTTGCCACAATTTGTACAGATTGAAGACAAGTGTACTTCCTTGGTACTACTAAAGCCATAGATGAAAAAGAATCAGTCTCAAAAGGCTATTTAGCAAACAATCAATTTCTATTTACTTTAGCATCATCCATGTCTCACCGGTTTGATCCGTTTTTAGCTCACCTGAGCACGAAGTACTCAAGGGAGCTATTGTGATCGATCGTTGTCCGGCGTCCGTCTGTCCATCTGTCCGTCTGTCCGTCTGTCCGTCACGGCGTCAACTTTTTCTTTAAACGACATCTCCTCCTAAACTTATGGGTCAAAATCAACCAAACTTGGCAGAATTATTCCTTGGGTGGTCCCTTATGAAAATTGCTCAAATGGAAAGGATCCTTGCCATATCACGGGAAAAGGGGCCTTAATGACAAATTTCTTGTTTTCACTCTAGAAGCCACAAATACGGTCCAATCTTCATGAAACTTGGTCAGAATATTTGTTAGGTCATTAGGATGAAGTCGATTGAAAATGGGAAGGTTCCGTGCCATTTCACAGAAAAAGCCGCCTTAATGACAATTTTGTCAAGAATATCTTTAAACGACATCTCCTCCTAAAGTTATGGGTTAAAATCAACCAAACTTGGCAGAAATAATCCTTGAGTGGTCCCTTATGAAATTTGCTCAAATGGAAAGGATCCGTGCCATATCACGGGAAAAGGGGCCTTAATGACAAATTTCTTGATTTCACTCTAGAAGCCACAAATACGGTCCAATCTTCATGAAACTTGGTCAGAATGTTTGTTAGGTCATGAGGGTGAAGTCTATTGAAAATGGGAAGGATCCGTGCCATTTCACAGAAAAAGCCGCCTTAATGACAATTTTGTCAACTTTTTCTTTAAACGACATCTCCTCCTAAACTTATGGGTTAAAATTAACCAAACTTGGCAGAAATATTCCTTGAGTGGTCCCTTATGAAAATTGCTCAAATGGAAAGGATCCGTGCCATATCACGGGAAAAGGGGCCTTAATGACAAATTTCTTGATTTCACTCTAGAAGCCACAAATACGGTCCAATCTTCATGAAACTTGGTCAGAATGTTTGTTAGGTCATGAGGATGAAGTCTATTGAAAATGGGAAGGATCCGTGCCATTTCACAGAAAAAGCCACCTTAATGACAATTTTGTCAACTTTTTCTTTAAACGACATCTCCTCCTAAACTTATGGGTTAAAATTAACCAAACTTGGCAGAAATATTCCTTGAGTGGTCCCTTATGAAAATTGCTCAAATGGAAAGGATCCGTGCCATATCACGGGAAAAGGGGCCTTAATGACAATTTTCTTGATTTCACTCTAGAAGCCACAAATACGGTCCAATCTTCATGAAACTTGGTCAGAATGTTTGTTAGGTCATGAGGATGAAGTCTATTGAAAATGGGAAGGATCCGTGCCATTTCACAGAAAAAGCCACCTTAATGACAATTTTGTCAACTTTTTCTTTAAACGACATCTCCTCCTAAACTTATGGGTTAAAATCAACCAAACTTGGCAGAAATATTCCTTGGGTGGTCCCTTATGAAAATTGCTCAAATGGAAAGGATCGGTGCCATATCACGGGAAAAGGGGCCTTAATGACAAATTTCTTGTTTTCACTCTAGAAGCCACAAATACGGTCCAATCTTCATGAAACTTGGTCAGAATGTTTGTTAGGTCATGAGGATAAAGTCTATTGAAAATGGGAAGGTTCCGTGCCATTTCACAGAAAAAGCCGCCTTAATGACAATTTTGTCAAGAATATCTTTAAACGACATCTCCTCCTAAACTTATGGGTTAAAATCAACCAAACCTGGCAGAAATATTCCTTGAGTGGTCCCTTATGAAAATTGCTCAAATGGAAAGGATCCGTGCCATATCACGGGAAAAGGGGCCTTAATGACAAATTTCTTGATTTCACTCTAGAAGCCACGAATACGGTCCAATCTTCATGAAACTTGGTTAGAATGTTTGTTAGGTCATGAGGATGAAGTCTATTGAAAATGGGAAGGATCTGTGCCATTTCACAGAAAAAGCCGCCTTAATGACAATTTTGTCAAGGATATCTTTAAACGACATCTCCTCCTAAACTTATGGGTTAAAATCAACCAAACTTGGCAGAAATATTCCTTGGGTGGTCCCTTATGAAAATTGGTCAAATGGAAAGGATCCATGCCATATCACGGGAAAAGGGGCCTTAATGACAAATTTCTTGTTTTCACTCTAGATGCCACGAATACGGTCGAATCTTCATGAAACTTGGTCAGAATGTTTGTAAGGTCATGAGGATGAAGTCTATTGAAAAAGGGAAGGATCTGTGCCATTTCACAGAAAAAGCCGCCTTAATGACAATTTTGTCAAGAATATCTTTAAACGACATCTCCTCCTAAACTTATGGGTTAAAATCAACAAAACCTGGCAGAAATATTCCTTGGGTGGTCCCTTATGAAAATTGCTCAAATGGAAACTTGGTCAGAATGTTTGTTAGGTCATGAGGATGAACTCATTTGAAAATGGGAAGTATACATGCCATATCACGGGAAAAGGGGCCTTAATGGCAATTTTCTTGTAAGAGCTCCAAACGCCACAAATATAGTCAAATCTTCATGAAACTTAATCAAAATGTTTGCCAGGTCACAAGAAGGAACTCTGTTGAAAATGGGAAGGTTCATGCCATATCATAGGAAATGGAGTCTTAATGATAATTTACTTGAAATATCAGGTGAGCGATTAAGGGGCCCTCAGGGTCCTCTTGTTAAATAGATGCTAGTAATATATTTCGTGCTACATTACACCATTATTTCAATATGTTTTTCGGATATTTATTTTCAATTATAGATTTAGAACTCTTGTACTACAACATAGATTTATGCAATTATCATTTCGTAGAATAGAAAAAGATATATTGCTAATCAACCTAGCGGGTTCATTTCGATACATAATATAGCTGGACATAGTGCCTTTGAGTTTGGAAATAAAATGCCCATAACATTGGGACAAAAACACTTTCCATGAACCGTAAAAGCATAACAAATATTATTGAAACAATCATTGAACTTGAATTCTCCACGTACTGTACTTGAAAATATGACTGGAAAAAGTATCTAAATTGTTCTTATCTCAAATCCATTCGAATAAAACTAGTGGTTTTTATGGAAATAAATACATAAAAAGAGGATATTGAATGAGTGGTCATGGAATACCGAATTCATTAAACGAGTCATCTTTAAACTTATAAAAACGAGGCTATGCCGAGTTTTGATCTGTTTTAGATGACTCGTTTAATAAATTCGGTGATTAATAAGCACAAAATTTATATTCTATTTATAATATGATCCGAATCTTTGCGAAAAACCGTCAAAATTTCATGAAATTCAACATTTCAATTACTGCGAAACTTATAACGCCGTTTTAATCAAATACTTCGTTTTATATCATCAGTTGACTCCTTAAACCAGCCCTGTGTTCAGGATGACAAAGCGATGCAAACTTTTAACAAATTATACCCCGCTTTGCACGTGTACTTGCGTGCAAGGTGGAGTTTAATTTGAAAACACTTTGCATTTTTTCTGGACGCATAAATGGTGAACTGCGAAAACATATAAATTATCGTAAAACTTCAATTGGGTTAGGCATAAAGAGTGTGTTTTTTTGTGCGCGCGTATGTGTGTGTGTGTGTTTTTTGTTTTTTTTTTTTTTGTTGTTTTTTTTTTTTTTTTTTTTTTTTTTTTTTTTTTTTTTTTTTTTGGGGGGGGGGGTGAATTTTCTACGAAAGCCCTGGCAGTCCTTTTTTACATTTAGTGCCATAAATCATTCTTAGAAGCGTTATTTGAATATTTTATTCAGATTTAGATCACCCTTTTCAATGTTAAGTTTGATAAATGATGCGTGTTGTAAAAGCAATTTGATGAAAAGGTTGCAGCAAATTAAAATTATTACAAAGCAATTACATTATTCGATTTACTCTATATTTATTTTCTTAATAAAATCAGTGTATCGATTTAATGAATGATTTACCAAGCAAACTCTTTTGTGTTTATCTGCCAAATTCTCGTAAATGAAATAGATATATATTCAAGATTTCTCTTTTATCACAATTATTAATGTAAATGTATAATCTTTATTCCTATAAATTATCATTACCCCAACCATGCAATTGATAGTAGTTCTTTGAATATACAATTGAAATAATCATGTTTACGAACAAGATAATTTGCTACAGAACTTTAAATGATTCAGACTCACTTGATTTGCATTAGTCCAGAATTTCGTAATATTGCACAAGGTTCGTCTAGAAGTTAACACCAAACAGCGACAACTTGTTCACATCAGTATGAAACTAGGTGTGGACGAATCCATCGCTCCGGGCCAGTCCACATGATTAAAGAGGTTAAGTAGGAGCGGTTATTTATAAAACAATAAAGGGGAGAGATAATCATTTGTCCTAAGCCATCACGTCGGCTGTCTTGTTCCTAACACTTCCGCCAAAACATCGTAACCCATTTCCAGGTTATTTTAACTTTTAACTTGGGATTATGTGTTTATTTTGGGTTAATATCTATATTTTTTAATGTTTAAACTTTTTCCGGGAATTATCAAGAAATAACGAGACAAAATCATCATGATAAAATCACCGCCTAATCATCAAAAATTTATACCCCGCTTTCGTTCATTTACCCTTTCTGACGTTATCAAAGCGGAGCCGAATAGTGATTTTCTCTTTTTTTTTCAAAAAAGAAATAGAATGATCGTTTGCTTTTCGCCACTCGCGAAAAAAAAACTTTTGTTGTTCACCGAATGAAATATAAATCGATCTTACACTGAAACAAACGAGCATACTCTATATCCCATATAAATAACCTCGTCTTCCATAGCGGACAGCCATAGGAGATTCTCTGGTCTTACACGTTTTTAAGATCACGTTTTTTGTGACGTCATCGCGATGTAATGTAACGCACCTTTTCTTAGCATTTCTGTCAGTATTTAAAAAATTGTTTTACCCTACAAAATGTTGTTTGTGTGAGATAAAGAATATGTTGCTTGATTTTATTTAAGGGAAGCTGATTTGAAGCTGTTTTTGAAAAAACTTTTCAAGCTCAGGACCCGAGGTTATAAAACTTTTTTTCGTTCAAAACTGAGAATTTTCTCAAATTTGAAATTAAAATAAATGTATGAACATAAAAGATGATATTATTAAGTTGTTATTTCTATCAACTTATTAATATTATCTTTTATGTTCAAATATTGATATAGGGATTACAACAGAATTAAGTCTTGAATCTCAAGTTAAAATTTGAGAAAATTATGAGTTGAGTTGATTTGAGTTTTATAACCTCGGGCCTAGATAAGCCTTTCTCAATTAAAATTTCGTAACAGATCAAACATATATTTTATTTGAGTGAGTAACAAAAGCTATAAAGCTTTCTTATTTCATGCATTGAAAATAAGGCGAGCTTGTACAAAATACAAACACTCGATTATTCTATATCTGTTTAAAAGAAAATAGGGGACACAATGTGAACAAAGTGTCAAAGTTTCGGACGTAAGCGTCGTTTTACACGTGACTTTCACAGCCTACCTCGATGATGTCTATTGGCGTGAAATGTATAAAATAAAAGTTTGATATAACAGTGAGTTTTGTCATCATCATAATTTCAATGGTTTGCCCTTTTGTGAAAAATACAAAGGCAGTTGCACAAATCTTACTGTGTAATTCTATTGTCCCATTTTACTTGAACACATCAATTAAACAAAATTAGAATCACTATTTTCTTGCGTTCATTGACCACCGCGAAAATAGTTGCACTATTTATTTTCTGTTTCGTGTCAAATAATGTTATTCGACTGCCCCTAAAAGCAGTACAAGTCATAAATTTACTGGCAGTTTAGGTGAAATAATGAATGGTTGCGAGGAAACAGCGTACAAAACTTCAGGATATTCACACCGCTGCTACTACTTCCATTGTTGTTGTTGTTATTTCTGTTGTTGTTGTTGCTGTTGCTGCTGCTGTTGTTTATAATTGTAAATGTAGTATACCCGTATTAGTTTCACAACGTTTCGGAAGTAGTTAACTTTAACTATGTTTAACGAGGTTTCCTAATGATTATATTCTACTACATTAAATGTCGAATTCTCAAATCAAACATTAACGAAATAGTAATCTTTTAGATAATGATGATATGAACATTCAGCGTTGAAAGGGGAAAGTGGGGCACAGTTCGCACCCAAAGCAAAACACAGTGTTGTATCTACTATGACTGCTTTAATTTAAATATATCATACTATAGTTAAAGTTCGTCATTCATTTTTTGTTGTTGTTGTTGTTGTTGTTGGACATATATCCGAAATCTATTTGTTTGCTGGGTTACTGCACCTAGATCTTTCGACACTAGACTCTCAGACATCGGGCTTCCAGTTTCTAGACCACGCTTGAAGCGAATCGGCCAATCAGAGAACAGAATTTCAAAAGTATTTATCACAAATACAACTCCGAGCGTTGTATTTACAGATATACGGTTGAAGTGTGTCTTGCACGTGAATCTCGACGGGGTTTTGGGGCCGGGTCATTTCAAAAAGATGACGAGAATTTTATACAGCTCTTTTTTCCTAACGACTTTCGACAGTCGCGAAGTGCAAAAGATCGGAAAATGGTAACGGAAACAGATTCATAAGTGATTTCAGCATATTCACAATTGATAAGAGTAATATCACAGCGAAATTTTCTCTCATTTTCAGGGATTATTTCAAGATGGGCTCTAGTGATTTGAGGACAAACTTTTTGTTTTAGACTAAATTTGATTACAGTTTTGGATGGGCCCCATATATAATCTATTCAAATCTGATGCTTTTTTTAATCTAGGATAGGTATTAAGGATTCTTTGGCCCACCACTTTTGTCTAATGGCCCATCAATTGTGCAGATGGCCCATCAAAATCTTAGATTTTACATGTAAATGAATGGGAAATGGGCCATTGGCCCATTTCAATGGCCCATTATGAAATTGATCCAAAAATATCCCTGCAGTTTTCATTATTTGGAGGTTCAGGTAAAAAATACAAATAGTGTAAGAAAAGCGTGGTATAAGTCAGATAAAAAATCTCGTGCCGCGGTATATGGGAAATAGACACTCGCTGAAGCTCGTGTCTATTTCTCATATACCACGGCTCTCGTTTTCTATCCTATACATCTATGAGGCAGCTACTCGAAAAAAAAAACGATTGCAAAATATATTCTTATTTTGGTCATTTTGCTTCATTCAATGGGACAATACGCCTTTCTATATGGAGCAAATCGCCTTCCCTGGCTTTTAGCCTATAGCGACTTACATCTTAACAGTTTTTCCACATTCTTCTGTTGTTGACTTTATTCCTTTTATATAAATGTAGATTACTAGATTTAAAACGTTATCAGACAAGAAAAAGTAGAACCTGTAAATGGATAAAATGACAACATCCATATGTCAGACGATCTTATATGTAGTAACATCCTTTATAAATTTGAAAAAGTCTAGTGCGACAATAGATTAGTAGGTCGGTTAAAAGGTGTCTTATGTAATTAAGTATCAATTAGAGAGAGGTAGATTCATTGTCCTTGAGGTTTTAATGGCGACACGTTCTCTGTGACAAATGGTTATGGACATTACGTTAAACTACCGACTTGATACATGAACGTGTACACAACGTCAGATTGTCACAAATACGGTGTGTAGCATTTCGGATGGCAGTAGTTTAATATAAAGTCATTTTAATTCATAAAGGTAGAAATTAAGCAAACAATTCACTTGTTATAATCTGACAAAAGGGCCAAAAATAGTCATTAATAGCACGTTATTTATTCTTAAAAATAGAAAGTTGGTAGTGCATAAAAAGGCGCAATTCAAAAATTCTAACTAAAATTGTTTAAAGATTTTTCCTCGATTGGCCTATTGTAGCCTCTCATCATCGGATACAGTTAGGAACATCGTGAAATTGACAAGGTGAATGATTTTGGAATGATTTTAGAATGAAATTGAATGAGTGTGTGGAGTGAGTTTTAGTGAATTTAATGGGAGGTAATCCAAAATCGCAAATTTTGTTCAGACAGAACAAAATTAGCGATATTTATTACCTCCCTTTAAATAAAAAAATGCATACATGTTCTATGAATAGCTTCCTATTTCTTTAAGAACCTATCAGACGCTTAAAATTCGAGTTATGTCACTGAAACCGAGATTTTTTTCTATCTATGTTTATTCTAAACGACGTTTTTTATTCTATCTTTTAAGTGAGTTTGGAGCGTTTTTGAATGGTTTGGGAGAGTGTTTTGAATGAATGAAAGGAGCACTGAGCAAGTGATTTAGAATGTTTTTGATCGAGATGAATATCAATTACACGATGTTTTTACTGTACTCCGGGGTCTACCTATTTGCTACGCTATATAGCGTAGCAAATAGGGAAAATCCGGGTATTCAAGGATGCCTTTTCTTTTGCAATGAAAATTTTCTAGTCGCAAGCGAATGCCTGAAATAAATCCAGTGCTATCAAATCAAATACGGTAAGCACTTAAATTGTGCGACTCTGGGCGTTTTTTTTTTTTTTTTTTTTTTTTTTCGTTTGATGCTGTTTTTAATCATGCAAACATAAGTTGGTTTTAAAGATCTAGCAAATCCAAACAATCATTTTTAAAGATACTTTTGATGAAAAATGTTCAAATACATAGGCTTTATCTTAAACATGCTGACAAATAGGACATGCTAAAAAATAAGCCTTTTCATCATCGATGCGATTTCAATACACAGAGGAATACAACTCCTTTCTTCAGATTTGGAATTTGTAAAAATAGCTTTAACTGCAAATCGAAAGTTGGAGTTTCAAGGTTTTGGTAGAAACACAAGTACAATCACTGACAGATAGGGACAGACGCAGCAAATGCACTGAGATACGGTAAAGGGGGGGAGTTGTTCACTATGTACTCTCTGTAAAAAGTCAGAAGGCTTATGGTGTGTATTGAAACCAGTCATTGAAGGTACAAATAGTAGAAATATCCGATTAGTAGGCATACTGAATGTATTCTGTATTATCATTCAACTGGCAGGGTGTGGCTTAGCCGTGACGTAATATGGCAAGTTTACTTTCAATACTTTGTGACCTTTCTAAAGGTAGTTAGCAGTTATCGCCAACGTGTGCCAATAGGGTTATCTTCAAACTTTAAGGATTTACGTGCTCAGAGAAAATGAAAACATTTTATCGTTTGATTACCAAAGCCTCGTATCTTCAGCTTGGACAAGCTGAAGTTACAAGGGTTTGGTTACCAACTTACTATTTCAAAGGTCTCAAGTTATTTATATCGACTCTCTATAGAAGTAAGTTATTTAGAATAAAAGCTGATTTACCTCAACCTTAAGCGCAAAGACTTGGGCATAAATCGTGGATATGGCCATTCTAATTGTGTTTCAAAAATTTCAAAATGTAAATATTTACCTACGACCATGAACAAAAATAAGAACGACGACTCGAATGCATTTCGCAATATCGCGGGTTATCTCCGAAAATAGACGATCTAAATAGAGGATACTCGTTTGTTTCAGAAGATCGATTTATATTTCAATGAGTGAACTACAAGGGCTATATGTCCACCAATGGTGGAAATTTCGTTGTACACGAAATGAAATGATATTTCATCTTACTTTAAAACAAACGATTTCTCTATTTCTTTACTGCATAAATGAGGCAAAATGTGAAAAGTTTTGGACAAATCATTTTTAAAACATGATTTAGCGCGTGATTGCTATGCAACGATAGTGACGACTCCTGTGTGTATTTCCGTTTATTTATCGTCGCTACCGTAGCACATACCCATATGAGCGACGCCCCAAGAAGACGGTTAGTTGTTACGGGGGATAGTGCAAGGATACATGACGAAACTACTGCTGAGATCAGCCGTTGTTCTTAAACGTGATCGGTGTAAAGCGCCGACTCACGGGGCCTCGGTGTAACGTTCTATCGGAAAGACAATTAGTTTTGTTAGTCTACCAGCCCGGGAATCGAACCCACGCGGTCAATGGTTTTGAAGTCCGGTGCTCTACCAACTGAGCTTATCGGACTGACGACTCCTTTTTCAGTATTGGCTCAAATAACCAAATATCCGCTTAAATAATGCCAAACAAAAGCGGGGTAATAGTTTTTAATACATTTATTGGTTAGGCATGAGTTCATCAAATGATAATCTACCATAAGTTCTTGATGATCCACCGAAAAGCATAAAAGAAAATGTAATAAAATAGACCAGAGGACTTTGAGATGATTAATTGCGACTGTTAATCTCTTTTCCTATGTGTTTTTATCGTCATTAACATAGGCCTACTATAGTTTCAAGATCTTAGGCTAGAAAAAACAGCAAGATACCAGATAAATAAGAGGTCGCCAGTCACTCTCAGTCACTTCCGAAACGTTATATCTTCTCAAAAATCAAAAACAATTTCCCTGCGTTCAGGATAACAAAACGTAGTTAACGATTTGCAAATTATACCACGCTTTGCATTTAAGTACACGTGCAAAGCAGGATATAATTTGCAAATAGTTAACCACGTTTTGTTATGATGCTGAAAGAAGGACTGGTTTCGGTGATTTCTTACCTATGACATATCAAGCAGCATGAAAATCGTTTGTTTTCGACATTCACGTCATCTCGGAATTTTAAGCCAATAAAAGACGGCACAATTTTAGACTGGTCCAATTTCAAAGAAATCGCAGACAATAAATTTGAGAGATTACAATTTCACAAATCTTTGTCCTTAATGTAGTGGAACTGTAATAGTTCCGCAAGAATTCGGAACTCATGATCTTTCACAATGTTGACCGAGGTTTCCTAATGAAATCACCAGGAAACCCCGGCTGACATTGTTAAAAGTTCATATTTCCGAAACGTTGCAGAACTAACTTAATCGAAAAAAATACGAGGGTTGATCCAAAAGTTCGTAAAATGAGGTCATAAATCTAAAGAAAAATTTAATATCAAAACAAGAATTATACAAAAATTATACAGGATTATAATAAAGCATATGTGTAATAAATGTGGAATTTTTTAGATGTTTATTCAATTTTGGCTGTAAATTGCATAAATCAAGACAGAGACCCCCCTATGAAGGTGGGGGGGGGGGCAAAAACGTCAAATGCAACGTCATTACTAACTCTCCGCTTTTACCATGCAACTGTGCTGTGACTGTGACTGATATCCCAATTTGCAGAAATTATCTACATATCATTTGGAATTAAATTTGTTTACATTTTCTTCATGCATGGTATTTCTAGTTAGGTGAAGACCCAGATGCACGTCCTTTATTTTGGGAAAATAATGAGAATCAATTGAGACAAGTTCTTTCGTTGAAACTCCAATTCCATTTCAATTCCTCCTATTTGAATACCCGGGGTTGTTTTAGGACAATACCTCTTTAGCACATTTTTTATCAATTTTCTAAAATATCTTTACTGTCTTAGGTTGATAAATAAGATAGATAATGACAAAATTCGAAAAATAAACAGCAGTTATATTTTGGTTTTGACGTCTTGTCACTTTTACTCGAATATTCTGTATTATTGAAAATATTCAGGGTCCTTAAAAAGTCTCACAATAAAGCTTAAACGTAAAAAAATAATTTTCTACTTGCGTCTTATTTAATTCAACCAAGGAGTTTCAGCTTAAGTTTCGCAAAAATTTTAGAAAACTTTTTTTATTTAACAGATTTTCAACATTTTTTCTGCTACCCCGCTTAAGCGTTCACATATTATTATGGTAACGTATTTTCAGTCAGCTAAAGATAATTCTACAAAAATGAATACACATATGCACTCAATAGTTACTTAACTCCACATTCGCCAATTTATAAACTGAACATGCCAGAAACTTGTAAGTTATTAGGCCATTATACGATTTTCTGGATCATCCCTCTTACATTGTGGAAAACAAATATATTTCTTTCTTAACAGCATCGTTCGGTCAAGCTATTTTTCAGAGGCGTCAAAAAATTGGATTGTGTTGAAATTGGTTATCTTGCCCAATGACGCAATGAGTTAAAATAATCTTTGGGGTGTTGAAGATGTCAACTTTCGCTTCCCATGATTGATTTGATTAACCAATCGATTCCTTACTTGTCAGTGGCTATTTGTCTAATATGTGACCAGAAATAAACACGAAAAATATCGTCTTCAAAAATAATATTTTATAATAAAATCACATAACAATATCACAAATATAATACTTGTAGTAACAGTTAACAATCGGTCAATGGGACATTTTTTAATCCTTATCTTGTTAAACTCGAAATATGTCTGCTTTGGCAGAAGGTTTCGATTGAGATCAGGCGCTCATACGTGACTGGCTTTTCCTAAACGCAGGGCTGATCCATCCGACACATGTAGCCTATTACGAATCGAGTCTATTCAGTCATTACAGATCTGAACTTACCTTTTGGTTAGTTGTTCTTAACCTATTAAGTAACAAAACAGTAAAACGAGACATGCTTTCACTTTGGGACATTTTTTTTTCTTTTCACAAAAACACTCTATACGCGAAAAAAAAAGTTAAGCGGGTATGTTCTTCCCATATTACCAATAGGACAACCAATCAAACCAAAATCAAAAGTTCAAAATCTTGAAAGCGGTTACTTTGAGTTCTAGTCCCCCAAAATAACCATCCGGAAATTTGATAAGATAAATATTGAAGTAAGAAATCTGGGGTCCGTTTTACTAAACACCTTACGGCCTTTTTTTGCGTAGGTCAAAGATTAAAGTTACTTCTACAGTAGTACAGTCACATCGACACGTCGGCGATTCCTATTTTTCATCGACTGATTATTAAAAGATAGCGTCGGTCGAAAGCCGGCAATATCAGGACAATATATTTATTTTGCAGTCACATAAAAGCGCGGACGTGCCGATACCTCATTTCTTGGCTATTGACGAAACAGAAATTGCATGGCCGATTAAACTTAGCGTGCTGACGATATGCTGTCGAAATGTTGTCGTCTAGTCGGCAATACTTCGGCGATGCGTGGCTGTCTAGTCGCCGATACCCACACGAAAGTTGAAATGTCAGAAAAGACGTAATAGCTCTGCGACTAGTACAAAATCAGACGGCCGATGGTCGGTCGTAGCCCGGCCGATCGCTGGCGATGAGTCGCCGAATCAATATCGTTTTCCACAAAACTGAAAATTGCCGCCGAGTAGACGTCAAGTTTTAGATTGGAGATAAAACTCACGCGTCGACTATCACATAAAAGTCTTCTACTGTATCGGGAGATGCAGCGATCGGTTGGTGCCAAGTCGCCGATTCTATCATCGAACAGATGAGTCGAAGTGTTTATAAATATGACAGAAGTTTAAGATTATGTTTCATGACTAGTAAGTTAACAATGAGTATCAGAATTGTTTTCATTTGATATCTAAAAACTAATTTGTCTGCCGAACAGAAGCTTGTTATTTTTAGTGGTCGAAATGAAAATTAAATTATTTATGCGACCTGTCACACAAAAAAGGATCATATATGAACTCCGTAAATCAATATTCAAAAAGACATTGATTTATGTCGAAAATTCATATACAGAAGGTTAGAATACAGTTATTTACATCGTGAAATTGACATTCATCTCAATCAAAACCATTCTAATTCACTCACCGATCGCTCCATTCATTCATTCCAAACACCCACTCAAACCATTTATGAACGCTCCAAAATCACTAAAGAGATAAGATCAACAACTTCATTAAAAAAATATAGCTTAAAAAACGGTGATTTAACTGGAATTTTGAGCGTCTGATTGGTTTTTGAAGAAATGGTAAGGTATTTTCGGAACTTGTATGCATATGTTTTTAAAGTGAGGTAATTCATATCACTAATTTTGTTCAACTTGAACAAAATTAGCGATATTGGATTACCTCCCCTTTTATTTTACACAAACCTCACTCATCTCACTCTTCAATTTCATTCCATAACCATTCGAAATTCATAAACCTTGTCAATTTCACGGTGTTGTTAACTGTAGTCATAGCACTTCGCGAAGTATGACAAGGATTTGGCACTTACGTACCACCCAGATGATCCCTTTTCGTATGACGGATCACAAATATATAATTCTAGTCATGGTTCACGTGCAACATTGAGACTGTTTTTTGTTTTGTTTGTCTTTATCTAACGGCGAATCAAAGGGCGAATGGTCCCGATCTGCTTCGTCGAAGTCCCAGTCTAAAGATTGACTTGGTATTGATATATGGTCCGGGGGCTGCTCGCTCTCTGATGGTAACGCTAAAATCTCTTCAACTAGAAGTTTCATACAATCGTCTGTGGAGAAAAGAAAGATCTAGTACGAGTATTCTATTTGCTCTGCATTATGGTGGCATTGAACTGCCATCAATAACTTCTTGATTATCATGAATAAAATGATATTGTTTTTTTGTTTTGTTTTGAACTTTTCTAGTGATAAGTCTAACTAGCATTTTATATTATCACAATACTTTTTCTGTCCTGACAAATTGCCTGGCAGGACAATTGATATAATGCAAAGGAATTATTGTCTTTTGAATCGCAATCCGGTACATAATTTCATATACATGGCCCGTGCACCAACTCCCAGAAAACATATGGGTTTTTCTTAGGAGCATCGTCCGCCCGTGATTTTTTTTTTTTTTCTTTTTTTTTCAAAAAGACAAATACCTGAATTATTTGGTGTGAGGTGCATGCAAGAGATTGTAATTAAAGAGCAGGAAACTCAACATAATTCATGTTGATTTAATGTAGTATTATTGTACAGTTAAGAAAACCGTGAAATTGACTGTCAATCCGATCAAAACAATTCAAAATTGCTCACTCAGCGCTCCATTCATTCATTACAAATACTCACTCAGACTGTTCAAAAACACGGTAAAATCACTCAAAATGATAAAATCAATAACTACATTTAAATCAAAAAGCGCTAGAAAGAATCCACGATTTCACTGACTTAATTGAATTTTGTAGGCATGAAGACACAGAAAGCTATTAATTAAACCTGTATTCATATTTATTAAAGGGAAGTAATAAATATCGTTAATTTTGTTCATCTTGAACAATATTAACGATATTTGGTTACCTCCCTTGAATTTCACTCAAAACTCAATCTACACACTTATTCATTTTCATTCCAAATTCAGTCCAAAATCATTCATCTCGACAATTTCACGATGTTCTTTCCTATAGTAGGCTGACAAAACTTAAGCTATCATGAAAGCTAACATGATATCCACTTCTATTTCGCGTTGATTTATCTGGTTATATGTACCACTTCTATGCCACCATGCTACATCATCGAGGTCGAAAAAGACATTATTCATTTTAGCTACAGGTTTCTGACAGAGAAACGAACATTTTTTTTTCAAAAATAAACTTTTCATAGAGTATCAAAAAATCTTTTTTCCTCAGAAAGAAGTAAATATATTAATGTTACCTATATTTATATTGTCTTTTGCAGATGTCGGGAACCAACCAATTAAATTATTAGTTTTACAGAAATCATCTAAACGCTTGGAATCTAATTCTGCGTCCTCTACATCACACTGAAAATTAGAAATGAACGTAGTAGACCTATTAAAGATCCGCAACGTTTTTTAAGTAATGAAATTTTGATTGGACCAAAATTATGGGCGTGAAAGGGCGTAGCATTTTTTCTCTTGAAAATCTTTAAAACATTTCTTCTCCCAAATCATAGGCTCGTTTTCAATTAAGCTTTGCATGAATATTCCTCGGGTGACCCTTTACTAAATTGTACAAGAAATTTTGATTGATCCCCCAAAATTCGGCGTGGTAGGGCGGGGCATTTTTCACTTGAAAATATTTAAAAAATAAGAGTTCTTTTCCTCCACAGACCATTGGGCCAATCTCATCAAGACTTTGCATGAATGTTACGTGGGTGACCCTTGACTCCATTTTTTCAGAAACTTTATTTGCACCCGAAATGAATGCATGGTAGGGCGAGGCTATTTTTCACATTTTAATCTTTAAAATTCTTCTCCTCCCCTCTCTTTTGGATCAATTTTAATTAAACTGGGCAGGAAAATTCCTTAGGTGCACTTTTTCATAAATTGGTCGTTATTTTATTATGGGCCCATAGGTGTTGGTATGACAGGGCGGGGCCAATTTTCACTTTAAAATCACAAAAAAATCTTCCCCTCCCAATCAATGGGACTAATTTCATTGAATCTTGGTATACGTGCTCCATAAATTTCCCTTTAATTGTTTTACTAATGAATGGTCTACTTACTGCAATCACATTAATGTTTATAATAAGATGGGTATGCAGAATATTTTGGTGCAATGTGCAAACCAGACCCAGTAAATCATTATTAAATAGTTCTTAAGAGATTATTTCAAAGAGATTCTTTCAGTAAAAGTACATTTTTAATGAAAAATTAGAGATGTTAAAGCCAGTGGAGCAATACAGGCCCTCTTTGGCCCCCTAGTTTAATCTTTGTATGGTGTTAAAAGGGAACTGTGCATGAAATAAGAAAATTTGCAATTCAAAATCTATCAATTCACTTTAACGGTCAATCAACAAACCTTATTGGCTAACAACATAACTGGGACGGGTTCCTCATTGGCTAACATAACTTTAGAATTGACATCGTTTAACCACTGAAAGGAAATATTAAATACCATTGTTTACAAATGAGGCTGTGCGTGAGATTTCAAACACTTTCTAATATACACAAAGCAAAGACTATGATCAGCCTCCGCATCCGCACAGTCTGACCAGAGTCTTCACTCTTCACTAAGCGTTCTTGTAGAAAGATAATGTCTCAAAGTATCTATACACCATCAGGTAACCCTATTTTTTTATATATATATATAATAACCTGGCTGGCTATAAATGCTGCTCAATGTTTGCACTTCCGCACGTTTCAAATTGTTTGAAATGTTAACCACATTCCAAAATGATAACAGTTACATTTTAAAACATTTATTAGGATCATTATCATCATTATCATTTTTTTCTTAGTTTCTTAGAAAAGAACTTTGGAAAAGTAAGTGTTTGTACGTTTATATTATCACTTTAACGTACGTTTATCGCCTTACAATTTTATTCTATTCGTGTAAACCAAGATTAATGCATTCTATTGGCTAAAAAATTGGTTTCATTATTCACTAAAAGCAATTATGATTGCGAAACTTTTTTTAAGCTTCCGAGGAAAATTTTCCCATTAACAATCCATGTATTTGAGGGTAAATCTTTATATTTTTGCTTCAAGAAATTTAATCATTTGATATGAAGAAAGAATTTGTTGATTTCGTAAAATTATGAAACTAAAAAACCTTTTCACCCTCATTTAGGTTTCATGCCTCTATGAAATTAACAAATACTCTCTTCATCTCCTAATTGATTGGCTTGGACAGCTGGAAATGAAATTTCTGATAATATTTTTTGTGTAGAGTGCAAGCGACACATAACGCTTACATATAATGAATTTATCTATTTCGAATACCTTGACAAGTCAATAATTAAAAGCACCACTATACATTTCATCACGAAGTTTTCGTCATCTATTTACCTACCTTTGGTATTGAATCGAACGTGGCTGGCCTAAAAATGACAAAAACAATAATTATTTCTAACAAAATACATACAACCGATAAAAAAATATTTCTCCATGAAAACACACCTATAGACAGAAATTGGAAAGGCGAAAACAAGTATATATAAATTCTTGTCAACTGAGCGATCTATGTAATATTCTTCTGATGACCATTTCAATTCAACCTTTATTCGGTTTTGCCATTTTTGTGAATATCATATTTATTCCTGTTTTGCTAATTAAATGGACTGCATTTTGAATTTACTCATGTCGTTCCTATGTTTCAATATTTTGTGTACATTTAGACCACTAGTGGTGTCGAATATTAGGGAAAAAACTGAATATAATGCTCATATCAATTCCAAAACAATTTTTCTTTGCCCAAATAAATTGATTGATATATTTTATAAGATTTACTAGCATATGAAAGGATTGTTTCATAACAAATATGTGTTAAAAAGTTATACTGATAATGCCTTTCCCCAATAACATAATGTAAGATGAAATTTTGTAATTGAATGGATTTGTATTTCTAAAGATATATTCAAACATACTTACCTTGACAGATCAAATACTATAATGGCTGCTATCCTGAAATCAAATACGACATAATCGTATATCATTTATAGGCACAGAGATTTGAATAATGAAATGATGAAATTTATCAACCAACAATGTTGTACAGACGCTGGAACATATAAGATTTACCAGCTTTATAATTTAAAGATAACTTTGTTAAGTCCGAAAACAATCGAAAAACTTCGGATTCAGAACGTTGATGTTATACATGAATAAAGACTTCAAACCCAAGCTTAGTTATGCTTAAGTTACGAGATCGCCAAACGACAATTTATGGCTGGATTCTTCGATCCTAGACATTATTATTGAAATTGTTTGTTCGTTTGTTCTTTTTAATGGGGTTTTACGCCGCTTTCAACAATATTTTGGTTATATCGCGACGGCTGGAGAACCCAAAAATCGATTCCTGGTATTTCTCTCACCAGTACTACCATCATATCTTTTCCTTGTCTTCAGCTGCTATCTCACATAGGTCCAAGAACATCAACCCATTGGTGAGAGACAAATACTAGTAGGCGGAAAGAATGAGTGCCGCCGTTGAGGATCGAACCAAGGACCTCTAGATTGCAGTCCAACGCGCTACCAACTGAGATATGACGGCGGCATTGATAAAATGGAGTGTTTTACTTATGGAATTAATCGAAGCTTTCGAAATACAAACTTGTTATTTTATAGGAATGCCCTAAGAAATTGCTTAATGGTAGATATATAATACGTACTTAGTGTTTTGTGTAAAAAAAATATCTAACGAGGTTGGGAGAATTGATAAGTGTCGAGGCTCTGACAATTATCAAGTTTCACAACCGAGTTAGATATTTTTTTCATACAATACACTGAGTACGTATTATATCTATCTTATAACTTCTATTTGCCTTGTTTTCGTCGATGTTTCTAACAGAAATGCAAGTTTCTAAAAATTACCGTATTATATCATTGTTCTAAAAATAACCATGTGATAACATAAAAAATATCATACGGGATATTATCATACGGATATTTATAAGATAAATGCTAATTTTCACTAAAACTTGTCTCCGAACTTGTTATATAATACTTACGCATATTTGTAATATACCCTTGTCATGTGTCCAAATCGCTCGTGGCCTGCTATATCCCTGAAGGGAGAAAAACAAGAAAGGGTGAAAAATGTATAAGGATTACAAGTGATATTTGAATATGAAAAAGTTCGAATATAACTTGCTAATTCATGAATTTCATTTATACGGACTATAAAATGTTAACGGAAAATAAAATATCATATCAGGAAAATTAGTTTTACGAATGAAAACTATTCAAAACGCATTTTAACATGGACTCAAAATGTATATTTTTTGAGAGCCCTCGATTTTAGGAAATACTGTTAGTTCGAACATGTTCAATATTTAATAAAAGTATGTGTTGATTTCTTGGAGGTTTGAGACTTAAACCATAATCAAACTTTATGAATACGTGACTCGGATTCATACATGAAAGTGATTAGGTTTTTACTTTTTAGTTTCATTTCCCATGAAATCAATAAATTAGCTCTCATCTTATAGTTTAATATATCGAAGCAAAACTGTACAGATTTATTAATTAAGAAACAGATTTGCAATGGGCATACTTTGTGCGCACGCTTACAAAATAGCTGCCAACACAAAATTGTTTTCATTGAGGAATAAAAGCAACTTTTCATCCATTCAGAATGCACGAAACTTAATGTTCACAACTTAAATTAAATTATATAATATTTAAAATTGGAATTCCTGTCTGAATCCTCAGAAATAATTAACCAAGTTGGTGCCCTAATTATTGGTCAGAAGTTTCTATGATAGGTAATTTTTGAAGAATTCGAGGTCTAAAAGCAACGCTGTTGTAACATTTGCTTATATAGGCTCTTACATCAATCAGGGTTTTCAATGACCCCCTGTTTCCTTGAATTTGGGCCCCCTTTTTTTCAAATGACCCCCAAAATTGTCAAAGAAACATTCTTTATCTAGTTTAAAAGGGGTCATAATGTGGCAAAATGACCCACAGTTTTGAACATAGAGGGAAAACCCTGCATCAATGTTGAGTTCAGTCTTTGAAAAGCTCCCAACCACCAACTTACCATAGTTGTAGATTCACTTTAACGTCAGGTGCCCACTCCAGTGCCTTTAGAGCGAAGTCGACACCGATCGTTAACTTGTAGTTCGGCGTAAAATAACCTGCAAAAATAAATATCATACCGGTATTTTCGTTAATTTTCTATATTCCGACCGAGCTGGTAGCTCAGTCCGCAACGCATATGGCTCTATATCCAAGGGCCCGTTTTACTAAACATCACACGATCATTTTTTGTGTAAGACAAAAATTAAAGTTGCTTCTACAGTAGTAACTAAATATAAAATTCCCTCATGCATTATCTCATCGGAATCGTCTTCTGAAGACGATTCCAATGAGAAAATGCAAGACAGAATCTAACTGTGAATGAGAACACCAGGTACGATTTATCATTTTGACTTACGATTATTTTTGTCGTAAAAGATTTGTAAAATGGGCCCCTGTCTCTAGCATTGCCAAATTACATTAGCACCTAACGTTACTGTCGTCACAAAAATTAAAGATAGTGCATGTACTATGAATCAAAGAGTAACATTATGCATGTAGACCCTCTTTGATAGCATATCAGTACCTAAACCGTTTATGTATATTCATTATGATTTTAAGTTTTAGGTATCCAAATAGACGAAAAAAAAGCGCCGTCGGAGATGGGACATGCCTTCCGAAAAGGACCTTGTCACATACACATACAAAATTGCACTGAGAGTGGACGTTTTTGGCTGCCGCGTGTTGAAAAGTAATATAAAATCTTGATGTCATTTAGAAAATATGAAACGATACAATACAATACAATACAATACACCTGTTTGGAGCTTTTTTTCTACCAACTCAAACAGTGTGATTTCGCCTTTCGTGTTTTAGTCTGTTTCATTTTTAACAGCTTGATATCATAACTTGAAAATAAAATTACCTTCTACGTATCTCCTTATTATTGAAGTTTTGCCTGAAATGGGAAAAATGTGAGTGAAAGAAATTGAATACATTTCAAATAATCACAATCATTTACGTTTTGGTTCTGGCCAGTGTTCACGGCATTTTTAATGGGTCATAAAAAGCAATGCCACATTTTGTTCTAAAGAATGGGAGATGGATAACAAGATGATACAGTTAGTTAATTGACATTCATCTAATTGAAAACCATTCTAAATCGCTCGCTCAGCGCTCAATTAATTCAATCAAAATACTCATTGAAACCATTCAAAAACGCTACACAAAGATACCAAAAAGATAAGACCAACAACATCATTCAAAATAAATATAGCTAGAAAAAGAGCGATTTAACTGAAATAATTGAAATTATCAGCGTCTGATCGGTTCTTGAAGAAATATGAAGCTATTTACAGAACGTGTATGCATATTTCAATTAGGGAGTGAACAAAATGAGCGATATTGGATTACCTTCCTTTAATTTCACTCAAAACATGCTCCGCACTCTCATTCAATTTCATTCTATGTCAATTTCACGATGTTGTTGACTGTAGGTAGGTTTGTTAGCACCATACTTTGGTACAGAAATGCGACGAGCTAAGCGAAAAGAGACCATCTGGATAGTGCGTAAAGGTGTCGAACCTAAGTTAGATAAGTCTTATTAAGATAGAACCTTCTCGCACTTTGCTCATTTTCTGATTCTAGAATGGTCAATCTACCTTCCCCTGAAAGATGTTTTAACTACGACCTGTACTTGATTCAAACTCTTTTTCAAACATTCATTTTACGGAATTCCCAGATGGTCTCGTTTGATTTTTGCGTAACTGGTCACAAGTTTTAACAGTCATATTCTTGTCGGATTTTTGAAATTAGGCCGTCAGAGAAGGCATTCGAGAGTTAAACATACAGGTCCGATTGCATCACAAAAGTTTAGTGGTAATCTCGGAGTGAACCATATAGATATAACGGTTAAACCCGGGGTTACCACTAAATTTGTGTTATGCAATCGGGTCGCAGTACAAAAAATATCTCATGAGTCCAAGTTTACTTAATTTATTAATTTATAAATTTTGTGGACACGTCAACGTCTGTATGTTGTTCCCGCGTTACGTTAACGTCGTTTCGTCTTTCCCGCGTCTTGTATACATTTCCATATTTTACATCTGTGTTGTCTTGACGTTACGCTGTTTATTAGATACGTGTTTGTTTATTATTGTAACTATTGTAATTGGATTTATCCGTCAGTTGTAATAAAGGATCGAACCTCAGACAATATATTCGCGGCGACTTGTGCATCTACACAGGCCATCGCTATTCCTTTCTCTAGTACAACCGCAACATGGCATCCGTGTCACCAGCTGTTCCTTCCAGTTAGGCGTACTTCTTGTCATATGCCCAAGAGCGAGAGACAAATGACGTCATAGGTACAGATAAGATGGGTTAACTTTATTCTAAAATCTTTACTGCCAAATGAAACCCTATGTTGTGGGTACTCATTTGAATCGTCTCAATGAGACGATTCCAATGAGAACCAAAAAATAGGATTAAAGCGGGGCCTTGTGAAATATTTTAATTTGAAAACCAAAATACCCCCTCTAATTGTAGCTCTGGACGCGTGTCACGACTTTTATCTAATGTCGATGGAATTTCGGTCGAGCTGGGGATCGGACTGACGACCCAAGTTATGACATCGCATAAAGGTAGTCTTTCCTTCCGCTTTGTCCAATTATCCATTTAGGAAATATTTGAAGAAATTGAGGTTGCACTTATATTTATGGACTAGTAACCGCGAAATGACCGTAGTAGGTTAGTAACATAGAAATGCATCTCATGATATGACCTTGTTAAATGCAATTGAAAGCTTAATTTAACTAAAGTATGACCCAATAATAACCAAAGGACATTCTTTGACATATTCCACAAGATAAAAAAGCCAACATACACCAATAAATCGACTAAACATACATGCATCTTCACAAATTAAGGGCTCTACACTCAACTTGATTCCCATGGAAAAATGGCGTCAGAACCCTTTGCTTTCTTAAATGATACATATGGGACAAATAACGATTCGGATCAGTCGGTGGTCCGAGCAAATTGAGTTAAGTCTTTACTGTGTCTATAACTATTTTAAATGTTTTCTTAATATTTCTTTCAAAATGACAAGTGTCGTGTTCAGACCTTCGTCCAAGGTAGACCAGCGTTCGAGAACACTTAAGTGAGTGGAGCGCTAAGTGAGCGATTTAGAATGGTTTTGATTGGAATGAATGTGAGTTTCACGATGTCTTTGAACTGTACCACAGAAATAAGAATCTATATTACGAGTAAGTGTATTTCTGTTTATTCATCGTTGCTACCGTAGCACATGCCCATATGAGCGACGCCTCCAGAAGACGGTTAGGCTAGTTGTTACGGGGGATAGTGCAAGGATACATGATGAAACGTTTGCTTAGATACGACATGGTTCTTTCACGTGCTCGGTGTAAAGCACCGTCTCACGGGACCTCGGTTTAACGTCTCATACTAAAGACAATTAGTTTTTATTAGTTTTACCAGCCCGGGAATAGAACCCACGCGGTCGAACTTCAATGGGATTTGAAGTCCGGTGCTCTGCCAACTGAGCTAATCGGGCTGGTATATTACGAAATGGACCGTAGGGCCTATGTAATGCGCGTATCAGTTAGGAATTTCTCGCAACCGATAAGTAATCTTGAACGCGGGAGAGGTGACTTAAGGAAACCGACGAATCGCTGGCTCAGCAGAGGAACAGTTATAACTGCCTATATTTTTATAGGCAGTTACAACTGTTTCACGCCGAGCCAGCGAAATATTCTCAATTGAGCGTTAGTAGTGTACGATGAAAGATAAATAAGTACGAGTATGAATTTGTGATAAGTCACGCAAAAAGGGACCATCTAGAAACTCCGTGAAAATATTTGAAAGAAGAGATCAACCGGAGAGCGCATTACTAAATTCTTAAACGGAGAGATAAATTTATCATTCTTGATTCAGAAAATCAGCAAATGCTTAAAGTGTTAATCCTAGTCAGTCTGCTCAATACGCGCAGTCTGACCATAGTGAGGCACTTTATAAATGCACTACCAATATGTTCCCTTTTCACGTGACGGGTCACAAATATGAAATTGTTGGAAATGTCATGTACAATCGAAGTAATCATTTATTTTCGCGTTACCGAAATAGCCTTCGCTCGACATTCTATGTGGTGAATTTACGGTCAACAGCAAAATAGTTATCAAGATTATTATTCACTATTCTTAACCTAGTTTCGGTTTCTATTTATAGTTTAAGTAATACCTGTATACATACATGTTCTTTTATCAACTATATATCAAATATGACAATATGCATACCCTTTTTGTTTCTTTGTAAACTAAACTAAATATAAACACTTTTTTTGTACCGAATCAATTTAAAAAGATCTGATGAATTTCTATTACATTTCTTTGGGCTGCTCAAACCAAATTTTGCATAAGTTAAAACCCGTTTCGAGCCAGCTTTAATTGATAAAAACAAATTGTTTTGTGGTGTAGTAGGAATTATTCAGTACAGTAAAAGTTATTATAAATGCATTTGCTTGTGATCTTTCAAATTCAAATCAACTTAAGTTCTTAAAAGATTAAAACCGTAAAAATCTAGTGTTTAACAAAATATCGGACAGCAATATAAGACTGATTTTTGTCTACACCTTACACGGAAAATATTCCTGCGTTCAGGATAACAAAACAGTGCAAACAGTTTGTCAATTATACCCCGCTTTGCACGTTAGGACACATGCAAAGCGGGGTATAAAAGACAAACTGTTTGCACCGTTTTCTCATCCTCAACGCAGGACTGGTTACATCTCAGGTACCTGAAAAAGGGTTAAGCCATAGTATCGGCATTTAAAAAAACCTTACCCACACCGAATTCTCCGATCACTAAAACTTTAAATAAGTGTTCCTTAACTGTTTTTGTCGCCATTTTGTCACATATCCCATTCTATCATATGACTAATCACGTGATCAATGCAGCCGACAAAATTTTTATCATTGACCACGATAAAATTAAACTATGTTTACCTCATTCAACAATGTTTTTTTTTTTTCTTTTTTTTTTTTTAAATTATTATGCCGTAATTTGATTTAAAAAGGGATTTCAACTGTAACAATATCTAAAGACCGTCGTTAAACTTTTGTCAATATAGTTTTTTTTAATATATAGGCATTCAGATTGATTGGTTGGTTGCTTCAAGGGAAAAGGAGCCTGATTTAAATGAAAATAAATGAAAAATTTAAATAGAAAATCCTCTTTAACGGTCTATAGTTGACAGTTTTCATGATATTGTCTTCAATTTTGCTCAGATGATTGTATCATCACAATTATTACTCCCTTTTAAAATATTTCTGAACGATTGAGCGTCACGAGAAAAGGTGCCTTTCTTTGAGATTGAATTTTAAGAATTCATTGTTAATACTTCTTCATATTTGCACGGAAGGAAGTTTAAGAAAATCTCACTTAGTATTTTACATGATGTGACTATATGCATATTGATGTGGTTTGTCGATGTTTTTACTGCGTCATTGGGAAAGGGCCTAAATGTAAACTTTCTCGTTAACAAAACTCCTCTTTTATTAATGAACACATTCATGTGAAATGTTCACAGAATATTCCATTTCCCATGACTGCATTTGTGGCTTTTCAGTTATATTCCGTGTCATGATAAAAGGGGCACTTATCTATATTCTTTGTGGACACAACTCCTACATGAGCATATTGATGTGGTCTTGTGATTTTAAACTACATCATAGAAAAGGGGGCTTTAGTGTATACTTCTAAAAAGACTCTTTACTAGTGGATACAATCATTTGAAGCTTTTACAGAATATATCATTTCCAGTGACTATCTGCATTTGTGCCAATATATTTATATGCTGCGTCATGATAAAATGGGCCTTTATGTAGAATAGTTGTTCACACAACTCCTTCATTCATACAGATGTTCATAAAAACTTAACAGAAGATTTCTTATCATGTGACCACGACCACATTTATTTTGCAATTTGGTGATATGCCATGTCACGGAAAAAGGGGCCTTATTCTTAATTTCCTTGTTAACACAACTCCTCTTTTGTTTATTGATACATTTCAAGAGAGAAGGTGCTTTATGTCATATTAATCATTTACTGTTTACACAACTTTTTATTTATGCATGGATCGTCATGAAACTTAAACAAAATATCTCTCGTGCAACCAAAGCCACAACTTTGCCATATAGAGCAATCATGCGGCTTCATGGGAAATGGGGCCGTTCAGTAAATTTTCTTATCAACACAACTCCTTCATTTATGAATACATGTATATTTTCATGAAAACTTTTATCTAATAATATCTTGAATAGCACCATCAAGACATAGGCTTTTAAAAGAGTCAGTAGAATGGTCTCAGGCCCTCCAGGGTCTCTTGGGTGTATATTGTTTTATCCACATCTTTTTCAGTGATGTGACAGCCAATAGAGACTGTGTTATCAGTCCGATCTGAACTTAACGAACAAACCTGGAAGAGCATGCCCCCAAGGATTATTCCTTTGAAGTTTAGTTGAATTCTGCCCAGTGTGTGTATTTCCGTTTATTTATAGTTGCAACCGTAGCACATGCCCATATGAGCGACGCCCCCAGAAGACGGTTAGTTGTTACGGGGGATAGTGCAAGGTTACATGACGAAACTACTGCTGAAATCCGCCGTGGTTCTTTAACGTGCTCAGTGTAAAGCACCGTCACACGGGGCCTCGGTTTAGCGTCTCATCCGAAAGACAATTAATTTTGTTAGTGTACCAGCCCGGGAATCGAACCACGCGGTCGAACTTCGGTGGTTTTGAAGTCCGGTGCTCTACAAACTGAGCTAACCTGCCCAGTACTTTTTGACAATATATTTATCGTAAAGATTAACAGACAGACAAACAGACAGATGCATAAACCTGAGATGGACACCAGGCCGTGACAAGAGCCCTGCTGGACTTTGTCAAGTGAAGCTAATAAACAGATCATTGTATAAAGTATCAAGATTGATCAGCATAACATGGTTGTAATTCCAAAACCTCATAACTACAGCTTTGATCAAGCTGTTG
Organism: Fragum whitleyi; assembly: GCA_948146395.1. Classification (NCBI taxonomy): domain Eukaryota; kingdom Metazoa; phylum Mollusca; class Bivalvia; order Cardiida; family Cardiidae; genus Fragum; species Fragum whitleyi. Next base: position 89,208,753 of record OX411544.1, on the reverse strand, counting down.
TTATCAGGTTTTAGAATATCATCGACGATAATAATTTTACGATGATTATCCTTTTCCCTTAGTTCTGACTGTGGACTTTGTCCTACAGTCAGTAATAGTTCAAATGGCACTTTAAGACCTTGAGAACAACTGTGCAAATTATTTTGAAATCCACTCATCAATTTTAGTTAGGCTCCGAAAAAAAAAACCCTTGACTTTCAGTATGACCTTGACCTTTGATAGACAGAAGATATTCTTGCTAAATGGCATATCTACTCATTATGGGGATAAACTGTGTGATGTTATTTTGAAATTCATCCATAAGTGTTGGACTTATGCTCCAGATGAAATCAGATGGACTTACGCACATACACTGCTTTATCATAGTGATGATTACGTCTTGTTCACTGCAAAATAGGCTCGACAAAAAATAGATCACAAATTGTCTACCTTTTAGATTTTAATTTTTAAAACTTCCTATATGTTTTAGTTTCACAATACATAAAATAATAAACAAATAATAATGAACAATATAAACGATTTGTAAATGAAACAAATATTTATGTAGAACAACATGAATACAAAAACATGTATTCTGAATATAAACCATGCCTTTCTGGTGATCGTTTTCTGGGATTTTGAATTTGCTATTTCTCATCAAAACCCAACATTGTGGGTACTCATTTGAATCATCACAAGATGACGATTCAAATGAGAACACAAAATATAGGCCTTATGGCATTATAATTTAAAATTTTAAAATTTCAATCCAATTTGCTTCAAACATAGTCATGCATTCATGATGACAAAACCATCAACTTTTATAAATTCACGCGTGTGAATGCATGTACATAAGGGAAACATTTTCAAAACTGTTTTTCAAATGTTTTCATCCTAAATGCAGGGCTGTGGCTATGTAAAATTTGTTAGGCTAAGCAAAAGATGTTCATGTCCATATACATATTGTCACTCATAAGAACTCTGCCCAAACCCTACTATGTGTTAAGGATAATCTTGTGGTTTTATTATCTGACAACTCTATAAGTCAGTGCCCTTATCATTTTTTCAAGTATTTTTGTCATGTGTGTATTTTCTTTTCCTTGAAAAAGTAGACAGATGATCAATGTTAACATAAATTCATGAGGGACCAGTGCAAAAACTATTGTAAATTCTTTATATCTATAAAAACTTACAACTGTTTTTGCACAAACTCCTTAATTTCTAATACATATAAATAAATGCAGGTTTCTAATAATGAATAAGGAGATATGTGTTGAATGGTAAAAAAAAAATGAAAAAGAGCATTGTACCATTATGGGTACTCTGTTGTCTGTTTTGATTTTCAGTGTGTAATGAAGATTGCTGAGTGAGTTTAACATTTTAATAATTTTGCTGACCACCATTATATTTATAGAAATGATAAACCCACTGTTTTGTTAGATTTTTACAGGGTTGTGGAAATACCATTTTCTCAACTTGTCCCGCTACAAGTAGATGATATTCTATTTGTCCAGCACAAAAAGAACTTGTCCACATTAAAAGAGAAAATATGTATTTCGAGAGAAAACATTAAATATCTTTTTTTAGAAAAAATGCTTTTTCTTCATTAATTCACTGTTTTTTAACCTTTGATATAAACAATTGGATAATTAAATCACATTTATTTTTTATCATTTTGAAATTTGTCCAGGTATTTACTTGTCCACAGACATACACAAGTGGACTAGAAAAATGTTCTTGTCCACTACTAGAAAAACATGTGTTGGACAAGTTGGGTGAGGGAATTCCAAACCCCTGATGAAGCTTTCAGTCATTACAGTCCACAATCTGAAGCCAGCTTGGCCAAAACTCCCCCAAATTCACTGGGCAATTTTATGGTTCCATGATTATCTGATAATTACTTCCATGGGGCAATTAAATGCATCATGCAGCCTGTTACAGTTGAGTTATGCAGATAGCTGTTCTTGTATTAAACACAGACTGACCAGGCAGGATGGGTCAAGTGAAAGCAGATGTATTGTATGAATTTTAAACTAAATGTTTAAATAATAATACAACAATCTTACATTAAGAAACAAAATAGTTCACACCTCGCTAATTCTCAGTAATATATTCATTAGTGTTGGATCAGTTAAATTTAAATTTAACTATTTCTGAGAACTGGTCTGTGATTTTGTATTTTGTTTTCAATGACTCACTGCCAATTCTTGAATTAAATCAGCCAGCCTGACACATGTTTTCCCATAAAGTAGACAGAAAAACTAGACAGTAGGCAATGTAGGACAAGATCAGGGCCCCAGGTTATAAAACTTTTTTAAGGCTCAGGCTCAATTTTCTCAAATTTCAAATTAAAATAGATGTATGAAAATAAAAGATAATATAAATAAGTTGTTATTTATAACAACTTATTTATATCATCTTTATGTTTATACATTTAAACAAGTAATGAAACAGAATTACGGCTTTAATCTCAAACTGAAATTTGAGAAAATTGAGCCTGAGCCTGAGAAAAGTTTAATAACCTTGGGCCCTGACTGCATATCTTTGCATGTCTATGCAGACTGATCTTGGTCTATAATGCCTGCAAAAGCTTTGTATATAACAGGAAAATATCATGAACAGTCAAAGAGGGCAAATTAGGACCAGCCTAAAACTGTCTTTGCAGGAATAGGTTGGTTTATTTAACTATACCTGATGCCATATACAAAATAATGTTCTTGGATTCAAAATGAAACAGTTTGCATAAAAGCTATTCAAAGTATGTGAGAATTGAAAATTAAGAATTATAAAGGCTTAAACACTATTTGATAAGAAGAAGTTGCTTTGTTACAAGTAAAGTATTCTCTTTCAACAATGTTTTATATTGAAGATTTATCTTGAGAGCATCAAAATGTCCCAAAATGTTTTGAAAAGGGATTAGAAGAAAATTATAAATGAACAACATATCACTGATAAATTTGTATAACAATTGAGTCTACAATATAACTATTATTGAAAAATATAGAGTTTAAAAATATGAATACATGCATGAGCACAACTCTTTGTCTCTGTCTGGTTCCATGCTCTACATGAAGAATGTTGACTGGTTCCTTACTCCGCCATTTTGAGCCTGGTAACCAGCTCTCCCTGTATGAATCAATGAGCTGGTTCCCCTATTTGCACACCTTCCATTGCAGAACAGACATATCTTTACCACCAGTGGTAATGAGATAATTATCACCAGCCAGGAACTTGGCCATGGTCACATGACTACTGTGTCCCTTATAGGACTTACCAGGAGCCTGGAACAAGAAAAAGTACAATAAAGATTATACCATATTTCCTCTAATAATAGTGCCCTCCCTGATAGTAGCACCCCTACAATTTTTTTTACAAAGAAAACCCAATTCAAATGCCTAAGTTTTAGTAACTTTTGAGACTTTTTCTCTTATTTGAGATGAATTTCCTCTAAACAATCATTCATATGATTGTTTAGAGGAAATTGATCTCAAATTAAAGGAAAAAGGGCCTAAAAGACATAAGTTCAATGATTTTTTTAAATCAGAAAATGCATACTAAATAAAACCTCCCTGACCATGTTATGTATAGCTCCCAGGAGAATTTATTAGGAGAAATACGGTACATTGTCATCTGTAGGTTTGTTTTCCTGATAGTAGCACCCCTACAATTTTTTACAAAGAAAACCGAATTCAAATGCCTAAACTTTAGTAGCTTTTGAGACTTTTTCACTTATTTGAGATGAATTTCCTCTAAACATTCATTCATATGATTGTTTAGAGAAAATTCACCTCAAATTAAAGGTAAAAGGTTCTAAAAGACATCAATATTAATGATTTTTTACAGCAGAAAATGCATACTAAAAATAGGCACCTGACCATGTTTTGTATAGCTCCCGCGAGCAATAATACGGAGAAATAAGGTATATCAAATAATTACTCAGAGGAGATGGTTGCTGAAAATTGATTAAAATAGGGTCTTTGACTAACAGTATTTCAGTGATATAAAAGCAACTTGATAACATAAAAATTGATTTCTACTATGATAAACATCTGTACTATCTTTTCAAAGCCTCCAGCAATTCAATCCTTAAGTTAATGATTATCCAACCATTAGTGACCGACAAATTAAAGTAAAGTTAAAGTAAGGTTTATAGTCTGTTTCTATGACAGGCATATTCAACCGACTTCACACTTTTACCCCCGATCATCGAATTGCAAGTCTGCTGTTAACAAACGGCGCTCATCGGCAGCTACAGCACAAAGACTTACATTCTCACAGGTACCCATTTATACACCTGGGTGGAGAGGAGCAACGTGGAGTTAATTTTTCGCTCAGAAAAATTCCCATGATCTGGCCGGGATTCGATCCCGGGACCTTTCGATCCCAAAGCCACGGTCCTAACCATTAGACCATGGACTCCACGGACAAATGACCAATAGGATACTCACTATGGCTGAGAATTGAACACAGGACCGCATGCATGTGAATCCAACAAGCTCCCAACAAGGTTATAGCAATGTTGCTTACACCGAAGTTCTATCAAAAGCTGCTTTGTGACAAATTTTTGTGTGCATATAAAAATCATTACATAATTCTGAATGAATCTTAAGATGTTCAACTCATTTGAGTAGATGTCTGATAATAAATATTCTAATGTGATGATTGTGTATACACTGTATATACCAGATTATTGTTAATTTAGTGTAAAACAGATATTTCTCACAAAGCTTCCCTTGTCTTTTAAAAAGAATGGCCATCGGAGACATCCTTGTCTTACACATGATTGTATAAGTCAACATCCTAAATGACGTCATCGCAACATCCTCTAACGCATGTTATAGTCGTTTTTCTGTCATCTGTGTGTTCCGAAAAATTGTTGTCAAAGTAACAAACTGGTGTTAATAAGAGAAAAAGAACCTCACTAAGGCTTGCTTAGTAGCATTTCTATTCCAGTCTCGGTTAAGATCAGCTTGTCTCAAATAAAGTCTTATGACTGATCCGATATATTTTTCATACCCCTAAAGGCAAAGGGGAACATTTTCATGAGTGGTAGATCTAAAAGTGAAACAGAACTACTTTACTCATACTTACTCTAGGCTTTAAACAAGGGTAATTGTAGAGATTAACTTTTCCAAAATCATCGGCCGTGGCGATGAGACTTCTGTCATGGGAGATAGAGCAGTTGTTGATGTCAGTACCATCTGCACCCTCCGGCCAGATACCTGTAATGTATTTCGAGGGTTCAGTGCAACACTATTGTAAGTGCCTATAAATATATAGGCACTTACAATAGTGATGCACTGACCAATCGATATTATGCATGAGTGTAACCAGGATTTTGACATTTTTACCCACACAGAAGGCAACTCTATGGATATTCTTGAACACCAAGGAAAATTCAAAATGATCTTGGTTCAAGCAAAAAATTGTTCATTAGTCATTGTGTTTGACCTCTGACACCTGGAAAATTGAACTCTGGAACTCATCTAGTGGTCCAAAACTGAAATTTGCTTTATACTATTTTACAAATTTTCCTAAATTTATAAATTTGACAAATTGGTGTATGATCACAGCATCTTGCTTACAGCATATTCAATATTATTCAGTATTTCTTTTGGACAATTTAATCTAATTTATTACACATGTGTAAACTGTGCGTAATAGGTATTTAATATATGACCTATGTAAATGAAGTGAAATAAAGCTGTTGAATATTTTTGATATTTCACAGGAATTATTAAACTAGTGGAATAACTATGCAAATGAGCTAAGGATGGATAGCATTGTTATATTTTCATTGGGAAAATGATGTCATAATTCTTTTGCTGGTGTCTTTTCACAAACAGTGTTATATGTTTCACTGAATAATTTGAATCGATAAATATAGTAATGTCCTCGTTTCATTACACAATTTTGGGGTCAAGTTATAAAAAGAATATAAAAATTTGTGCTAATTCAATACAGAATTTTATTAAACAAGTCATCTCAAACAGATAATAACTCAGCGCAGCCTTGTTTTTTATCTGTCTAAAGATGACTTGTTTAATAAATTTGGTTTTCAATGACCACTCATCTAAAATCCTCTTTGTTACATCCTTTAACCCTTTCCTGTTTTACAAAATTTTGGTCCTGTTCAAATTCAAAGGTTTTGCAGACGAAAATTTAAATTGCGTTTAATTTGAAAAATTACCATTCAGTAGGGTAGAAAATAGTGTGAAAAAAGAAGAAATTGCTTGCCAGAAGCAATTTCTTCTTTTTTCACAGTGTTTTCTCAATCATAAAATGACAGGCACGTAAAAAGCAGGGATTAAACAGCAGGGAGTTAAGTGAGCCTGTGTGTGAATTTCCTACAATTTCACACTTGCATGAGGCACAATAAAGGTTAGTTTTTATATTCCCATTTTAATTATTGAAAAGATTTTTTAAAACATCTCAAGACACTTTGAATGCTTATCTTTCTACATAGCATATACATGTAGTGAATACTGCAGTCAGATTGTGCAAACCTTGGCCGGGAGCACCTTTTGAAACTGTCTGCCCTCTTTATATGCATTGATTCATTTTACAGTAAACTCTCAAGGTGGTTCATAGATTTTTTTGTCATTTGTAAACATTCTTTGGTGCTGATTTTTTCTTTATCTGTATGAGAAAGGTCCAAGTTCTTTACACTTCAGTTGTTCCTAGTTTGTGGTCTGTGTCAACCTTTGAGAGTTTGTTGATAACACAAATGAGCCAGTGTGTGACATTTCCAACAATTTGAAATGTTAGTAAGGTGCAAACATTAAGTAGTGTAGACAGCCAAAACTGTAAATATAAAGTAACCTGATGGCCTACATATACTTTTTGAGACCTTATCTACCTACTAAACGCATAGTGAAGACTCTGGTCAGACTGTGCGGATGCGCAGGCTGGTCAGAGTCTTTGCTTTGCGCACAATTTAAATTGTTGGAAATCTCACCCAGAGGCTCAAATTTATATGTTTAAATTGTAAGTGTAAATTGTGTGATTGAAAATAGAAAATGGGTCCAAGGCGTCACAATTCAATGCTAACCTTGATTTTCACACCGGTTGATTGGTACTGGCTGCATAATAAGCTTCCTTAATTAGAGGCATTGTTTGATTTGTAAAAAGTACGGGTTCATTGTTTACATGTCTTAATTTGGGACTGAGAAACATATTTTATCTTGTGATCTCATAGATCTTGTATGAATCAATGTGCAATTGTTCATAGGTTTGATTGTCAACATATCTTCTACAAAGAGACATCCTACCATCGAGATTTTTCAACTGGAGTACTCTAAGTGATTTGATCCAAAGGGAAAACCCTCTAAAAGAAGTGAGAACTTGCATAAATAATTTAATCAATATTAAAATTTCGATTTTGAATATGGACTCAGTACAAAATGAAGATTTTTCAAATGGCATTTTTGCTTCAATGATCTTGATTGAACTTTATTCGAAATATATTCCATTTAAACTTAGAATCAGCCCCTAAAACAGAGGGTATCAAAATTTATCTTATAACTATACAAATATCCGTGTGATAACATCCCGTATGATATTTTTTATGACATAACATAGTTATTTTTTTTTATATAATGCGGTTATTTTTAGAAACTTGCATTTCAGTTAGAAACATCAACAAAAACAAGATAAATATAGGTTATAAGATAAATATAATACATACTTAGTGTATTGTATAAAAAAAATATCAAACTCGGTTGAGAGAAATGATAATTGTCTAGGCAGAGCCTCTACAATTTTCAATTCTCCCAACCTCATTAGAATTTTTTTTCATATAATACACTAAGTATGTATTATATAAACACGTCATCACATCATCAAGAAACTACTGACCTATTTTCCTTGATTCTGGTTGGTTCATTCTACGTTTGGTTTGTATAAATTGTCTCAGTCCCTTAAGGAATGAATCACAAATTTACTGTCCATTCAACCGACAACAACCCTAGCCTTAAACTAAACCCAATCCTAAAACTAACCCCAACACTTAACACAAAACAAACCTTACCCTTAAACTTGCCCTAATACTATCCCTTATACAAGTGTAGGACAAAAGCCCATTAGGTCAAAAGCCCACTGGGACAAAACCCCAGCGGACAAAAGCCCACTGGGACGTAACCCCACCCCCTATAGCACAAAAGCCCACTCAGTATATATTTTATTGTAGTAGAATGTTTGTTTATTTTTTTTTTATTTAGTTCTAGACTCATTTAAGATCAGCTTGTCTTATAAATGTTATCTCAAAACAGATCCTACATATATATATATATATATATATATATATATATATATGTTACCTCCTGTATTGAAAGATAGAGTACAGTTGTTTGTAACAAAGTCCACTTCGGATGGCCTGGTCAACTGCTTCCCAGTTTTTGCGTCCCCTGAAAGAAACGTTTTATAGTTATAAGAGAGAATAATTGTTTGTATTGTATGATTATGTGTGGTGATGTGAAAAAAAGAGGATATTGAATGATTGGTCATGGAATACTGAATTTATTAAATGAGTCATCTATAAACAGATAAAAATGAGGCTACGCCGAGTTTTTATCTGTTTTAGATGACAAGTTTTATAAATTCTGCATTTTATGAGCACAAATTTTATATTCTATGACTTGCATTTTTGTGAAAAATCATCAAAGTTCTTGAAATTCAACATTTCAATTTTTTACGAAACTTATAACGCTGTTTAAAACTGACGTCACAATATATACATAATGATGTCAATGTGGCAAAAAACTTTGAAACTCCCCTTGAGAGATATGTAAAAGTTTGTAAATGCAGGCAATATGCTTTTTCATAAATATACTCCTAAAAAAAGTTCTTTGACATTGAAACATATTTTATCTACAAAAAAATACCTATTCATATGTTAAGTAAGTCGAGGAAGGTGATATTCTGCCTTCTGGTTACAGAGAAGAAGATTTTTGAAAATTTTCCTATTTAGATGAGCTAAAAGGGATGTGCCCAGGCAAAGCCCAAATGTGACCCCAGGGTTTGATATGAATAAACTTGGTAGAAGTCCACTAGATGATGCTTTAGACCAAATATGAAAGCTGTCTGTTATCTGGTTATAGAGAAGAAGATTTTTCAAGATTTTCGCTCTTTAAATCTATGTAAAAAGGGTTGCACCCGGGTGGAGTCCAAATATGACCCAGGGTCTTGATATAAAGAGGTAGAGGTCCACTAGATGATGCTACATACCAAATATGAAAGCTGGCTGCCTTCTGGTTTCAGAGAAGAAGATTTTGAAGATTTGCCTGTTTTCACCCTTTTTGTTAAGGGTAAAGGGAAAGTTCAGGGTGGATTTCATTTATTTGAACAACTTCCAGGTTCAAAAAAAAACCCAGATTGATAAATATTGAGAAAACATTGTCAGCATTTTCTTCATTAAACACAATACTTTCTACCCTTTTACACAAACATTAGGTTGATTTTCCTCCTAGATATTTTTAATATCGTTTTGAAATTTGCTCTTGTATTTAGTTGTCCATGGACAAGTGGCCAAGAAAAATGTACTTGCCCACAAGTGGAAAAACCTATGTCCGGCAAGTCAGGCATAGGAATTCAACACCCCTAAAAGTGTTGCTATACTTACAATATAGGATGGAATAGTCTCCAGAGTTGCTCCTGATTACATCACTATTTACAGACCAATCAATGTGTGTAACAAATGAACTGTGACCCTGAAATAAATACAAAAAATACAATATAGGATGGAATAGTCTCCAGAGTTGCTCCTGATTACATCACTGTTTACAGACCTATAAATGTGTGTTACAAATGAACTGTGACCCTGAAATACATACAAACAAGATGTGTTTGTGAAACACTAATGCCCCCGTCACAGCATTTTTTTTCAAAGTTTGACCTTGACAGATGACCTTGATCTTGTCACATGACCTTAACTTTGGTATCAGCAGATGCGGATCATTGAGATCTATCATCGTGCCAAATAAGAGCCTTGTATCTTGAATAGGCTTGAAGATATTGGCAAAGGTTAAGTTTGGTTAAGTTTTCGGATAAACGGACGGACAGACAGATGGACAGACGGACAGACGGACATGAGTAAAACAATATGCCCTCGATTTCTCGATACAGGGGCATAATAAAACAATATGCCCCAGATCTCTCGATACGGGGGCATAAAAATACATTATAGGATGGAATAGTCTCCGGAGTTACTCCTGATTACATCACTATTTACAGACCAATCGTGTAACAAATGAACTGTGACCCTGAAATACATACAAAAAATACATTATAGGATGGAATAGTCTCCGGAGTTACTCCTGATTACATCACTATTTACAGACCAATCAATGTGTGTAATGAATGAACTGTGACCCTGAAATACATACAAAAAATAAATTATAGGATGGAATAGTCTCCGGAGTTACTCCTGATTACATCACTGTTTACAGACCAATCTATGTGTGTAACAAATGAACTGTAACCCAAAAATATATACAGTTAGTCTAGGGACTGGCCGTTGTTAGAACCCTTTTGCTAATTTGATGTTTGTGCTTGTTTTGTATATATGTTATGCAAATGATTGTAAAATTATATAGTCAACACTGGTCATCAACATCACTTGTGGGGCCCATGAAAATACCTTTGTTTGGAAATTAAAATGTCATAGAAGTCATATGCCCTTGTCCTTGGTATCTACAGATGAACATAATTGAGATCCATCATCATGCCAGATATTAGGCTTGTACCTTAAAAAGGCTTGAAGATATTGGCAGTGTTCAGTTGTTCGGATTATTTTTTGAGTTATTTGACTTTGACAGATGACCTTGATCTTGTCACATGACCTTGACTTTTGTATCAGCAGATGCATATCCTTGAGATCTATCATCATGCCAAATATGAGGCTTGTTACTTGAAAAGGTTTGAAGATATTCGCAGTGTTAGATTGTTTTGAGAATTCTGTCCTTGACAGATGACCTGGACCTTGTCACATGACATTGACTCTGGTATCATCAGATATGTATCATTGAGATCTATCACCTTGCCAAATATGAGCCTTTTACTTTGAATAGGCTTGAAAATATTGGAAATATTAAGTTTTTTTGGTTAAGTTTTGCAGACACAGATGGATAGACAGACAACCATAAAACAATATGCCCCGATCTTTTGGGGGGGAATAAAAAGTTGGGTGATTTAATTTTTTTTCATCTACAACTTCAATTAAGTTTGGTAAACAAAATATGGTATCTACAGCTTTAAAATGGGAAATGAAGACATTGTATCCACAGCTTGGTTAAAGTTGGCCCATCAAATTTTTCATCTAGTTTGAATTAAGTAGTGGACCCGTAATAGTTCTGCAACGTTTTGGAGGTAATTAACATTAACAGTGTTTACCGAGGTTTCCTGATTATTTTCATTCAGAAACCATGGTCAACATTGTGAAAGTTCATGTGTTCCGAAATGTTGCATAACTATTACAATTTATTTAACTACCTTAAGTTGGGCAATCATTTTTTTTCTACAGTTTAAATTAAGTTAAGCAATCAAAATGTTGTATATACACCTTGAATAATGTTGGGTGATCAGAATGATGTAACTGCAGCTGTAGAGAAATCATTTTGAATGCCTAACCATGAAATAACATGGGACCTGTATTTTCAAAAAGGTGATTGGTTAAATGGGTTTAACACAAATTTAACAAATCTATTTAATTTGAAAGCATCTTATAACAGATCAACACATATGGCTTAAAAAATTCATTTGTTCACATTTTTTTTCTTATGCATTTTTATTTGGGGGGGGGGGGGGGAATATTTTTGGTCAGATTCATTACAATCATAAATATTCCTTACCTTACAACGAGCAACCTTGTGGAGCTTTTTTCTGTTTTGAACTTCAAAGACGTAGATATAATTGTCCCTATTCCCCAGAGCTACATATGCACCATCTAAAAGTGAGTAAACTCGTCATTTAACCACTTACCAGACCACAAAATTTACAATGTAGTATAATTACACAATATTCCTATTGGAACATATTTTGGCAAGAAGCCTTTATCAAGATAATAATTATAATTTCATTATCTTAATAAGGCTTCATGCCCAAATATTGAAGCATAGTAAACTTTTTGTTATATAGAGGATAATTGTTTGTTTCAGTGTAAGATCGATTTATATTTTATTGAGTGAACAACAAAATCTATAGTTTCACGAGTGGATGAGCTTTTGTTGTTCATAAAATGAAATATTAATCGATCTTACACGAAAAACAAACAATTATTCTATTTCTTAATGCAAAAATGAGACAAAATGTAAAATTTTTAAGACATATTTTCGTAAAGCGCGTCATTTTGCGCGTGATTGCTATGCAACGCTCATTGTGACGTCACTTTTTTCGCCCTGCATAGATGACGTCAGATAGGATGAAATGCACAAAAGCAGGACATAAGTTTTTGATAATTTCACTGCTTTTGCGGTGAGATTATCAAGTGATAATCTACCGTTATTTCTCGATAAACCACCGAAAAGCATTAAAGAAACCATATTTCTCCTAATAAACACTCCTGGGAGCTATACATAACATGGTCAGGGATCTTTTATATAGTATGCATTTTCTGATTTAAAAAATCATTATTCTAATGTCTTTTATACCTTTTTCCTTTAATTTTAGCTAAATTTTCTGTAAACAACCATATAAATGATTGTTTAAGGAAATTCACACAAATTAGAGAGGTCTCAACAAGTTCCTAAAATTTAGGCATTTGAACTGGGTTTTCTTAGTAAAAAAGATAGGAGAGCTACTATTATTGAGGGCACTATCATTAGTGGGGAAATATGGTATACAAAATTTTAGACTAATCCATATTAAAAGGTGTTGTAGGCATATTTTAGTTTGAGAAAAAATATTTGTCCTTAAGGAAAGAAATGATGAACAAACAAGATGTGTTTGTGAAACACGAATGCCCCCGGTACGGCATTTTTTTTCAAAGTTTGACCTTGACAGATGACCTTGACCTTGTCACATGACCTTGACTTTGGTACCAGCGGATGCTGATCATTGAGATCTATCATCTTGCCAAATATTAGCTTTGTATCTTGAATAGGCTTGAAGATATTGGCAAGGTTAAGTTTTCGGACAGACGGACGGACAGATGGACGGACGGACAGACGGACGGACAGACAGACAGACGGACATGAGTAAAACAATATGCCCCTGATCTCTCGATACGGGGGCATAAAAAGAAATCGCTCCCTACAATTTCTTAATTTGTTGCAATGTTTTCTGAAGTTCCTCTCTTCACGGGCATTAAAATTTTAGACTGTATGTGAATGGGTTGAGAAAATTTTGATTGCATGAAACATTTCAGCCTTTTTTTTTTCTCAGTAAAAGGCTTTATTCTCAAGCTTGAGATTATAGGTTTAAACGATGGCTTGTCCAATATTCTTTAGGATATAAGACAGTATTTACCTATAACCCCTGTCATGATTAACCAAAATATTCCTGCTTTAGCAGGAGTCATAAAGAAAGATTACGATAATTAGACTTGTTTCATAACAGACAGGCAAGCAATTAATCAGCCTGCATGAATGTTTAGTCTTCTTTTTATTTCAATGAAACCCTATGTTGTGGGTGGCTCGTTTGAATTGTCTCAATTCCAGTAAGTGTCAAGTATGAAGTTATGAGGCTAGTGCAATTATTATTTGAATACTTTGGTCTAGAGTTAAAATACCCCATCTATTTGTAGCTCTGCAAGTCTATTTCAAATCAGAACTTTACAAACAATTTCTCATCAAAGGAAATTGCTATTATGTGAGTTATTCAGAGTTTCATTCCTTTGATTTTCTAACAAATCAGAACGAAAGAATTCAATTCAGAATGCCTGAAAGTCAATGTTTAAAGTAACTAACCTGGTGAAAACTCCACACATTCATGTTGTTCATATTTTCCATTTTCATGATCGGTTGACGGAAAAAAGACGCCGAGTTTTTCCTTGGAGGACAGGTCCATCAGAGTTATGGCCCCTTTTTTCCTGTGACCCAGCACGGCAAGAAGCTGATCACCATAATCATAAACAGCACAGCAATGAGCTGGATTCTAAAATAAAAAGTTTTAAGTTTAAGGTGACATTGTTTGATAATGTCTAGCATGGTTATATATAATACATACTTAGTGTTTTGTATGAGAAAAAATATCTACCGAGGTTGGGAGAACTGATCATTGTCGAGGCTCTGCCATGACAATTATTAATTCCCACAACCCAGTTAGATATTTTTTCATACAATACACTAATTACATTTTATATTTACCTTATAACCTCTATTTGCCTTGTTTTTGTAGATGTTTCTAACAAAACTGCAAGTTTCTAAAAATAACCAAATTATATGTTTGTTCTAAAAATAACTATGTGATATCATAAAAAATATCATACGGGATGTTACCACACTGATATTTGTATAGTTATAAGATAAAAATACTTATCACTATAATGGTTTACAGTTCAGCAATAGTCTTGAATTTAGAATGAAGAATTTTTTAATTCACAGTGACATGGTTTAATAATGTCTAGCTAGGTAAAATGATTATCACCATAATTGTAAACAGCACAACATTAGGCTGGATTCTAAGCTAAGGGAATTTTAGGTTCATAGGACAATGTTTAGTAATACCTAGTACAGTAAAACGGGAAAATTGTGCCAAACTAGATGATAAATGTCCCAAAACAGGATAAGGGCCAACTTGTATTAAAATTTAAAGATCAAGTACTTCCGCAGTGTTATTCATACCTCTAAATTGATCTCCATCATCCAAAGGACTGAATGTGTCTGGGCATCCCATTGATATACATGTGAATCATACCCGCAGGTCAAAAACTGGGTCGAGTCAGGGATCTCACATAGACCCCACAATTCTTCCTTGTGACCCTACAACATATTGTTATATTTTAAAACCTACAAAAGCTCTTGATTCAAAATGAAAACTGTGAAAGGTATAAGAAATGATCCTGCGATTTGCATGTTGATGGCTCAGCGCAAAACAGTTGTAACTCCCTATATATTTGTAGGGAGTTACAACCCTTTTGCACTGAGCCATCGATGTGTACTCACATATAAAGCAGTTTACTAATTTCTTGAAAATAAGAAAAGGTTTTTGCATCCTTAACGCGGGACAAAAGCCCTGTAGTTAATATAAAGTGTCCCATCTCCAGGCAATGAAAGGACAGTTTTCACAGCTAACAGTGTTTATTATACGGCATAAAATCACAAGATTCCCTAAATTTTACAATAAATACATGTTTGATTACCTATAACCACTATTCTTTAAGTGTTAATCTTAATTCTGTTGATTTCAATTGTTTAATAAATTGGCTTCAACTTTCCATTTTCAAGTAGTCATTAAAGGAATCCCAAACAAAAAGGTTTTCATAATTCACGTGGTTCAAATTATATGTGACCCATGCAGCAAAAGGAACCAATTGGGCATTGTGTAAAGCAGGGTTTAAGGGATAAAGGTTTTGCGCATCTGAGACGCATAAATAAGTAGCCAGGACCCTAAAAACTATGTGATGTGAGTCCAATATACTCTCTGAGGCTCAACTTCAGAAAAGAATTGAAGACTGCTTTTAACAGTCTTCAATTCCTTCATGAAGTTGAGTCCCAAAAATTAATATACTTCTATTATTTTTGTTACCTTATATCAGGGAATATCTCTTTACCTAAGAAATACAAGATTATAGCCTAAAAAGAAATGAAGGTAGTCTATACCTAAGGCAGGGCTCCCAATCTTTCAGAAGGGATTCCTAAGATCCCAATGGTCGAGTCCTTTTGAACCAATTTTGTTCATGTCAGACTAAAACCCTGGTGAAGAGTCTTACTTAGGCAGACTGGTTCTTAAGTTAGAGTCTGGAAAGAAAGGTGAACGGATGGACAGACAGACAGACACGGAGAAACCAATATATCCCCTCTATCTCGTATTTTGGGGTGGTATAAAAAAGGAGCATATCTGTTACAAAAATGTTTCCAGAGTTATCCCTCTTAATAGTCTGGATACCTCTTGTGATGGTGAACACACATGCCAAGTTTCATGAAGATATCTCCAATAACATCAGCGATATGACCAAGGTTAAAGTTTGTCACGCCAATGCCGAGCTAATAAAATGGGAATGTTTCATGATTGCAATTATATTCAACATTCAGAAAAACAGCAAAGAGTGAAAAGTTTCGACCCCTAGTCAGCCTGCGCATTCAGCGCAGTCTGATTAGGGTCGACACTTAACCCACAACAGATGGTCCTTTTTTTCATGTGACAGATTCACATTTTTAACCCTTGTCATGCTGAATAAATTTTGGCTTAAAATTTTTATCAAAATCAAAGGGCAAAAAGCACAGAAAGTTCCAACTTTAGGTCAGTTTTTATGTGAAAAACTAAATCTATTGATATTTCTGGTTTGAAAGTGAGAAACAGGTGGTGTAGACTAACACCAGACTGCACATAATGTGCAGGCTGATGTTTGTCTATAGCTCCTGCCAAAGCAGGAGTATTCCGAGTTCAGCATGACAAGGGATATATATAAATACCTCAGTTACAGGGCTCAACTGATTAAAGTCGATGGTAATTTGTAGAATACAGTTTCTGATTGTTCCTACCAATATCCTTCCACTACCCTCACTGATCATTCTGACGGCACCATATTGCTCCTTAACCTAATTATAAAATAATAAATTACTAAACCTTTTCTTGTTTTTTTGTAATATGTTATACTTGATAATTTTCAAGAGGTTGATAATAACAATTATTGACCTAGTTAGCTAGTATTTGGTCCTTGTTGATTTTGTTACAACAATCATCAATATATTTGAATTGACTGTTGACTGAGTTAAAGGTGTAGCCTTTATGAGTCACTACGACAGCAATTTTTTAACCCTTTGCTGTTTAATCCCTGCTTTTTACATGCCTGTGATTTTATGATTGAGAAAACTTTGTGAAAAAAGAAGAAATTGCTTCTGACAAGCAATTTCTTCTTTTTCCACACTTATTTCTACCCTACTGAATGGTTATTTCTCAAATTAAATCCACTTTTA
Organism: Fragum whitleyi; assembly: GCA_948146395.1. Classification (NCBI taxonomy): domain Eukaryota; kingdom Metazoa; phylum Mollusca; class Bivalvia; order Cardiida; family Cardiidae; genus Fragum; species Fragum whitleyi. Next base: position 89,191,702 of record OX411544.1, on the reverse strand, counting down.
ATTTTTGTCTGCAAAACCTTTGAATTTGGACAAGTCCAAAATTTTGTAAAACAGGAAAGGGTTAAGATTCGACCTAATGACATAACTTTTTTTATCCTATTTGAGTATATCTGTTTTTGTATGATTGTTCAAATAGATAATCATTCATACTTATATTCATTTTAATTGTCTTAAAAAACAAGAACACCTATGAGTGCCTGTGCTATGCTGTTTGATGCTGGATAAATGATAAAACATCTGATTCTCAGTCAAAAAAGAGGTATAAATTGCATGCAATATCATCTAAAATTATTCCCATTGATAGTATGAACATATGTGCTAAGTTTCAAGAGAGTTACTTCAGTGATCCTCAAAATATCAAAAAGAATATCCAAGTAAAACAAGAGCCATGTTGGACATGGCCAACCCCCCCACCATGAAAGCTTGATAGTAAATCTGAAGCCTAATATATAAAGGATTCTTTGAACTTTTAGAGATTTACCCTCTACAAAATCAAAGTATCAAAAATAACAAAGGGCAAAAACTCCAAAATTGTGCAAGCAGGAGTTGTAGTTTCTGTGCACTACACTTCTCCTTGATGAGATCTATCCACCCATTAAGTTTCAAAGTAATAGCTATTATACTTTAGGAGATATACTCCAGACAAAATCTAAGTATTAAGAATAACAAAGGACAATAACTCCAAAATTATGCAAGCAAAAGTTGTAGTTCTTGTGCACTGCACTTCAACTTCATGAGATCTATCCACCCATGGCCATAAAGTTCCAAGTTGATAACTATTGTACTTTAGGAGATATGCTCTGGACAAAATATATTAGTCAAAACTTCTAACCGGCCACTTTAAAAACAAAGATAATTTTTTCTGTGGTGTTTGGATTTTGGCGAAAAGTTACCATTATTTCATTGAATTTAAAGCGCAACATGAGAAAAGCTCAAAAAGCTCTAAATTCACACAGAGCTCAATATATTGTCAATATAGCGATTTTTGTCTCATGGGTCGTTAGCTGCAACATAGACTAGGAAAAAAATTGAAAATGTTCGACAATATGCGCGGCATATGGCCCTAGAAGAAAGTGATAGAGCTTATGTATGCAGAAAAACAGTTCCTACAAACAACACCTAAAACACATTTTTCTTCAAAAATGCATAAAATATAGACTGATACTTTCCGTTGAGCTACAAAATGTAGGATATGTGAAAAAAAAAATCAGTTTGATACATCATTTTTTCACACTAGACCATATTTGAGCATATTCGCTAGATAAAATGGTTTGCCGGTTGAATTTAAACACCATTTTACCATGCCTCCCATTCTTTCTGTTTCTTCTGTAGTCAAAGGTCACACAAAATTGATAATGTTTTCCGTTTTTTTCTTGGTCTGGGTTGCAGCTAACGATTTGCGGACTTTGGTTTGTTGAAAGTGTAATATCCTGAGCTCTATTACAAATTAGAGCTTTTTGAGCTTTGCCTTTATTACACATTCAAATTTGATAACTTTTGCCAAGTCATAATGGAAATCCACGTACATTATGCTTAAAAATTCACACATCAAATTTCATTAAAATGTTATAACTTTTAAAAAAGTTATCATCATTTTTAAAGTGGCCGGTTAGGACTTTTGGCCAGTATATAATTATTGAAAATAACGAGGCAATAACTCCAAAATTATGCTAGCAAGAGTTGTAGTTCTTGTGCACTGCACTTCTCTTCCATGAGATCTATCCACCCATAAAGTTCCAAGTTGATAGCTATTATGCTCTAGGAGATATGTCCCGGACAAGTTTAGTGACAGAACCTCGGAATGACGGAATGACAGAATGACGGACGGAGACCATTACTATATCCCCTTGCCCAAAACCGCAGGGGATAACAATGGCACAGCCTGCAGATGCCAAGGTTTAGCTGCAAGTGCTGGCTAATGCAAAAATCTACACAATTTCAAAATTTCAAGAAAATATCTTCAATTACAGTAGAGATATGACCAGGCTTTAAGATTGTCATAGCCAAAGTCTCATCCAATGATGCCAAAGTGATGACAATAGCTCAACCTTTAATTCTATAAGAGGCTAGCTTAAAAGAGACGAAATTCCACAAAAATGAATGTTGAAAAGTTGAACTAAAATTGCAAAGGATGCCACTGTAAATCACCAAGAAATAACTGAATAAGTGTTAGCTCGTTTAGTCAAATAAAATCAAGGCTTGAGATTTTAAACCCTTTTTATGCTTAACTGAGAATTTGTTCAAACTTGAATTTGAGATTAAATCTGTAATTCTGTTGACATATGAATATCATAATAGATAACAAATAACAATTAATTTTTTTAAATTCATCTTTATCCTTCTAACTCTTTCCCGTTTTACAAAATTTTGGACCTGTCCAAATTCAAAGGTTTTGCAGACAAAAATTTAAAGTGGATTTAATTTGAAAAATAACCATTCAGTAGGGTAGAAAATAGTGTGGAAAAAGAAGAAATTGCTTGTCAGAAGCAATTTCTTCTTTTTTCACAATGTTTTCACAATCTTAGAAATACAGGCCCTTAAAAAGCAGGCATTAAACAGCAAAAGGTTAAGCTAAGAATGATTCTCAGTTGAGAACAAATTAAGTTAAACAATCTCTGGCCAAAATATACCTGGACTTCCTTTCCTGTCTTCTCCAAATCTTTAGTCCATTGGATGATCTTTCTATCTTTACCTCCGCCGGACAGAATTGTGTTGTCCTTCAGTAAGCAGACAGAGAAAATAGGACCTTCATGGGCCCCCTCAACAGCATGCTTGATTCGGTTTCCTCCTGAAAAATGATGAACATCCAACCCTGCATTAAGCATAACAAAATGGTGCAAACTGTTTGCAAATCATACCTCGCAAGTGCAAGTGCAGAGCAGGGTATAATTTGCAAACAGTTTGCACCTTTTTGTCATCCTGAACACAGAGCAGTTCTAGATTATTCAAAAAGCACAATATTCAAAAGCCATCTTCATTCCTTAGCATTCTGGCCAGAGTTTAAGGAATTATTGATTATGGCCAAAGGTTGTTGCACCATGACATGAAAACTTCAGCATTCTACTAAGCCACCGTGATTGCCAAGAGTATTCAATATATGCTACCAAATTGTTCCTTGCTAGCTGTAAGCATATGGGCAAACAGTTAACATTTTCTCGAACATTAAACTAGATAAAAGTAACAAAACCATCAGGATACCAGTTAAGAAGGGGTAAAGGCAGGCAAAAATCTTTACTTCTCAGTTAAACCATATGTTGTGGGTACTCATTTAAACGTCTCAAAGAGACATTTCAAATTGAATACCAAAAACATAGGGTTAAACTCAGGAATAATTAAATATAATCAAATTTGAAAACCAAAATACCCCCTAAATCTGAAGCTCTGAAACATGTGCACTCATCAGGAGGCATTTGTACACTCCGAAACAAAACAATTAAAATGTTTTAAGAACACTGACACGTGTGCTATGTGATGACGACAAAAGCTTCGAACAATTCTTTTTTCTTTAAAACTCTATGTTGAAGGTAATCATTTGAATTGTCTTGTTAAGACAATTCAAATGAGTACCTACAATACAATGCTAGTTACAAAGCAGGCGACTTAAGAATATTAAGTCTTAGGTTCATGCATCTATAAAAGTTGTAGAATGGAATAATATCTTTAATATCAAGTTGAAATTTTGAGAAAATTCTCAGTTGAGCATGAGAAAAGTTTCGGGCCTGAAGTTGATCCCCTGAGGGTTCAAGCAACACATCATATAGTTTTAGGATTCCCGGCCACTAAACAGCAAGGCTAAAATTCATCTTAAATATATATCCCTTAAAACTCTGAAATGCAAATTGATTTATTGATTGAATGTGGTTTCATGCTGCTTTTTTCATTTTATCACTCATATAGCAGAGACTGGAGCACCAAACCATGGATTCCCGGTATTCCTACCACCAGCACTACCACCACATTCTTTCCCAGCCCCAAGCAGCTCAATAAAAATAGCTCTATGATTATGAATTCAATATAGGAAAAGATGTGCCCCATTGATGTGTATCATAACTTGGACCCAATAGATCTACTTAAGGTAGAAAAAGTACTAAAAAGGATAAACTGTAGGTGTAAAGTAATCCTTTTGTTTGTATCAAAGGCGAGAAAACATTGTCTTTAATGAAGAAAATATGAGGTTACAGCATTTTCTTCATCAAATCACAATGTGTTTTTTTTTTCAATATCTGTTAATTATTTTTTGTGGGCAAGTTCATTTTGATCCTGGACCAATAGGAAAGCTTTTACTTGTCCATGGCCAATGGAGAAAATTAGTATTTTCACACCCCTGAGCAAAGATATGTGGTCCAGAGGTAGAACGTCGACCTCATGACCCAAAGGTCCCGAGTTGGATTCCCAGGAGCCTCTATCGATCTTGTTTCTTTCATTGGCCCACACATTTGGCAAGAGTGCTGGTGAATTTTTCAAGAAGCAGATTCAAGAGGGATTAAATTAAGTTGAAGAAACTTGTTTCCTGATCGATGTAAAATAGATAGGTTTAAACCATGTGAAAAGCAGAAATATACAGGAGATGGGTTGGTAATAAGCTTGCCTCCACCTACCTTTTTCCCATATATAAATATTCCCACTGGAATCGCCAGATATGACTTCACCGGTTTCAGGATGAATCGTAAAACAGATGACAAACTTGGGCTTGTCATTTTTCTGAAATATGAACAAAGGATGGGGTATACATATTTTATTAAAGGGAGGTAACAAATATCTTTAATTTTGTTCATACTGAACAAACATGACCTACTTATAATCTAATTTTAGTTGTTTCCATCAATTTTTGTGCATTTTGATTTGCTGACAAAATGGTTTTATTCAATTTTGAGTTTCAGCAATTTTGTTGTGTGCAAAGTAGTTCCATCATATCATTTCTGAGATATGTTAAAAATTATATTACATTAAATAATATCATATCTGAAGGTAGTATTTCTTAGTTCATGGAGGTATGAAACTTTAATCACACCTATGTATGAATTTGATTCATGTATTCATACAGTGTGATAAGGTTTTTAGGTTAATAACCCCATGACAAAAAAATACTCTATTAAGGATTGATTGATTGATTGAATGGAGTTTAACGCCGCTTTCAACATTATTTCAGTTATATCGCGGCAGCCTGAGCACCTAACAATGGATTCCTGGTATTTCTCTCACCTGTACTACCATTACATCCTTTCCTAGCCTCCGACTGCTATCTCACATAGGTTTACGATTATCTACCCATTGACTCTATTAAGGAGACAAAGAGACTGGAGTCTGTACAAAAATGTCATGCTAAAGAAAAAAGCTTAGGTAAACATTGAGACAAACAGTGAAATTGACCACTGGTGAGCCATTTAGAAAAACATGTCTGAATTCAAATCAAATGTTATCATTAAATGTGTGACCATTGATATATGTGAATACTGATGAAGATATGTGAATACTGATTGGTTTAAATAAAGGTTTTATACCCTGATGAAAAATAATTTTGAGTATGCAGCTATTTTGTATGAATGTGCAGAGAGTAGACAATAAGAAAACTGCCTCTTAATGTTAAAACCTTCTACTTTGTAGCTTGAAAATATCAAATTATAAGAGATAAAAAAGTTCTTTCAATTAATTGAGGTAAAAAACTAAAAAGCTAGCAATAGCTTCACAGAGTGGCACATATACACCCAGAGTGGCTTGTCAGTTACCTTGGCTTGTCAGTAACGTGCCCTTTAATAATAGCTAAAAAACAAGAGGACCCTGAGGGCCCTAAATCGCTCACCTGATATTTCAAGTAAATTATCACTAAGACTACTTTTCCTATGATATGGCATGAACCTTCCCATTTTCAACAGAGTTCATTCTTGTGACCTGGCAAACATTTTGATCAAGTTTCTTGAAGATTGGACCATATTTGTGGCGTCAGGAGCTCTAACAAGAAAATTGTCATTAAGGCCCCTTCTCCCGTGTTATGGCACAGATACTTCCCGTTTTCAAAAGAGTTCATCCTCATGACCTAACAAACATTCTGACAAAGTTTCATGATTAATGGACAATATTTGTGGCTTCTAGAGGGTAAACAAGAAATTTGTCATTAAGGCCCCTTTTCAGGTGATATGGCACCGATCCATTCCCTTTTAGCAATTTTTACAAGGGACCACCCAAGGAATATTTCTGCCAAGTTTGGTTGATTTTGACTCATAAGTTTAGGAGGAGATGTCGTTTAAAGAAATTGTTGACAAAATTGTCATTTGGGCCCCTTTTTCCGTGATATGGCACGGATCCTTCCCGTTTTCAAAAGAATTCATCCTTATGACCTAACAAAAATTTTGACCAAATTTCATGAAGATTAGACTTTACTTGTGGCTTCTAGAGTGTAAACAAGAAATTTGTCATTAAGGCCCCTTTTCCCCTGATATGGCACGGATCCTTTCCATTTGAGCATTTTTTACAAGGGACCACCCAAGGAATATATCTGCCAAGTTTGGTTGATTTTGACCCATAAGTTTATGAGATGTCGTTGAAAGAAATTGTTGACGCCGTGACGGACAGACGGACAGATGGACACCGGACATTGATCGATCACAATAGCTCCCTTCGTGCTCAGGCGAGCTAAAAATTGCAAACAGACATACAGACAACTGGGGCCATAACATAGTATGTCCCTTTGAGTGTAAATTGAAAATGGTTTTATGCACAACTATACACCAAACACTAAGATAGCAACTTTCAGTTCATTCATATTCAAAGTGTAAGACGAGTTGCTCACAAAAGAAATATAGTGAATTTCAATCAATTCAAGGTCAGATAATACAAGAAAGACCCAAGCTTTTTGAATTTCTGAAGTCTTATGCTCAACTTAATATCAGGGATACATTTGTGGGAAGATTCAATTCAATCCAATCAAATTTGTAGGAGTTGTGCACACACACAAAAAAATTTGTAATTTCAAGCTATTTTCTTAAGCCTTGGTCACATTATAACATTAATTACATAGTTGGTCGTAGTTATGCATCAACGTAGTCAGCCGTAAAATTCACACAGCTGGGCGTATACTGCACAATAAGTGAAAGTAAGCCATGCTTACACGTAGTGAGTAAAGTAGTTCAAACTTGCGAGTTTGACCGTAGTGTCTTGGATATTGTAAAAAATGTTCAAAAGTCTATTCACGGTATAGTATGTTATTATGTCCCTAATTTGGCCGTACTGTCACAGTAGTTAGTCCCTGCTTATCCGTAAATTAACCGTAGTAGCATGCTATGATATTGTAAACGTTTGTCCCCTATACTACGGTTAACCAGGGTTGAACTAGCGATTCACTACTTTTGCAGTGCGTGTTTCTGATTTTGTCTACGGTTAGGTAGGGACAAAGTACGCTGTTAAAAATCGCGGTCACATTTCACATTGTAAACTTAACCTCAAAGTAGTGAAAGAATGCCATATTACAACCCTGTCGTATACTGCGTAGTTTAACCTAGTCGCCCGTGGACTGAACGTCCTTCTACGGTATAATCCTACCGTAGTGGCCGCACAAATCTTGGGTGTGTTCAAAATCCATACGGTGAAAACGGATTTTCTGTCGTAGTTTGAATGTAGTTCAAATTGTAAGATCTTGTTGAATCGTACTCTTGCCGAATTAGAACGTATCGTTAACCCTAGTTTACCGTAAGAACTGTTTAATAAACATCTGTCCAAGTTAATACTACGACCAAGCAGGGAAATAGTGGGGTTGGACTATGTTCAGAGTACGAATAGAATTGGTGAAATTGATAAAATCTTCTCATGAAGTGCACGTGAAATCGATGGTTTGAAGCTCGCGTGTTTTTACAACAAATTTATTATAAAACCAGAAGGTGATTGATAGAAATGCTAGGTTTTAAACCTTATGATATATCTAAAGATCGTGATTCTTATCTATAGAATGACAAACAAGAGATATCAGGACTTGGGAAATAAATAAATAGTGATTTTCCATTAATTGAAATTAATAATTAATCTAATTAAACTTCTAATTTTTCCACAGTTCTTCGCAGTTGTTCCTACTCGCACGTGCTTCTTTCTATGGAAACTGTTCGATGGTGCCTTTGTTAAATGTACTTTGTCTTTCTGAAACTTGGTTAATCGTATTTGTGACACGGCTTGCTCACGGTAAAATGGAGTACGACTTACTACAATAATTGCCGTAAATGTGACCATAGCTTTAAGAAAAGGGCAGATAAATCAGGAATGACTTTACAAGTTTTTAGTCCAAAGCATAAAAAGACAACCTACAGAGTCAAGTTTCAATTCATTCCCATTCAAAATATAGGAGAAAGTGAGCTCACAAGAAATTTTGTTTATCTTTCAAGGCAGATTATTCAAGATAACTCAAGAATGACAGGAGCGATTTGAATTTCAAAAGTCTTACGCACAACTAGACATCATAAGGAGTAATTGTTTCTAGTTTCAGCTCATTTCCATTGATAGTTAAGGAGGAGTTTGGCACACAAAAAACAGTGATTTTTGTTCAATTCAAGGGCAGATTATTCAAGATTTCTCAGGAATGACTGGATTGATTTGAATTTCAACTGTCTTATGCACACTTAGATATCATAGGGAGTATTTGTGCCAAGTTTCAACTCATTCTCAATGATAGTTTAGGAGGAGTTGCGCACACAAAAAATTGCTAACAGACGGAAGGACAGACGGACAGCAATGGGGGCCATAACATAATACAAAAAAAAAGCAACGGTGGCCATAACATAATACAACATTTTGGGCATTTAAAAACCATTCATATGTATGAATCCACTTTATCTATTCATATGGGGTGACAAAGTAGATTAACCCTTTGCTGTTTAATCCCTGCTTTTTACGTGCCTGTGATTTTATGATTGAGAAAACATTGTGAAAAAAGAAGAAATTGCTTCTGACAAGCAATTTCTATTTTTTCACACTATTTTCTACCCTACAGAATGGTTATTTTTCAAATTAAATCCACTTTAAATTTTCGTCTGCAAAACCTTTGAATTTGGACAGGTCCAAAATTTTGTAAAACAGGAAATGGTTAAGGTAAAGATTTAAAAAAAAGGCTGTCCCTTTAGTTCTGCTGTTCACCAGCCTATAGCTTGATGCTTAGAAATTATTAATTACCCCAAAAACTCCATTCTTTTTTTCCAACATATTGTTCTCTGGAGCAAAGAAAGAAATATTAGACTTTCCACAGCACACGATCAGATCCGGTATCAGTGGATGGAACTCACACTGGGTCACTGGCTCTAAGGATGACTGAAACAAAAGTATATAGAGCTCATATCGATAGCTCAGCGTGAAACAGTTGTAACTCCCTATATGTTTATAGGGAGTTACAACTGTTTTGCGCAGAGCCATCTATATTTGACTCTTAAACTAGCTGTGTGTTTAGGATGATCATGTTTGCCAAACAGTTTTGAAAATGTTCCCTGCTTCGAACATCCACTTGCTTGCAAAGTATGCATGGTATCGTATTGAAAAAATTCTTAAATTCTGTCATCCTGAACACAAAACTGGGTAATGACCATCAAAAAAACAAAAATTTTCAATTTTGACCTCTCAGAGTTTTCTCAATTATGTTTGTGATTAAGGTGGGTGGGTGGGGGTCATCTTTTTGAGTTTTAGTATGAGTCTGAATAGAGCTACAAAATTATCAATGTAAAATAATTTATTGTTTCCTTCATAACTTCATTAGCAAATCATATTTCAAATAAATCTCTTTAAAAGACATCTCTTTATGACGACAAATGATAGTCATTCGGAATATTAGTAACCAGGAAATATTTACTAATTATGTACCCATTTTATTATATAAAGCTCTTCAAAAGCAGTTTTGGGCCCTAGTCAAAAGATCAATGAATACTGAATTGGAAAATGAAGAGTAGATAGGGGATAGTTGTATCTTTCAGCAGAGGATCAATTCTTCTTGCATTTCATGAAAGCAGAGCTTTTGTTGTTCAAAAATGATAGATTTAGCAAACTTTCAGCAAAAAACACACATTTATTATTTATTCTATTTGATGCAGACTAGGTGGTTGTTACACTGCTGTTGATCTAGAAATTTTTTTACCATAGTTCCAAATAAGTCTAGCTTTAACCCTTGTCATGCTGATCCCCAAATATCCCGCTATGGCAGGAGGTATGGACAAACATCAGCCTGCACATATGTGCTGTCTGATCTTAGACCATACAACCTGATTTTTCTTTTTAAACCAGAAAAGTTTCAGAAATTATATTTCCAGAATAATATGCTGACTCACAATTAGGAAATACAGAGCTTTCAGCACTTTGATTTATTTATAATTTTGCGAAGGCTTTTTATTCAGCATGACAAGGGTTAACATTCAAACTTGAGGTGTAACCCATTCAGAACATCATTCGGCCATTTCTGTAAACTGCAACAGACCTCGGATATATGTAAGGTGGATGGGTATGTAACAAAATCATGCATTCTGCTAGGTTGAAACAGTGTAAGAAAAACTAACACTGTAGATTTATATCTTTTATAGAATATAACGGCTGAAAAAGCTTCATTTTTGAGAATGAAGAATCATTCTCAAAAATTAAGATTTTTTCAGCCGCTATTTAAGAATATTTAAGATATTTATATTAGGATTCGATGGTTTCACGTCAATGACTTAACTTAGTAGCGTTGGTGATGTCAAATGTTTTCACTCACAGTTTAGAGGGCTTACGCCATTTTAACAGACGTCATCAAGTTTTCAAAGGTTTTCCCGTATTTTTAAAAAATAGTCCGTCCATGTACATCCGAGGTTGATCGTGAGATTGGCCGAGTGGTGTTCCAAATGGGTGTGACCTAGACCAAAATTTCTTTCAATCTGCAAATCTACTCATTATAGGGAAAAATTATGTCAAGATATTTCGAAATCCATTGATAAATGTAGGAGCTATGTTTTTGCAGGATCAATTTCTATGTTTGACCATGACCTATGAGCTTAGAGCAATCAAAAAAACTAGAAAGCCATGAATGGCTTGAGTCGCTCCACAGGCTTGAAATTCTTGTAAAAGCAATAAAAGTTTAGACTAGATTTTTACATATTTTGGGTTCTACTGATGTTGAAAATGATTTTCAAAGTTTCAACTATATAACATATAGAGATATGACCTCCGCCCATTGAATATATATTTTCCATCCAATCACAATAATTTTTCGTAGAATGATAAAGGGTCACTCAAGGATCATTCAAGTGAAATTTGGTTGATATCATAAAAATTGATTCTGAAAAAATGATACTCAAAGTTTCCACTAATTAACATATAGAGAAATGACCTCCACCCATTAAATGCATATTTCCATCTGATCACAATGATTTTTGGTAGACTGATAAAAGATTACTCAAGGATCATTCCAGTGAAATTTGGTTGAAATCCAAACAATAGATTCTGAGAAAATGATTTTCAAAGTTTCCACTAATTAACATATAGAGAAATGACCTCTGCCCATAAAATGCATATTTTCCATCTGATCACAATGATTTTTGGTAGACTGATAAAAGATCACTCAAGGATCATTCCAGTGAAATTTGGTTGAAATCCAAACAATAGATTCTGAGAAAATGATTTTCAAAGTTTCCACTAATTAACAAATAGAGAAATGACCTCTGCCCATAAAATGCATATTTTTTTCCATCTGATCACAATGATTTATTGTAGACTGATAAAGGGTCACTCAAGGATCATTCCAGTGAAATTTGGTTGATATCGATCACTTACATTCTGAGAAAATTATTTTCAAAGTTTCCACAATATAACATATAGTAAATGACCTCCGCCCATAAAATGCATATTTTCCATCTGATCACAATGATATTTGGTAGACTGATAAAAGGTCACCCAAGGATCATTCATGTAAAATTTAATTGGTATCCATTGATTGGAATCTGAGAAAATTCACTTTTTACCATATTAGGAAATTAGCCACGCCCATTAAATGCATATTTTCCATCTGATCACAATGATTTTTGGTAGACTGATAAAAGATCACTCAAGGATCATTCCAGTGAAATTTGGTGGAAATCCAAACAATACATTCTGAGAAAATGATTTTCAAAGTTTCCACTAATTAACATATAGAGAAATGACCTCCACCCATTTAATGCATATTTTCCATCTGATCACAATGATTTTTTGTAGACTGATAAAAGATCACTCAAGGATCATTCCAGTGAAATTTGGTTGAAATCCAAACAATAGATTCTGAGAAAATGATTTTTAAAGTTTCCACTAATTAACATATAGAGAAATGACGCCTGCCCATTTAATGCATATTTTCCATCTGATCACAATGATTTATTGTAGACTGATAAAAGATCACTCAAGGATCATTCCAGTGAAATTTGGTTGAAATCCAAACAATAGATTCTGAGAAAATGATTTTCAAAGTTTCCACTAATTAACAAATAGAGAAATGACCTCCGCCCATAAAATGCATATTTTCCATCCAATCACAATGATTTTTTGTAGACTGATAAAGGGTCACCCAAGGAATATTCCAGTGAAATTTGGTTGATATCCATCAGTTACATTCTGAGAAAATGATTTTCAAAGTTTCCACAATATAACATATAGAGAAATGACCTCCGCCCATAAAATGCATATTTTCTATCAGATCACAATGATTTTTGGTAGACTGATAAAAGGTCACCCAAGGATCATTCATGTAAAATTTAATTGGTATTCATTGATTGGAATCTGAGAAAATTCACTTTTTACCATATTTGGAAATTAGCCACGCCCATTAAATGCATATTTTCCATCTGATCACAATGATTTTTGGTAGACTGATAAAAGATCACTCAAGGATCATTCCAGTGAAATTTGGTTGAAATCCAAACAATAGATTCAGAGAAAATGATTTTCAAAATTTCCACTAATTAACATATAGAGAAATGACCTCCACCCATTTAATGCATATTTTCCATCTGATCACAATGATTTTATTTTTGTAGACTGATAAAAGATCACTCAAGGATCATTCCAGTGAAATTTGGTTGAAATCCAAACAATAGATTCTGAGAAAATGATTTTCAAAGTTTCCACTAATTAACAAATAGAGAAATGACCTCTGCCCATAAAATGCATATTTTCCATCTGATCACAATGATTTATTGTAGACTGATAAAGGGTCACTCAGGGATCATTCCAGTGAAATTTGGTTGATATGGATCACTTACATTCTGAGAAAATTATTTTCAAAGTTACGACTATATAACATATAGTAAATGACCTCCGCCTATAAAATGCATATTTTCCATCTGATCACAATGATTTTTGGTAGACTGATAAAAGGTCACCCAAGGATCATTCATGTAGAATTTAATTGGTATCCATTGATTGGAATCTGAGAAAATTCACTTTTTACCATATTTGGAAATTAGCCACGCCCATTAAATCTATGTTTTTCATTGGATCAAAATTTCTTGAACAACTTTGAAAGAGGGTCACCCAAGGATCATTCCTGTGAAAGTTTGGTTGAAATTCATCCAATAGTTTCTGAGGAGAAGATTTTTAAATAAAAAGTTTACGACCGGACGCACGGACGCACGATGGACACAACGCCATGACAATAGCCCCAGTGGCTTTCAGCCAGTGGAGCTAAAAATTCAAATAACACATCTACTCATACGGCTACTCATGATGGAAAATAATTGTGGCAAGATATTTTAACCCTTGTCATGCTGAATAAATTTTGGCTAAAAATTTTCATCAAAATCAATGGGCAAAAGCACTGAAAGTACCAACTGTGGGTCATTTTTTATTTGGAAAACAAAATCTATTGACAATTCTTGTTTGAAAGTGAGAAACAGGTGGTGTAGACTGATATATGTGCAGACAAAATGTGAAAATTTGAGGAACAATTTTCCTAAAGTGCCTTATTTTGCATGAGATTGCTAGGAAACATTCATGATAACATCACTGATTAGCTCTGCTTAGATAAAGTCAGATGGGTTGAAAAGAACAAAAGTGGGGTTTATGTTATTGATAATTTCACTGGTGAGGTGGTGAGTTTATCAAGTGGTAATCTTCCATTATTTCTGGATATTCCGTTGAAAAACATTCAAGACTTTCAAATGATATAATATCAGAAAATCTAACACTCACTTTAGTCTCAATGATTTTTTTAGCTCTCTTAGAGAGGTTCTTCTTGTCTCCATCATTATCCAAAGGAACTCCTTTTATGTCCCAGATTGACAAAATATGCTCATTGGATTCATCAACAACTAACATCCTATAGTCATCCTGAAAATAATACAGTAAAGTAATGTCAAACCTATTTTTAGCAAAGCACCAAATTGACATTCAAAAAGAGCTTTCTTTGTATAGGTCGATTTCAGCGTAGATGCTTCATTTGGGAACTTGGGGCCTGTTTTACTAAAGATCTTACGATCATTTTTTGCGTAAGTCAAAAATCAAAGTTGCTTCAAGATAAGTAATTAAATATGGAATTCTGAAGTGCACTATCTCATTGGAATCGTCTCTTAAAGACGATTAAGATGAGATATTGCAAGGCAGAATCTAACAATGAATGAAAACACCAGGTACGCTTCAAGATTTTGACTTACCCCTGGTGGTGTTTATTTGTTTTATACAGGTTGCTTGCTGTATACAGGTGGTAACTAAGAAATGTTTGACAGTACATCAAGTATAGGAGTCAACACTAACTACTTAGTGTAAGGAGTCCATCGGTCCATTGACACAAGGAGTCGGAATTTTCATAATGGGAAAATATTGTTGAAAAGAATAAATCTCGTTATACCCAATCTCTTCTTTTCCATAATGTTCTTCCGAAGAAGTTTTTATTCAAAATAATATGGGATGCCAGCAAAATGTTTTCTCCTCAACAAATTTTGTAGTGAAAATATTTACAGATTTGGCAAGTATTGAGAGAACAAGTTCTTCCTGGGACGAGTAGAAATTTTGTACCTGGGTACTCGAGATCTCGTTACCTTTGGGTACTCAAGTACCCGATAAATACTGTCCTTATATTTATTTCAGGATCAGACATCAACTGGATACAAAGGTGGGTCCAGAATTTCTGTAAAGGGGGTTGAAGCATACAAATTCCTACATGGTTTAAAAGGACCAGGTGTTGCGAGTCTGTAACTCGCTAATAAGCAAGGACTCCCTAAACTTTCTGATGTTAGTCCATAGGACTTTCTGGAAATTAACTTCAGACAAGAATTGAAGACTGTTAAACATTCTTCAATTCTTTTCTGAATTTAACTCCCTAAAGGTACATAATGCTTATACAATATTTGGGTAAACGGTATTGCTTCAGGATCTAGGTAGGAATTTGGTTTAAACCTATTTATTTTACATCAATTGGGAAACAAGTTCTTACAACTTAGACTAATCCCTCTCGATTCTGCTTCTTCCAAAATTCACCAGTACTCGCGCCGATGTGTGGGCCAATGAAAGAACCAAGATCGATAGCCGCTCCCGGGAATCGAACTCAGGACCTTTGGGTCAAGAGGCCGACACTCTACCACTAGACCACAGACACCAGGTAGGAATCCTGCACCTTACCAAAGTACTCAAGTACTCGTCCAAGTTCTTTTAGTGAAAGATACTTTTGGGATAATTAATAATCTATGGACTGATTGATTGATTGAATAGAGTTTTACGACACTTTCAACATTTTTTCAGTTATATCGCGGCAGCTAGAGCACCTTACAATGGATTCCTGGTATTTCTCTAACCAGTACAACCATCACATCTTTTCTTAGCCTCCAGCTACAATCTCACATAGGTCTACAATTATCAATCCATTGATGAGATACAAATAATTTGGAAGAATGAGTGCCGCCATCGGAGATCCAACCTGGGACCTCTAGACCGTCAGTCAGACCCACTACCAACTGCGCTATATATGTACTTATAGGCACTTACAATAGATTTGAGCTTAACCCTGGATTTAGTATAATTTCACCCAGTGTTTATTCTAGGCAGGGGGATTGGGGGTTTCCCCCACTTTTTTCAAAGTTCTCCCATATTCTATGGATTTGTGGGTAATTCTGACTATAACCTAAGAGCATGAATTACCACATTTCTCAATTGCGTCAATTTTCGTGCCCCACATTTTTGAAATCCTAGAATAAACACTGTTCACTCCTGGTCAGATTAAATATTACTCACCGAGAAGGCTACACAAGCAACGGCTCGTTGAAAGTCATGCTCTCCAATGATCGCTAAAGTGCAGAGAGTGATTGAATGCCAAATACGGACATGAGGCTGCAAATAGAACAAGGTTAAAACAGAATAGAAATATTTATAGTATGACCTACCTTGCTGGAGTGAAATAACTCAGTTGAATACTTTTGATATTACACCCGTTTTATTACACTAGTGGAATAACTATGCAAATGAGCTAAGAAATGGCATCAACATTATACTTTCATAATGGATTTGCTGACGTCATTTCGCAACGGGTATTATATGTTTTGCAGATTTACTTGAATCAATAGATATTGTAATTTCCTAATTTTATAACAAAAATGCAGTTACATTATGAATAGAATATCAAATTTGTTCTCATAAAATACCGAATTAATTAAACTAGTCATCTTAAACAGAAAAAAACTCAGCGCAGTCTCGTTTTTATCTGTTTATAAATGAGTTGTTTAATATATTGGTTATTCAATGACCACTCAGTCAATATCCTCTATTTAAACCACTATAACACTACAAAATTCTAGACTGGTCCAAATTCAAGGATGTAGCATGTGACAATTTTAACCCTTTGCTATTTAATCCCTGCTTTTTACGTGCCTGTGATTTTATGATTGAGAAAACATTGTGAAAAAAGAAGAAATTGCTTCTAACAAGCAATTTCTTCATTTTCCCACACTATTTTCTACCCTACTGAATGGTTATTTTTCAAATTCATTCCACTTTAAACCTTCTTCTGCAAAACCTTTGAATTTGGACAGGTCCAAAATTTTGTAAAACAGGAAAGGGTTAAGTAGATGAAAGATTATACATGTATTGGTTAGGAAACATTGTGGGCCTGCAAGACAGTCATATTGTAATAAAATATTCTGAATTCAACGTAAAATTTAGAAACAATGTAAGAAACCATCATAAAAAAGAACAAGATGTGATACACAAATGCCCCCATAATAGCATTTTTCTTTTTCAAAATGTTGACCTTGAAAAATGACCTTGACCTTGCAAAATGAGCTTGATACTTATGGATGCACATCACTGGGATCTTTCATAATGTCAATTATGAGGTTTGTTTGACAATGATAGATGACCTTGACCTTGTCACATGACCCTGACCTTGGTATCTACAGATGTACATTATTGAGATCTATTAATGTGCTTACATAAGCTTGAAGATATTGGCAGTGTTAACTTTTTTGGTTAAGTTTTCGAGTTATTTGACCTTGACTGATGACTTTTACCTTGTCACACGATCTTGGTTTTAGTATTAGCAGATGTGTATCATTTAGATCTTTTATCATGCCAAATATGAGGCTTGCATCTTGAATAGACTTGAAGATATTGGCAATGTTAAGCTTTTTTATTAAATTTTTGAGAATTTTGACCAACAGACAGTCAACAGTGAAACAATATGCCCAAAATCTTTGGATGCAGAAAACTTATATCTTCGCACTAACATTTTTTAAAAGTAAGACCTTTGGATGACCTTGACTTATGTCAGTAGCCTTTGATCTGAAGGGGACATATTCCATTATTTCCTGTTTTTACTTGAAGGACAAATTGTCCTTGAGTACACAGTACCTCAATATACGGATGTCCCTGATAAATAAAATTGATGGCAAATGGGTAGGGATAAAAGGAAATAAATCCAGTCTAAAATATGCTTTTCTCAACCAATCGGGCATTGCAGTAATTCATTCCTTTTTTTCAAATATTTGATTATAATAAGTACCCTTAACTTAGAATTCAAAATAACAATTCTCTTAATCTGTAGTTCTAGGCAAAAATGGAGAATGGGCTTGCTGCTTGTGAATAATATGCACTGTGTGTTCACTGACAAATTATTTAATCATTTATTTAAATATAATTCAAATTATTTATTTGAAAGTTATGAACACTGAGCAGAGTTTGAGACTAACTTCCGTGAGTTAGGAGTCCAGCAGACTCCCTATTTATAAAATCAAGGAGTCCAAGGCAAAAGTAAGGAGTCTGAATTTTCATGTTGGGGAGAACTTTTGAGGATTATTACAAGCAATTTCTTCTTTTCCACAATAGTCCCCCATCAAGTATAAAATGGTTTTCTTTGAAAATAACTAATACATGCAGACAAACAGTACCTGTAAAGGCAAAAATGCAACTGCTTTACTCATTTGTGTGTCCAAAGTTTCTCAAATGATCAAAGAGACCATTGGACTCCTAACTTGCGAAATAAAGTCTTGTCTGGAAAATACCAAGTCTCAGACCCCAGGACTTCCCTTACAGTCGAACCCTGCTGATTTTGATTTGTTTAAATGGGTTTTACGCTGCTTTCAACAATTTCGCAGTTATATCGCGGCGGCCAGAGCACCTAACAATGGATTCCTGGTATTTCTTTCACCTGTACTACCATTATTCCCTTCCCTAGCCTCCGACTGCTATCTCACATAGGTTTACGATTATCTACCCATTGGTAGAACCTTGCTGAGCACAGACTGCAAGTGCCTCAACTTGGCTATTGGGTGCTTGATATCGGATAAATTAGATCTGTTGCAAAGGATACAAATACTACACCACCACCATTGGTGCTTTGTCACAGTAATGTAAATGGTTTTCGGATAAAGTTCAATTGTGACCATGACCCCAAAACAATAGGGCACCTCTCTGGGCCATGGGCAACAATGGGGGGGGGGGGGGGGGGAAACTAAGCCGAAAGAGTTTCGTACAAGTTGCAACTAGAGGTAACTCCCCTTTGTAATATTACAACCAGTAGATTGCCTTTGAAATTCAAGCAAATGCCTTAACAATACAGTTAGTAACCTTGTGAAATTGACATTCACCTCAAAACTATTCCAAATTGCTCAATAAGTGCTCAATTTAATGCATTCAAACCACTCAAATCACTCAAAAATTTCCAAAACTATTCAAAAATACCTTAAGATAGTTTCAAAGATCAACATTTCATTCATGTCTATTTAATTATTGCACTATTTCATTATCTGGTATGAATTTTAAAGTGTCATGGAAGATTGATAAACGGAAAGGTACATCAGTTTTATTAAAGGGAGGTAAAAAATATTGCTAATTTCATCCAAATTGGAAAAAATTAGCAATATTGTTTAACCTCCCTCGAATTGTTTAACCTCCCTCGAATTTTACCAAAACTCACTCATTGCACTCATTCAATATCATTCACCTTGTAAATTTCATGACATTCTTAACTGTGCCAGTGATATAACAAAAGGTTCTAAAATAAAATTTTCAAACAGCCATGACCACAAAGACTAAGATTATACCAAAGCTTATCAAGGGGTCAGCACAACACTATTGTAAGTGCCTATAGATATATAGGCACTTACAATAGTCATTCGGAACATCACTCGGCCATTTCCGTAAACTGCAACAGACCTCAGATGTATGTAAGAGGGATGGGTATGTAACAAAATCATGCATTTTGTTAGGCGGAAACATGGTAAGAAAAACTAGCACTGTAGATTTATATATTTCACAGTAAATAACGGCTGAAAAATCTTAATTTTTGAGAATGACAAATCATTCTCAAAAAATTAAGATTTTTTCAGCCGAAATTTAAGATCGTTAAGATATTTATATTAGGATAGTTTCACGTCAGTGATTTAAACGAGTAGCGTTGATGACGTTGAATGTTATCACTCAAAGTTTCGAGGGCTAACGCTATTTCAACTGACGTCATCGAGGTTTTCAAAGGTTTTCCCGTATTTTCTAACTAGAAAGCCATGAATGGCTTGAGTCGCTCCACAGGCTTGAAATTCTTGAAATAGCAAATCTAAGGTTTGACTAGATTTTAAGATATTTTGGGTTTTACTGATGTTGAAATGATTTTCAAATTTTCCACTTTATAACATAAAGAGAAATGACCTCTGCCCATAAAATACATATTTTTCATCCTATCAAAATAACTTTTGGTACACTGATAAAGGTTCACTCAAGGATCATTCCAGTGAAATTTGGTTGATATCCATCAATTAAATTCTGAGAAAATGATTTTTAAAGTTTCCACTATATATTATATAGAGAAATGACCTCCGCCCATAAAATCCATATTTATCATCCGATCACAATAATTTTTGGTAGACTGATAAAGGTTCACTCAAGGATCATTTAAGTGAAATTTGGTTGATATCCATCAATAATATTCTGAGAAAATGATTTTCAAATTTTCCACTATATAACATAAAGAGAAATGACCTCCGCCCATAAAATACATATTTTTCATCCGACACAATAATTTTTGGTAGACTGATAAAGGTTTACTCAAGGATCATTCCAGTGAAATTTAGTTGATATCCATCAATTAGAATCTGAGAAAATGATTTTCAAAGTTTCTACTATATAACATATAGAGAAATGACCTCCGCCCATAAAATCCATATTTTTAATCCGATCACAATAATTTTTGGTAGACTGATATAGGGTCATCCAAGGATCATCCATGTAAAATATAATTGGAATCCATCAATTAGAATCTGAGAAAACTGACTTTTTACCATATTTGGAAATTAGCCACGCCCATTAAATCCATGTTTTTCATTGGATCAAAATTTCTTGAACAACTTTGAAAGAGAGTCACCCAAGGATCATTCCTGTGAAGTTTGGTTGAAATTCATCCAGTAGTTTCTGAGGAGAAGATTTTTAAAGAAAAAGTTTACGACCGGACGCACGGACGGACAGACGGACGGACGGACGGACGCACGACGGACACAACGCCATGACAATAGCCCCAGTGGCTTTCAGCCAGTGGAGCTAAAAATAGTATGTCTATGTACATCCGAGGTTGATCGTGAGATTGGCCGAGTGGTGTTCCAAATGTTACAATAGTGTTGCACTGACTCCTCATTATGACAACACCCCAGATTTTTCCTCCAGAAACTGTCAAAACTTGCTGTTTTGACAGTTATGTAGATACATGTAATTGTCACAACTGTTTCCTATATCAAAGCAAATTGTAGGAGTTAGTTTTGTTTGTTTGAATGGGTTTTACGCCGCTTTCAACAATTTTGCAGTTATATCGCGGCGACCAGCACTTAACAATGGGTTCCTGGTATTTCTTTCACCTGTACTACCATTACACCCTTTCCTAGCCTCCGACTGCTATCTACATAGGTTTAAGATTATCTACCTTTTGGTGAGAGACAAACGTCTGAAAGGATATTTGCTGCCACCGGGGATCCAACCCATGACTTCCAGATTGGAAGTCTTATGCCTAACCAACTGCGCTATGGTGGCGGCTTGTAGGAGTTAGTATAAGCAATCTAAACTATAAACATTATAAGCTAGCAAGGCATGTAATATATATTGCAAAATTGTTATGATTAATCAATAAAGAGCCTATGAATTAAGAAATTTGCTTTTTGCCGAAATATTGTTTGTTTTTTGTGTTTTACTTTTGGTCAGATAAATGATCAATTTCAAAGTGGACTGAATCACTATACTTTTGATATATTCAACCTATTAAATATTCATTTAATAAAGGATATTATTGTATGCAAAAAATACAAAACCATTGCCCTAATTTATTTTTCACAGAAATCTGCAATTTTTAGCTTTAAAACCACTTAAATAAGACAAAATCAGATGGATTTCAATGGGATATAGTGCATTCATTCTAACCAGTAAACAAATGTGTGGTTGAGTTTTTTTATTTTTTTCTTATTTTTGTCTATATTGGCAACCATTAGCATGATCACCTTTATAAATCTTGGCAATTTATAGGTTAGAAAAGCTTTTAAGCTTAAAATTAACGGCTGGACTAGCAGTTACATATTGCACCTAATAAATGTACCACTATCATGTTTGTTAAGTCAAATGATATTGGTTGGCAATCCAAAACTTTGTATCTACGGCTCTTTCAACCTATAGATACAGCTTTTTGTTGCCAAACCATAATAAAATGAATTCCTACCTTCTTCTCAGAAGACATTTCCTGCTATAAAATTTTAGAATTGAAGCTAGATTTGTTTGAGAAAGGCATGTGCATAATATGACCTACGTCGCGGTAGTGAAATAACCCTGTTGAATATCTTTTATATTACACGGGTGTTATTGCACTAGTGGTATAACTATGCAAATGAGCTCAGGGCAAATAGCAACACTTTTTTGTAACTGCAAAAATGACATCATAATCTATGTTTTGTGACGTCATTTTTAAACGGCGTTATAAGTTTCGCGGAAAATTGAAACATTTAATTTCAAGAATCTTGTTGATTTTTCTCTAAAATTCAGGTCATATTATAAACAGGATATAAAATTTGTGCTCATGAAATACTGAATTTATTAAACTCGTCATCTAAAACAGATAAAAACTCAGTGCAGCCTCATTTTTATCTGTTTTAGATGACTCGTTTAATAAATTCGGTATTCCATGACCACTCATTCAATATCCTCTATGTGCATGATGTTAATTTCATTACTGAGCGACCAAAACCTCATAACTGCAGTTTTTTCAAGCTGTAGTCAGGTTTTGATTGCCAACTTAATGAGCCTATGTGTGACATTTCTAACAATTTTTCACCTCCCGAGGTACAAACATTCTGCAGCGTTGACAGTGACATAATACAATACCAATATATGCTGAAAGCCAGAATATGTATTAGCCCTTGTCATGCTAAATAAATTTTGGCTAAAAATTTTCATCAAAATCAAAGGGCAAAAAGCACAGAAAGTACAAACTGTAGGTCAGTTTTTATTTGAAAAACTAAATCTATTGACAATTCTGGTTTGAAAGTGAGAAACAGGTGGTGTAGACTTACATCAGACTGCACATATGTGCAGGCTGATGTTTGTCTATAGCTCCTGCCAAGGCAGGAATATTCCGGGTTCAGCATGACAAGGGTTAAGACCTTATCTATCTATAAAGCTCATGGTGAAGAATCTGGTCAGACTGTGAGACTGCACAGGCTGGCCAGAATCTTTGCTTTGGGCACATTTGACATTGTTGGGAATGTCATGCACAGGCTCATATAAAAAATTTTTCTGAAAGTATCCGACATCACATTTGATCAAATATTAAAAAATTTAAGACTCAAAAGGTCAATGAGCTTCACTGAAACTGAATAAAATATTTTTATTGATGTTGTTTAGATGATGTTCAAGTCTCTTCAGTTTATCAATCTAATATTATTGTCAAAATTAATAATCTGTTAGCCGCTTAACATTGAATTAAGGGAGCTGCAAATGACCCTTGTCATGATGAAACAAGATGTGTTTGTGAAACATGAATGCCCCCGTAACAGCACTTTTTTTTGAAGTTTGAAGTTGACAGATGACCTTGACCTTGTCACATGACCTTGACTTTGGTACCAGTGGATGCGGATCATTGAGATCTATCATAATGCCAAATATAAGCCTTGTATCTTGAATAGGCTTGAAGATATTGGCAATGTTAAGTTTTTTGGTTAACTTTTGCAGACAGACAGACAGACAGACGGACGGGACGGACAGACCGATAATGGTAAAACAATATGCCCCCGATCAATTCATGCGGGGGCATAAAAATTAACCTGACAATGTTATGGGAGACCACTCTCACCACTGTCCTGCATAGCTTCTTTGGTTTAAATACAATGTCTGACACCTGCGTCAGGGAAGATCTTCTTTGGCTCAGTGGTTAGGGCATTGGACTTATAAACCATTCATTTCAATATTACATCATTTATTTCAATATAACATGTCCAGGTGGGTTTGTTACCAGCTTTTGTCAGTAATTTTCAGTTATACTTCAGTTGCAGACAGTTTGCTTATGACAACAAAACTTTATCAAACTTGCTTACTACACTAGATGCATTAATTGGGAGACAGCATTTCTTTTGAAAATATCATTTGTATCACTTGTCTATTTTTAAGTGGGAAATTAAGAGGTAAGGACAAAGTTCAGACTGCACATAATATGTGCCAAAGCAGGAAAATTCCCCATTTAGCACAACAAGGGTATAGGTCTGTATTACTAAATGATTGCACAAATGCCTTGATGGACCAATCTAAACCTTTAGTTCACAGGTTCAAGCCCGACTGTCACCAGATGCGTTCATAGGAAAAACACTTAATAGTCAGCCTAAGTCCACTCCCCTGTAAAATTGCGAAGTAGTAGGGTTTAGCCACTGCCTCTTGATAAGGATTGTGTAAATATCTAAATTAAGTGCTAAAGCTTTCGTCAAAATCATACTGAAATAATTATCAACTACAGTTTAACCTGTTTTAAGTCACCACTAACGGGACTACCAACAAGAGCTGTCGGAGGACAGCGAAGCTCGACTATTCCTAGTGCTGGATAGTAACAGCAAATCAATATCGACATTGGAAAATCAATAAAATGAAAGTCAAGAGAAAAGAATCTTTGTCTAGAGGCTGATATTATGGTCACAGAAGCATGTACAGAGTTTCAAATCAATAGCTTTAGTAGGAACAGATATACAACTAACATAAAACATTTGCACGTAAAAACTTAACCAAGATTTTCTAAGGCCAAAAAGGGTTAAAATTCCACTAAATTAAATATCAGAGTAATGAATCATTTTCTGTAGGCTAATATTATGGTCAAAGAAGCATGTGTAAAGTTTCCAAGCAACAGCTGTAGTAGAAATAGAGATATTACACAAATACAACATTTGCACGTAAAAACTTAACCAAGAATTTGTAAGTCCATAAAGGGTTATAAATCCACTAAATTCTATACCAGAGAATTGAATCTTTATTAAGAGGCTGTTGTTATGAACATTGAAGCATGTGCAAAGTTTGAAAGCAATAGCTTTAATAGAATTAGAGATATAACTGATGAACAACATTTGCACATAAAAACTTAACCAAGAATTTCTGAGTCTGAAAAAGGTTAAAATTCCACTAAATTCAATATCAGAGTAATAAATCTTTGTCAAGAGGGTGATATCATGGTAACAGAGGCATGTGTAGAGTTTCCAAGCAAAAGCCTATGTAGAAATAGAGCTATAACTGATGTACAACATTTGCACGTAAAAACTTAACCAAGATTTCTAAGTCTGAAAAGGGTTAAAATACCACTAAATTCAAAATGAGAATATTGAATCTTTGTCTAGAGGCTGATATTATGGTCACAGAAGCATGTGCAAAGTTTCAAAGCAATAGCTTTAGTAGAAATAGAGATATTACAGAAATACAACATTTGCACGTAAAAACTTAACCAAGATTTTCTAAGTCCGAAAAGGGTTAAAATTCCATTAAATTCAATATCAGAGTAATAAATCTTTGTCAAGAGGCTGATATTATGGTCACAGAAGCATGTGTAAAGTTGCAAAGCAATAGCTTTAATAGAAACAGAAATATTACAGATAAACAACATTTGCACGTAAAAACTTAACCAAGATTTCTAAGTCCGAAAAGGGTTAAAATTCCACTAAATTCAATATCAGAGTAATGAATCTTTGTCTAGATGCTGATATTATGGTCACAGAAGCATGTGCAAAGTTTCAAAGCAATAGCTTTAATAGAAAGAGAGATTTTAAACACTTGCACGTAAAAACTTAACCAAAGCATTACGCCGACGCCGACGCTGACGCCGACGCTCGGGTGACTGGAATTGCCCCCCTATTCTTCGAATAGTCGAGCTAAAAAGTGGTCGTTAAAGAAAATGGCTGCTTAATACACATTTTGTTTTCAAATAAGAAACATAATGGTTGGAGACCAATTCTCATGTACCAGTTCTCACCACCAGACCATTTTCACAGTAAAGATTCAATATTCATTTACAACAAATTATTTTCTAAATAAAAGAAGTTGCTGTCACCATATCTTGTAATTTGGAAGCAGGGTTAGTAAGCAAGAACTGTTACTTGGCGAGAATTGGTCTCTAATTCTCTGTTTAATTGAATATGCATATTATTGTGAAAATCTCAATAATCCTATGTTGTGAAAACTCAATTGAATCGTCTCATGGAGACGATTCTGGTGAGTTTTAACAACATACTATTCATTTTCAATAATTTTAGATTAATCATAACTACTTTTTAAGAAATTTTGATTTCTGATTTTAAAAGAGGGGGAATTCGAAATCAGTCACTTGATAAAAATGGTTGCTTAATAGACATAATCGCTTGAGCAGGTTGACTTTATACTGCATTCAACAATATACTGACCTTGCCTTGTTTCTTTTCATGTCCAGCCACCTGGCCTGAAGCAATTCTGAATTTGTCTGGATGAACAGCAAGGCTGAAAAGATACCATAAAAATTAGGATAGAGCCCCATACTCTTATAAAACCCCATTCCCCTATTCGGAGGTTGAAAATGACCTTTTTTGATGAAATTTTACAAAATTTTGAAGCCACTAAAAAGGCCCATACCCTAAATATCAAGGTCATTAAAAAATTCAACAGAGATATTTTGCACCTTTTTCCAGTTGAAATGTTTTATTTTCGCATATTATTGTTCTTATTTTGCCATTTATGCTCTGTCTTAAAAAATTATATATATGTAGTATAGCCTCTAATAAAAGCCATCCTTTTCTAATGGAAATGGGATGATTCAAATAGAACCCTGGGGCTCTATTAGAGCATTTACAGTACATATAGGATTTGTCATGAGATTTTGTTTGAGACAAGCTGATCTTAATCCTTTCCTGTTTTAATAAATTTTGGACCTGTCCAAATTCAAAGGTTTTGCAGACGAAATTTAAAAAGGATTTAATTTGAAAAATAACCATTCAGTAGGATAGAAAATAGTGTGGAAAAAGATTAAATTGCTTGTCAGAAGCAATTTCTTCTTTTTTCACGATGTTTTCTCAATCATAAAATCACAAGCACGTAAAAAGCAGGGATTAAACAGCAAAGGGTTAACCTAGGCTAAGAAACAAAGAGGAGTTATGGAACATTTGCTTGGAAATGGTAGATCGTAATCAAATGACCTTCTAAATTCTAAAAACATTGAGCTAATGGGATCCCTCCTTATATTTTGGGACCCTTAAGAAGGATCTTGAAGGAATCCCTAGCTTGAGCTAGTGGGATCCCTCCTTATATTATGAGATCCTTAAGAAAAATCTTGAAGGAATCCCTAGCTTGAGCTAATGGGATCCCTCCTTATATTATGGGATCCTTAAGAAGGATCTTGAAGGAATCCCTAGCTTGAGCTAGTGGAATCCCTCCTTATATTATGGGATCCTTAAGAAAGATCTTGAAGGAATCCCTAGCTTGAGCTAGTGAGATCCCTCCTTATATTATGGGATCCTTCCTATCCCAGGACACTGTCATTGTTCAACCCTGACTCAGCAAGATTGTCAGAAGATTTAACCCTTTCCTGTTTTACAAAATTTTGGACCTGTCCAAATTCAAAGGTTTTGCAGACGAAAATTTAAAGTGGATTTAATTTGAAAAATAACCATTTAGTAGGGTAGAAAATAGTGTGGAAAAAAAAGAAATTGCTTGTCAGAAGCAATTTCTTCTTTTTTCACAATGTTTTCTCAATCATAAAATCACAGGCACATAAAAAGCAAGGATTAAAACAGCAAAGGGTTAATCATTTAGTGAGAATCAAAGAGTTAAATCTTACCACTTGATATCATCAGTATGTTCTAAATAATGCCGCTGACTATTCTCATTTATATTGAATAAGACAACCACAGCTGCTTGGAAATAGACAATCTCTCCCGATGAAAGCTCAAATAAGTTGTTTCTCGCATCTCTTCCTCGGTAACCGTATCTGTTTCTAGGTCAAGGTCAATAATCAGGGTCTCGAGATTACAAAACTTTTCTCATTCTCATCTCAAAATTTTTCTCAAATTTCAACTTGAGATTGAAAATGTAATTCTGTTATAATACTGAAATAAATGTATGAACATAAAAGATTATATTGTCTTTCATGTTCTTACATTTAAAATAAATCTAAATTTGAGGTGGGCCTTTCAGAGGGGTGAAAATACAAAATTTTTTCACTTGTCCTTGGACAAGTTGACAGTTTTTCATTTTGAAATCTTTAAGATTGAGTTGTCTTAAGGAAAAATCTTTCTCTGAAATCAGCAACACTTTGCTTAAGGGTCAAAGTATTTGAATATAACCATCATATATTTTATGTGTTGCTGAAAAAAAGCAACAGAAAACAGTGAGATTAAAGGAGAAATTGCTTGATGAAAGCAATTTCTCATTTAATCTGATGTTTTCTATTACTGTTTAGCATTTGTCTAAATTTTTAAACCTGGTTTGGTCTAAATCTTATGAATAAAATCAATGAATATGGATTAGTCTAGAATTTTCTCCTCGATTCAAGATCCTTTTAGCCTAAGACAAGTCCAAGGATAAACCCTACTGGTCAGCTAGTAAAATAGCCCTAGTGAGATGAGTCAACCAAGGGAATTCTACACCCCGGTCTATGATACAATGTTGTTTCTTTTTTTTTCAATACAGTCAAATCCTGCTACAATGAGTAAGTTAGTTACCAACACAAATGTCTTTATAAAGAAACAGTCAGTGAAATGAAAACCATACTTTTACTTAAAACATAATGTCCTTTACACTTACAGCACTCGATTCAAAAATACGGCATGTAATAACTAGAACTGTTGCAGAGCGGACTTATACCCCCCTTTGTCAGAATGCAAGTGCTATTAGTGCAGAATGTATTTGTAACAAATATTGAGGTCATATGTAGCATTTGCTTGAATTTAAATAATTCTAGGTCGCTTAGTTACTGAGTTAGAGCCTGGAAACGAAAATTGAACAAAAATTGACCATGACCTTTGACCTATGTGACCCCTAAGCAATAGGTCACTACCTTGGGTCATAAGCAACATTTGTATAAAGTTTCATGATTGTAGGTCACATGTTTCTAAAGTTCGAGTCGGAAAATGAAAATTGAACAAAAATTGACTGTGACCTTGACCTTTGTGACCAAAAAATAATAGCACACTTCCTTGAGTCATAAGGAACATTTGTACTTCGTAGGTGGAGGGTATAATAAATCATGTCCTTTTTATTCAATTTAGTTTCAGTAGACTGAGTCAATGTAGGAACAAGAATTCAGTTGTAACAGATGAAAAATACACTGTGTAAATCCACTTCCACAAATTAGTGTCGTTAAACAAAAATGTCAATGTATCGGCTGTCGATCATACAACAGTTGACTGAAATAAATTCCTAGTATTTATCTATTCAAATTCTATAAAATTATTTTCAAGAGAGAAGTGATATACCTCTTAAGAGAAAGCATATCATTCTTACCTTTCCTATACTGATAGTGACATATTCCTGATGTGTACAAAGATTGTCAGACAGTATAGACTAAGATCAGCCTACACAGATGTGCAGTCTGATCTAAGCCTTCCCTGCCTGCTTTATTATGAGAAAGTTTGAACAAAAATTACTGTAATGTCCTGAAAATTGGCAATTTGTTTCAGGGTTTAACAGATTTTCAACTTAATTCAAAGGATACACCCAATCCAGCTTCAAAGATTCTTCAGGTTCATTCTCTGATCTTTTTAAGTCGCTATCAGAATATCTAGTCCCGTAGTACCACAGGGGAATGTTACGTCCCTTTATCGTCACAACATTACGACCACATTCATCCTCTGAAACAGAAAAGCAAAATAATTATTTTGGTCAATAACAATAAATCAATTTGACCAATAAAATCAACCCTCGGTCAGAGTTATACCCCTTGATAGTCTAGGTAGCTCTTGTTTCTATGAAAACACATGTCAATTTCATGAAGTTTCATTAAAATATCTTCAATAACAATAGAGATATGACAAAAGTAAAGGTTTGTCATGCCAACACCAACACCAACACCAATGCCAAAACCAACACCAACAACACCAAGGTGATCATAATAACTCAGGTTTTCTTTGAAAAACAGTCGAGCTAAAATTATTTATTTCTAAGTTAGTTTAATTTGTATATTCATATGAAATAAAATGTCTATTTTAATAGCCTTCAGTTATTACACATCAGCTGATACACCAATTCATGGCATTAAGAATTTTGTGAACAGCATGAAAATGGGACTAAGAACTTATCTAACTTAATTTTCCATAGTTAAGACTCTTTAATTGTGTGTATTTCCGTTTATTTATTTATCGTCGCTACCGTAGCACATGCCCATATGAGCGACACCCCCAGAAGACGGTTAGTTGTTTCGGGGGATAGTGCAAGGATACATGACGAAACTACTGCTGAGATCCGCCATGGTTCTTTTACGTGCTCGGTGTAAAGCACCGTCTCACGGGGCCTCAGTTTAACGTCTCATCCGAAAGACAATTAGTTTTTGTTAGTGTGCCAGCCCGAGTTTGAACCCACGCCGTCGAACTTCTAATGGTTTTGAAGTCCGGTGCTCTACCAACTGAGCTAATCAGGCTTACAACTCTTTTATTGCTATTTATTGGACATTTTAACCAATTTGGCCAAGAAGCAGAAGCAGAGACAGACAGATGGACAGACAGATGGGAAACTCCCTATCGCTATAGCTCTTCTGACCTTAAGGTGGTGGACCTGTAATAGTTCTGCAACGTTTTGGAGGTAATAAACTTAAACAGTGTTAACCAAGGTTTCCTAATGATTTTCATTAGGAAACCTCGGTTAACATTGTAAAAGTTCATGTGTTCCCAAATGTTGCGGAACTATTACAGGTCCACCACTACCTTAAGTCAGTAGAGCTGAAGAAATTTGTTTGTTTGTAAATTTTTAAAAGTCTGGTCACAGTATTTTCCACATTTATCTATAGGAATATCACTTGATAATTATTCTTTATTAATGTGATTGTAAATAGAGTATAATCCCCCTTGAACCAATCTTTCTGTGATGTCAAGGTGGCAATCACTTTTACATGTGTTCCCTGAGCGTCACCAAGCCAATGCCCTGAAATATCTTGTGCAAGGACACATCTGGATGATCTCTGTAGCTGCAAGGGTTCTAACCCATGACCTTCCATTTCTACCAGATCATGATTCTGCCGACCTAACTATTATGCCATGCACGGCCCATTTTTGATAGACAAAGATGATATAACATAGCATGTATTACCTTCATCATAACACAGCCCATTTTTGATAGACAAAGATGATATAACATAGCATGTATTACCTTCATCATAACACGGCCCATTTTTGATAGACAAAGATGATATAACATAGCATGTATTACCTTCATCATAACACGGCCCATTTTTGATAGACAAAGATGATATAACATAGCATGTATTACCTTCATCATAACACGGCCCATTTTTGATAGACAAAGATGATATAACATAGAATGTATTACCTTCATCATAACATGGCCCAGTTTTGATAGACAAAGATGATGTAACATAGAATGTAATACCTTCATCATAACACGTCCCATTTTTTATAGACAAAGATGATATAACATAGCATGTATTACCTTCATCATAACACAGCCCATTTTTGATAGACAAAAGTGATATAACATAGCATGTATTACCTTCATCATAACTTGGTCCCTTTTCTTGTTGCTTACTGAAAAGAAAACAGAAGCTGGATTAATAGAACTTATATTAACCCTTTGCTGTTTAACCCCTGCTTTTTACATGCCTGTGATTTTATGATTGAGAAAACATTGTGAAAAAAGAAGAAATTGCTTCTGACAAGCAATTTCTTCTTTTTCCACACTATTTTCTACCCTACTGAATGGTTATTTTTCAAATTAAATCCACTTTTAATTTACGTCTGCAAAACCTTTGAATTTGGACAGATCCAAAATTTTGTAAAACAGGAAAGGGTTAAATGAGTCATGTTTTGAAACATGCTCTAAATTGCACTAAAATGGCTATGATAGTTGACTGTTTTCTGCAATAAAAAGGCATAATTAATACAATAAAATTATGAACTGATCAGTTAACCCTTTCCTGTTTTACAAAATTTAGACCTGTCCAAATTCAAAGGTTTTGTAAATCATATTTTACAGTGAATTTAAATTGAAAAATAATCATTCAGTAGGGTAGAAAATAGTGTGGAAAAAGAAGAAATTGCTTGTCAGAAGCAATTTCTTCTTTTTTTTCACAATGTTTTATCAATCATAAAATCACAGGCACGTAAAAATCAGGGATTAAACAGCAAAGGGTTAAGCAAACGGGTGTATTCTGAGAAATAGCTAAAAATTCTTAAGACCCATTACCAATGTATATTTCAGGTTTATTGATTCATATCTTGAGGTACATCATGTCTTCCAAAAACGGTCACTCACCCAAAAATGTCAATTTGGTTGAAAACTAAACCAGTCATTTCAAATTTTTTTCTCTCGAACCAAAATCATCTTTTTGAATGGTTTAATGTTGCTTTTAACAAACTTTCAGTCATATTGTGGTTGCTTGATATGCTTACCATGGATTCCTTGTACTTCTTACACCAGTATTTTAAAGAGGATAATGATTGGGGGGGGTGGGGGTGTTACAAAATAATTGCATTTTCATATAGATATGTCCATGAATAAAGTCTGAGTGAGGAAGAGTAATATGCAAAAGGTAAAATCCAGGGGCTGAGCCCAAGGATTTTGCTTTGCATATAACTCCTCCCCCCATCAGACTTTATTCATGGACATATCGACACGAAAAAAAGAAATTATTTCCATTATCAAAAGATCGCAATTCTGATAATTAGTTTTATTACCCTTTTTCTGGGTGTAAAACAGTTACATTGCATTTTTTGGGATTTAGAATTAATGAAAAATCAATGGTATTAACGTTAGAAGAATTTCACCGAAAAAGAAGCGCTTCATTTAGCACATGAGTTATGAGACGTCAATCAACGTTTCCACTACAGATAATGTTGATTATAATAAATGGGTGGAGCTATTTGTGTACACAGTAAGACACATGACGTATGAATTTTATTGCTAATAAAGTTCTCTGTTATTACTTCTTATTTCATATACTGGTACGCCTTTTTACGCAATTGTGTTATAATAAAGTGTAAGATTCATTTATCATTCATCAAGGGAACAACAAAAGCTACATTTCAAAAGTGGCAGTGCACAAAAACAGTTGCTTTGTTTAAAGATAACCCAAGATTTAATAACTCAATTTAATATCCTCATTTGAAAGCAAAATGTAAGTCAAGAGCCTTTTTTTTTATCTGATTTTTAGAGTCAAAACCTTAAGCAAGGACCCTAAATACTTCCAATGTAGAGTCCAAGGGACCCAAATTAGCTCATACTTGAACCCTGTCACTGCAGTTTGTTTTACACTGACACGGATTCAAGTCAATGAGTTAATATGTTTGTATTTGATAATAATCAAGGTAGATTACTCTTTATAGACTGACTACATAGACAATGAAATTACTTCCCTTTTAAAGCAAAAACTTTCTAATTTGTACATTGAAATTTCAATACTTAACCCTTGTCATGCTGAACCCGGAATATTTCTGCTTTGGCAGGAGCTATCGACAAACATCAACCTGCACATATGTGCAGTCTGATGTTAGTCTACACCACCTGTTTCTCACTTTCAAACCACAATTGTCAATATATTTAGTTTCAAATAAAAATTGACATACAGTTGTTACTTTCAGAGCTTTTTGCCCTTTGATTTTGATAAATTTTTAGCCAAAATTTATTCAGCATGACAAGGGTTAAAATAATTGATTATAAAGATGAAATTAAAGTTGTCACAAGAATCATTTTTTTTTTAATTGTTTTCATGCTGTCCACAGCAATTAGAAACATGTGGAACATCAACTAAATTTTTTCATGCTGAAATGTTGTGTTGTTGATTTTTATATCTTGCAAATAATTTCTCACTCTAAATATTGATAATGTTTTAATTGTAAGCATGCAGTGGGTAACAAAATTTTGTAAAAGTGAAATCTAGACAAAAAGCTTATCATAATAATTAAATACTGTTTTTAAAGCCCTAACTATTCTGCGTTATTAATGAACTGGCAGGCCGGGGCTTAGCCGTGACGTAATTTAGCGAGTTTACTTTTCAAAACTTTGGGTTTTTTATATAGTCAACGCATGCAAATAAATGTGATTAACCTAAAGGATTCACGTGCTTAGAGAGAGTGAACGCATTTTATCGTTTGGTTACCAAAGTCTTGTAACTTCAGCTTGATTAAGCTGAAGTAACGAGGATTTGGTTACCAATTTATGATTTTAGGATTCGAGTTAATTGTGTCGACTCTGTAGAAGTAAGTTGCTTAAAATAAAGGCTGATTTGCCTTAACCTTAAATGCAATGAACTGTTACTTAGGCCCCGCCCTGCCAGGGCATAAATTATGGATTATATTATCCATGATTAATGCCCTGGCAGGGTGGAGCCTAAGTAACAGGTTGTTGCACTTAAGGTTAAGGGAAATCAGCTTTTATCTAAAAATAACCTACTTCTAAAGAGAGTCGTCATAAATAACTCAAGACCTTAAATCGTAGATTGGTAACCAAATCCTCGTAACTTCAGCTTAATCAAGCTGAAGTTACGAGGCCTTGGTAACAAAACGATGAAATGTGCTCACTCTCTTAAAGCACTTGAAACCTTTAGGTTTTAGGATACAGTTATTTGCACGCGTTAACGATGATCACCGACAAAAATTTGAAAGAACCCAAACTTTTCAAAAGTAAACTCGCCAAATTACACCATGGTTAAGCCCCGCCCTGCCAGCTCTTTAATTATGCAGAAAATACCTATCTCCAATCAATAATTGACAACAATAAAGCATCAATACAATGACCAATCTTTAATTTTTTCCAAACGGATAAATATTATCTTTCAACTATACAAATATCCATGTGATAACGTCCTATATGATATTTTTTTATGATATCATATAGTTATTTTTAGAACAATGATATAATGTGGATATTTATTGAAACTTGCATTTCAGTCAGAAACATCAACGAAAACAAGATAAATAGAGGTTATAAGATAAATATAATACATACTTAGTGTATTGTATAAATAAATATCTAACTCAGTTGTGAGAATTGATAATTGCCTCGGCAGAGCCTCAACAATTATCAATTCTCCCAACCTCGTTAGATATTTTTTCTCATACAAAACACTAAGTACGTATTATATATTTGTCTGTCAAGTGTCCAAACAGTGTAAAATTGATTGATTGATTGAATGGAGTTAAACGCCGCTTTCAACAGTTTTTCAGTTATATCGCAGCAGCTGGAGCACCTTACAATGGTTTCCTGGTATTTCTCTCACCAGTACAACCGCCAAATCCTTTCCTAGCCTCCAGCTGCTTTTTCACATATGTCTATGATTACAAACCCATTGGTGAGAGACAAATAGTGGGAAGGAATGTGTGCCCCCGTCGGGGATCAAACCCGGGACCTTTAGATTGACAGTCCAACGCGCTACCAACTACACTATGACAGGGGGGGGGAAACAGTTTCAAACAGCCCAAACCAAAATGTCAGGCTTAGTTGGCAAGCTTGACACATGTGAATAAGCTTGTGCAAGCTTGTTTCGACAGTCAAATTTCATAAAGGTGTAAATTGATTGATTGATTGAATGGGGTTTTACGCCGCTTTCAACATTATTTCAGTTATATCGCGGCGGCCGGAGCACCTAACAATGGATTCCTGGTATTTCTCACGCCAGTACTACCATTACATCCTTTCCTAGCCTCCGACTGCTATTTCACATAGGTTTCATAAAGGTGTAAAACAACAGGTTTTCATTTCAAACCTATCCATGATGTTTGCATGGGATCTCTTTCATTTTGGACATTCTAAAATTTTGACAAAATGGGAAACAAATGAAGCACTCAGTGGAAAACTATGAACCAGTAGCTATCTACATAGCATGAAGTGAAGACCCTGATCAGACAGTGTAGCTTCATATGCTAATCATAGTCTTTACTCATCCACATAAACAACTGCTGGCAATCTCATGCAAGGCCCATTTTATGTACTTAAGTACATTCTTCTCTGACATAAATCTCAGAATCTCAGAAACAAAGATGTGAATGTTATTTTAAAGTCCACAGCAAAATGTGAGGTTCATTCAATGTGAACATTCACATATCAGCATGTAAATGTCTAAAGAAACCCATTCCCAGACACATTATAAATTTTCATGCTGTTCAAAGCATAGTCCTACGTTACATAAAACTTTTAGCAGACAGTGTAGCTTAAGGTAGTAGAACTGTAATAGTTACACAACATTTCAGAAGTAATGAACTTAAACAGTGTTAGCCGAGGTTTCCTAATGAAAATCATTAGGAAACCTCAGTCAACACAGTGAAAGTTCATGAAGTCGAAAATGTTGTGGAACTATTAAGGTTCCACTACCTTAAGATCTGCCTGCTCAGTCTTGCAGCCTGATCTTAGCCTACACTGACTCATAATTCTGCTAAATTACCAAGAAATAATCCCTTGAGTAGGATTAGTCAAAATCTACCCAAAATTGGCCACTAATTTGAAATCAAATGTGACCTGTCAGGCAAAAGGGGACAATCTGGGTAGTGCGTAAAGTATCGAGTCTAGTCAGACTGCACAGACTGCGAAGTCTGACTGGGGTCCAAACTTTTCACACTTTACCAATTTTCTGAATCTTAAATAATAAATTTACCTTCCTGTGAAAGGATTTTTCAAATGCGAATTCTAGTTGGTCTGTGCTAGGACCAATCCCTTTTTCAAATGGTCCAGATGGTCCCTTTCAGGTGATGGGTCACAAATTATAAATTCAGCAGGATACAGGTTAATGAACTTAAGGTAGTGGATTTGTTATAGACCTGCAACGTTTTGGAAGTAATGAACTTTAACAGTGTTAACCAAGGTTTCCTAATGATTTCATTAGGAAACCTCGGTCAACATTGTGAAAGATCAGAAGTTAAGAAATTTGGCAGAATTATGACAGGTCCACTACATTAACAGACCCTTGGAATTACAGGGGCCAGTCTAAAAATCGTGTTGTCTGGTGATGGGCAGATAATTAGTGTAAGTTTGTTGATCTAAGTCAGTGGGCCAACTTATTTCTCGCCCTATCAGGACCCGTTGTTGTTGTTTTTTCAGCTTGAATCCAGCCCTGCATTCAGGATGACAAACCAGTTCAATTCATATCCCCTTTACCTGTATACTTGCGTGTAAAGCAGGGTATAATTTGAAAAGGGTTTGCAACATTTTTTCAGCCTGAATGCAGGGCTTGTTTCAAGCTGAAAAAACAACAACAACAGGCCGCAATAGGGCGAGAAAAAAGTTTGCCCAGTGGTGAAAATCTATCAAGGGAGGTAACTAAAGGATTCAGCTACATTCACACACATAACAGTCTTACCGACGGCTGTTTGAAACATAAAATAACAAATGGGTAAAAAATTTACATGATACTGGAGTAAATGGCAATTTATTGGTTATCCTTGTTAAACAACACAATGAAAGGAATGAAGCTTAAATCATTACTAAGGTAGTGGACCCGTAATAGTTCCGCAACATTTCGGACCTCATCAACATGCACAGTGTTGACCGAGGTTTCCTTATGAAAATCATTAGGAAACCTCGGTTAACACTGTTAAAGTTCATTACCTCTGGAACATTGCAGAAATATTACGGGTCCACTACCTTTATGAATTTAACCAAACAATGGAAGGTCGTGGTCAGAAATACTTTGGTTTACTATGGTTGAGATAGAGGGTAGTGACATTGCGATTGATCAGAGAATTGAATATCACAAAGAATATAGATTATTAGAGATAGAGTCTCTTTAGTCAATGATCAAAATCTATAAAATTTACATTAAATAATCTACTGTAGAAAAAAAATATAATAAATTCAATATTGAGAGAGACAAATGAGTTAGCAAAAGTCAAACTATAAAAAATAAATTCCAAATAGGTCATCTCATTTAAGTTATAAGTACTATTAAATTATGCAATTAAGGTAGTAGACCCCTAATAGTTCCGCAACATTCTGGCAGTAATGAACTTTAACAGTGTTAACTAACATTTCCTAATGATTTCATTAGGAAACACCTCGGTCAACATTGTTAAAGATCATGGGGTCCAAAATGTTGCAGAGCTATTATAGGTCTAAATTAAAATAACCATGAGCACCACCAACAGGTGTCTTACACTTGACAGTTGGGTGCTTGACAGTGCATATAAATCGAACAAGAGGCCCTTTGGCTTTGGGTCGCTCACCAGAGATTTATTTGTTTATTTGGGTTCGCTTTCAACATTCTTTCAGTCATATCCCAGCGGCTGGAGCACCTAACAATGGTTTCCTGGTGTTTCTCACACAAGTACTACTACCACATCCTTTCCTAGCCTCCAGCTTCTTTCCCACATAGGTTTATGATTATCAACCCATTGGTGGAAGACAAAAAGTCGGAAAAGATGAGTGCCGCCTTGGGGATCAAACCCGGAACCTCTAGATTGGCAGTCCAACATGCTACCAACTGCACTTTGACGGCAGCTTGCTCACTGGTGAAAATAGCAATGGGGTTGATATTCTCAATATAAAATGACATAAATTGCACAAAGTACATTTGAGAAAAACAAACAAACTGGAATAGTTTTCTAGGGACAACTGCATTTGAGCCTGCACAAGGTCAGTTCTAATGTTTGACCTTGATCTGTGACCTTGGTGCTATCTGAAATTTCTTTTAAATAGAACATCTGCTCAGGATGGAGAACGGTTGTACTAAGTCACTGAAATCCACCCATAAATGTATGATTAATTGTGTGTAGTGATAGGCAGATTAATCAATTATAATCAATAATCAGTTGGTTTGGGCTTCTGATTGTGATAACTGATTAAGAAATTTCATAATCAAATATCAATTCCTAACACATAAATAAAAGTCATTAATTTTGTTTTCAAGACCAACATCAGTTTGATGGCCCAAAGTAAAACAGTTGTAACTGCCTATATGTTTATAGGCAGTTACAGCTGTTTCACGCTGAGCCATGCAGTTGGTAGAAAAAAATACAGAAAGAGTCTTTAGGTTATGACTTTTTACTAAACTTTCACATTCTATTCTTCAAAAGATGAAACTGGGAGTGCTGTATTAATTTCTAAGAAAACCATTATACAGTCGATCATTAGTTCATTTACTCTTCCAACTAAAAACCTAAAATTGATTGTGTTTTGAAACGGATTGCCCAACACTAATTGTGTGGACAAAAACAGACATACTGACAGACTACACACATACACCAAGCTACAATTTTGACAGTAGCTGTGTCTTGCCCACCGCAAGCAAGCTTGACAAAAATCATTATCATATTTGTATACAGACGATATTGCTTGAGAGACCACATCTATTAAGCGACCAATTTTATTAAGCAACCACCGTAAGAAGTCCCCTCACCGTAAGCTAATGCTCTGAAAAAGAGGACATTTCTAGCAAACAAGAGGACCAAGATGGTCCTAGATCGCTCACCTGAGTCTCTTTGACCCCTGGGACATCACATTAATTAGATAGGCAGATGTCAAAAAGAAGATAATTGCCAAAGATCAATACTATGGAACGTTTTCAGCGAAGAGCAAGACAGATATGCCTTTTTGCTCTTTGATTCTATGTAAAAAGGGATGCACCCAGGTGGACCCCAAAAGTGACCCCAGGGTCTTGATATGAACAAACTTGGAAGAGGTCCATAAGATGATGCTACATTCTAAATATGAAAGCTGTCTGCCTTATGGTTTCAGAGAAGAAGATTTTTGAAGGTTTTCCCATTTTCACCCATGGTGCTCAGATGAGCTGAAAGGGATGCGCCCGGGTGGAGCCCAAATATGACCCAAGGGTCTTGATATGAACAAACTTGGTAGGGGCCCACAAGATGATACTACATACCAAAAATGAAAGCAGTGTGCCCTCTGCTTTCGATTAAAGAAGATTTTAAAAGATTTTCGCTCTTTGATTCTATGTAAAAAGGGTTGCGCCCGGGTGGAGCCCAAATATGACCCCAGGGTCTTGATATGAACAAACTTGGTAGATGTTCACTAGATGATGCTACACACGAAATATGAAAGCTGTCTGCCTTCTGGTTTCAGAGAAGAAGATTTTTGAAGATTTTCATTTTTTTACCCTTCGTGCTCATAAGAGATAAAGGGATGCACCCGTGCAAAGCCCAAATATGACACAAGGGTCTTGATATGAACAAACTTGGTAGAGGCCTACTAGCTGATCCTACACACCAAATATTTAAGCTGTCTGCCATCTGGTTACAGAGAAGAAGATTTTTAAAGATTTTCGCTCTTTGATTCTATGTAAAAAGGGTTGGGCCCAGGCAAAGCCCAAACATGACCCCAGGGTCTTGATATGAACAAACTTGGAAGATGTTCACTAGATGATGCTACACACGAAATATGAAAGCTGTCTGCCTTATGGTTTCAGAGAAGAAGATTTTTGAAGATTTTCATTTTTTTACCCTTCGTGCTCATAAGAGATAAAGGGATGCACCCGTGCAAAGCCCAAATATGACACAAGGGTCTTGATATGAACAAACTTGGTAGAGGCCTACTAGCTGATCCTACACACCAAATATTTAAGCTGTCTGCCATCTGGTTACAGAGAAGAAGATTTTTAAAGATTTTCGCTCTTTGATTCTATGTAAAAAGGGTTGGGCCCAGGCAAAGCCCAAACATGACCCCAGGGTCTTGATATGAACAAACTTCGTAGAGGTACACTAGATGATGCTACATATACCAAATATGAAAGCTGTCTGCCTTCTGGTTTCAGAGAAGAAGATTTTTGAAGATTTTCAATTTTTTACCCTTCGTGCTCATAAGAGATAAAGGGATGCACCCGTGCAAAGCCCAAATATGACACAAGGGTCATGTTACAAACAAACTTGGTAGAAGCCCACTAGGTGATGCTACACACCAAATATTTAAGCTGTCTGCCATTTGGTTACAGAGAAGAAGATTTTTAAAGATTTTCGCGCTTTGATTCTATGCAAAAAGGGTTGGGCCAGGGCAAATATGACCCCAGGGTCTTGATATGAACAAACTTGGTAGAGGTCTACTAGATGATGCTACATACCAAATATGAAAAGTGTCTGCCTTCTGGTTTCAGAGAAGAAGATTTTTAAAGATTTTCATATTTTCACCCTTTTTGTTTAGGGTAAAGGGAAAGTTAAGGGTGGATTTCATTTATTTGAACAACTTTGGTAGAGCTTGACCCAAAGAACATCCCTGCCAAGTTTCATCAAGATTGGCCCACTGGTTTAGGAGGAGATGTTTAAAGAAATTGTGGACGACGCACGACGGACGACGGACGACGCACGACGGACATTCTATGATCCCAATAGCTCACCTTGAGCACTTCGTGCTCAGGTGAGCTAAAAATGGAATTTGTTGAGTCTTATGTTGTTGGAACCCATTAGAATGGTCTCAATAAGACGATTCTAATGGCTTCCAACATCATAAGATTCAGTACGACTTGACCGACAATCTATAAATGCTAAAAAAATAAACTGTCACATTTATCATGGTGTTTCATATTAAGCGACCATTCCCATAAACGACTGCCTTTTGGTGGGCCCTTAAGTGGTCGCTTAACACAAGTTATAATGTACCTTAAAATTAAGGAACAAGCCAACCAAGCTGCTCTATTACCAAATTGCACAAAAATTATATGGGTTGTCTATAGGCAAAACTCTGCTAATCTTGTGACCTTGACCTTTAACCTACAGTGATGGTTTCAGGCATAGTGTTGTCCTAATTCTTAAAGGGAGCTGAAATTCTGTGCCTTGATTTTGAATCTGATATTTTTTATGTAAAACTATGCTCTTGACATTTTTTCTTTCTTGTTTTATTCCTCAGTTTGGCTGTGACCTATTACAAGCAGAAATACTTAAAAGACTACAAAGGAAGGAAATTTGTTTTCATGATAACTTAATATTACTATTAATGTATGTCATTTGATAAGTAAAATATATCATATCTAATTTTGTGTTATTAGCACAATCTATAAAGTTTAGTAAATCAAGTGATCAAGCATCAAGAGGTGTGATGGTTTCAGAAAATGTTAGTATCATTATAAATATCTTTTGTTCCTTCCCCACTGTTTGTACTGATTAAGCTGGCTTTCACCAATCTTTACCAATATATCTAGCTGATTGAGTGAAGACAAGGTCATTCATCTTTTTATGATGTCATCAAAATGTCAAGAATAAAAAGTCCAAATTATAATCACTTTATACAGTTAAGAACATCGTGAAATTGACAAGGTGAATGATTATGGAATGATTTAGGAATGAAATAGAATGAATGTGTGGAGCGACTTTTGAGTGAATTTAACGGGAGGTAATACAGTATTGCAAATTTTGTTCAGGATGAACAAAATTAGCAATATTGATTACCTCCCTTTAATAAAATATGCATACAAGTTCGATAGATAGTTCCATATTCCTTCAAGAACCTATTATACGCTAACAATTTCAATTAAATAAGTGAAATCCAGATTTTTTTCCCAGCTATTTTTATTTTTAACGAAGTTGTTGTTACATGTTTTTCAGTGATTTTGGAGCACTTTTGAATGGTATGAGTGAGTGTCTGGAATGAATGAATGGAGCGCTGAGTGAGCGATTTAAAATGGTTTTGATTGAGTTAAATGTCAATTTCATGATGTAACTAACTAAATTTCAAAAGCCACTATCGAATGAATGACCATGAGTCTAAATACTGTCACATACATTGTTGTAAGAATTAAATAAGAATTTATTTTGTGATTTTTGACAAGGATGATCTCTCCTTGCACAAGATTAAGGTGAAAATGGATACTGCAAAGAGAGAAGTATATGCTTCTATCAGCAGAGTATAACATATTTATGATAAAAAAGTGAAAAAAAAAATTTTTGAACTCTCCATTTAAAGATGACAAAAAAAAACATTCAGTCAAATTTCAGTTCATTAAAAAGACTATTTACTACTGAATATGAAGGTATAAAAACATGTTATTTGCACTTCAATCCAAAACAAAGAAAGATTCCATCATTTAATTCTAAAATAATAATTTAAAAATACATGTAATATTTAATAATTAAATAAAAACAATTTTAGACTTCTTCCACCATTTGTAAGAAAACTACCGGATAATTAACAATTCATTTTATTTATTTTTTTCCCTTCCTTCACAGACATGCATAAAAAAGGCTTGTCTGTCTATCCTCAAGGTAGAATCTGTGCAACAATATAAACATTATTTTAAGTGGCCCAATTTGACTCGGCTTTCCCGACAACATCAAAGAAATTTGATGGGTTTCTGAATGTTAATATGAAGTAACCTTAGTTATTTTTTTATGTTGAGGAAATCTAAAATTTTTCATTTCCCTGTTTTAATCTGGATACATGTGTTTTTTCCAGCTAGATTGAATCTTTCCCTGTTAATTATTAACTATAATTGTATTAAGTATTATTATATTAAGAAATTCCACTCCAGTCTAGGCTAGCCTTCTAATGTCTGTATAAATATTAAGCTAAATTATATATCAGTTTACCCTTTTGATGCTAATGTT
The DNA here is from genome assembly GCA_948146395.1 of Fragum whitleyi. Lineage (NCBI taxonomy): Eukaryota > Metazoa > Mollusca > Bivalvia > Cardiida > Cardiidae > Fragum > Fragum whitleyi. The sequence goes on along the minus strand of OX411544.1, from coordinate 89,148,101 downwards.
GATTTGATATGTAATGTTGTTTGGGATGTGCTACGTCTACAAAATATAACAAGTGCATCAATAGTACATTGCTTTTTACATAAATCAAATATACATGTATATATATATATAATAGTAATAATAATATATAATAGTGCAAACAATCACATGTATTAATGATTAAATCTATAACCATCAAATTAATTATCCTCTTCATGTCAAACAAAACAAGAGATGTTTTTTAAACATTTATGCCCCCCCCCCCCCAATAGAAGCAGGTCAATGGCCTATTCCTTGTCAATCAACAACGGGCAATAACTCACAATGGGATCTATCCACCTGTGCAGTTTCATGATTATAGCTTGCATACTTTTGGAGATATGCTCAAGACAAAAAATGGTCTACGGACTGACTACCCCACCAATAAGTGCAAACCAACCCCCTCTTCTTCGAAGGGGGCATAAATATTCCTGTTTAGGCAAGTAGTATTGACAAAGATCAGCCTGCACATAAATATGACCATGAAACCTTGTTTGTATTCAATAAATCAAAATGTTAAAAACAAATATTTACTAGCAATTAAAGAGGAGCATCGAGTGCTGTCAGGACTTTGCTTTTAACATATTTTTGCACAGCATTATAAACAGCTAGGATTAAATAAGGAATTTCAGCTGAGTATACAAGAAAGGCCAATTCAAAATTTTTTTGGGCTCAGCATTACAAACAGCTAGAATTAAATAAGGAATTTTAGCTGAGTATACAAGAAAAGCCAATTCAAAAATCTTTTCTTTGGCTCAGCACAGTTCAATCACACTTTATGGCCACATACACTAGGTTACCCTAAACAGTCTCCAGGATCCATTGTTTATAACAACCAGAAGTGATGGATAATTAATTATTCAAAACTAGTAATTAGAACAGGACCAATGTACTTAACACTTTCCTGTTTTACAAAATTTTGGACCTGTCCAAATTCAAAGGTTTTGCAGAAGAAAATTTAAAGTGGATTTAATTTGAAAAATAACCATTCAGTAGGGTAGAAAATAGTGTGAAAAAAGAAGAAATTGCTTGTCAGAAGCAATTTCTTCGTTTTTCACGATGTTTTCTCAATCATAAAATCACAGGCACGTAAAACGCAGGGATTAAACAGCAAAGGGTTAAACCAATACAATTGCCAGGTTACTGCACCGAGTTCCCAGAAAACAAGAGTAACTTAGTTAAAAAGTTAAGGCAACAATCATTTTATTCCTACTATAGTTTTGAACCAACCTGGAGCTCGGACGAGTAGAAATTTTGTACCTGGGCATCAAACATCTTGTTACCTGCGAGTACTTAAGTAACCAATGGTTACTGTCCATATATTTATTATATCAACTTAGTATCAAGGCGTATCCAGAATTTCTATAAAGGGGGTTCAAACATACAAATTCCGACCTTAGTTTAAAGGTAACGCACATGTTTTGAGTCTGTGACTCTCAAATTAGTAGCCAAGTCTTTCAAAACTATATGTATCTGATTTAAGTCTGTAGGACAAAATGAAAATCAAATTCAGAAAAAAAATGGAAGACTGTCTTCAATTCTTTTCTGAAGGAGATCCCATAAGGTACATTTTGCTTATACAATAGTCAGGTAAAGGGTAATAATTTAGGATCCGGTTGATTGATTGATTGTTGGAGCTTAACACCGCTTTCAACATTATTTCAGTTATATTGCGGCGGCTGGAGCACCTAACAATGGATCCCTGGTATTTCTCTCACCAGTACAACCATCACATTCTTTCCTAGCCTCCAGCTGCTATCTCACATAGGTCTACGATTATCAACCCATTGATGAGAGACAAATAGTCAGAAAGAATGAGTGCCGCCGTCGGGGATCGAACCCGGGACCTCTAGAATGACAGTCCGATGTGCTACCAACTGTGCTATGACGGCGGCTTAATTTAGGATCCGGGTAAGCACATTACCCTACCTGATACCCGGATACTCAAGTACTGACGTCACAGCTCTACACCAACCCCTCAAAATGGATTGTCTGTTACTTTAAAAGTGGTAGGGAAATCAGACTAATTATCAGTCCAACTTGCACAAACAATTGAAGCAAAACAATAGTGCTTCAAAGATATTTACAGAAAAATAATGTTCCCTAGTTAATAGATCTTCAAAGATAATTGACATATTGTAGTGAAGCAACAAAAACCTTGTAAGTACAGATTATGCATAGCTCAAAAGTAGTTAAAATGTTTTATGCCCAAATATGACATTTATTCACTTTTGATATGTATGATTGATTTCTTCACAATGGTTATGATAAATGGGATGAGAATTTTAAGAAAGCATTTCTTATTTAACAGAGAGCAATTTACAACATAACAATGATGTTTAACCTGCCCAGCCTGTCCTACCTACAAGATGAAAATTTTTAAGGAACATTTGAGAAATGTTACCTTGCTTAGCATGTTTACTGATATGGACACCAGGGTAAAATTTCTAAATCAGAGCTACAGATAGAGGGGGTATTTTGGATCCATGTATTTCTATAATTATTGCACAAACCTTATGTTATAGGTACTCTTTGGAATCATCTTAATCAGATGATTCAAAGGAGTACCCAAAACAAAGGGTTGCATTGAGAAATAAGATTTCAGACTGGCTTAACACCCATTTATAATCTGTACCTTGGTAAATGTTCACTAATCAACTATCCCGGTCAACACAATAATAATTTTGTTTAATAAGTATGAATCTTGGCTTAGTTTAGCTAACCAAATTTTTAGTAGCACTTAAATATTTAAAAATGTAACAGAAAATGGGAGAACTGGAAAGGCAAAATCTGTAATAGAACAAATAACAAAATTAAAATGAGGTAGAGATTAATTCAAGAGTTAACTGCAAAACTATTGTAAGTGGGTTTTTTTATATACAGGCACTTACAACAGTTTTGCACTGACCTATGTTATGGGAGATCAATCTCAAAGTCCTGCATAGCTTCTTTGGTTTAAACATTCGGAACACCACTCGGCCAATCTCACGATTAACCTCGGATTTACATAGACTGACTATCTTAAAAAATTACGGGAACACATTGGAAAAACTCGATGACGTCTGTTGAATGGCGTTTGCCCTCGAAACTGTGAGTGAAAAATTTTGACGTTGCCAACTTTACTCATTTAAGTCACTGACGATAAACTATCCTATCCTTATAAAAAAATCTTTAGATTTTTAAATAACAGCTGAAAAAATCTTAATTTTTGAGAATGATTCTTCATTCTAAACTAGAAAGCCATGAATGGCTTGAGTCGCTCAACAGGCTTGAAATTCTTGTAAAAGCAAATTAATGTTTTGACTAGATTTTTAGATATTTGGGGTTCTACTGATGTTGAAAATGATTTTCAAAGTTTCAACTATATAACAGATAGAGAAATGACCTCTGCTATTAAAAGACATATTTTTCATCAAATCAAAATAATTTTTGACTGCATGAATAAAGGGTCACCCAAAGATCATACCAAAAATGTTTGATTGATATCCATCATTCACATTCTGAGAAAATGTTTTTCATAGTTTCCACTATTTAACATATTGAGAATTGACCTCCACCCATAAAATGTATATTTTTCATCCAATCAGAATAATTTTTGGCTGCATGAATAAAGGGTCACTCAAGTATAATTCCAGTGAAATTTAATTGATATCCAAAAATCAAATTCTGAGAAAATGATTTTCAAAGTTTCCACTATATAACATATAGAGAAATGACCTCTGCCCATAAAATGCATATTTTTCATCCAATCAGAATAATTTTTGGCTGCATGAATAAAGGGTCACTCAAGTATAATTCCAGTGAAATTTAATTGATATCCAAAAATCAAATTCTGAGAAAATGATTTTCAAAGTTTCCACTATATAACATATAGAGAAATGACCTCTGCCCATAAAATGCATATTTTTCATCCAATCAAAATAATTTTTGGTAAATTGATAAAGTGTTACTCAAGGATCATTCCAGTGAAATTTAATTGATATCCAAAAATCAAATTCTGAGAAAATGATTTTCAAAGTTTCCACAATATAACTTATAGAGAAATGACCTCCGCCCATAAAATGCATATTTTGCATCCAATCACAATGATTTTTTGTAAACTGATAAAGGGTCACTCAAGGATCATTCAAGTGAAATTTGGTTGAAATCCATCAGTTAGATTAAGAGAAAATGATTTTCAAAGTTTCCACTATATAACATATAGAGAAATGACCTCCGCCCATAAAATGCATATTTTCCATCCGATCACAAAGATTTTTTGTAGACTGATAAAGGGTCACCCAAGGATTATTCATGTAAAATTTAATTGATATCCATTGATTAGAATCTGAGAAAACTCACTTTTTACCATATTTGGAAATAAGCCACGCCCATTAAATCCATGTTTTTCATTGGATCAAAATTTCTTGAACAACTTTGAAAGAGGGTCACCCAAGGATCATTCCTGTGAAATTTGGTTGAAATCCATCCAGTAGTTTCTGAGGAGAAGATTTTTAAAGAAAAGTTTACGACCGGACGCACGGACGCACGGACGGACGGACGCACGACGGACACAACGCCATGACAATAGCCCCAGTGGCTTTCAGCCAGTGGAGCTAAAAATGAAGATTTTTCACCCGTTATTTACTGTAGTAGATATAAATCTACAGTGCTAGTTTTTCTTGCACTGTTTCCGCCTAACAAAATGCACAATTTTGTTACATACCCATCTGCCTTACATACATCCGAAGTCTGTTGTAGTTTACGGAAATGGCCGAGTGATGTTCAGAATGAGCTTCTTTGGTTTCAAAGCAATGCCTGACATCAGTGTCAGGGACAATATTCTTTGGCTCAGTGGTTAGCACATTGGACATGTAAACCATTTATTTCAATATGTTCATGTGCGTTTCGACATCATCCCGCATGAGTTATTTACAGCTTTGCTTCAGTTGCCGACTATTTGTTCCTAAGACACAAGTATCCATGTTTCAGCCATTGTATTTAAACCATAAAAGCTATGCAGAATAGTGAGAGTGGTCTCTCATAATACACTCCTGATTAAGAGTCAACATAAATTGATTACGATAAACCTATATAGGCAGTAATGTCCTTTATAATATGACGTACGCCACGGGAGTGAAATATCACAGTTAAATATTTTTGATAATACATGGGTGTTATTACACTAATGGAATAACTATGCAAATGAGCTCACAGCGATAATCAACACTATTTTGTTACCGCGAAAAATGACATTCTAATATCTACATGGTGACGTAAGTTAAACCGGCATTTTAAGTTATGTTGAAAATTGATATCTTTAATTTTAAGAATTTTGAAGATTTTTGCAAAAATTCAGGTCATATTATGAATAGAATATCAAATTTGTGCTCATTAATTACCAAATATTTATTGTACAACATGTTGGTATTTTGGGCCGGTGGCCTTGTATTGCAAATAAAATATTGTCATTGTCATATTGTCATTGTCATTAAACTTGACATCTACAACAGATAAAAACTCGGCACAGCCTCGTTTTTATCTGTTTATAGATGACTGGTTTAATAAATTGGGTATTCAATAACCACTCTATCAATATCCTCTAATTTTGCACTAACAAAGTTGGTACAATGGAGACATAAATGGCTCAAAGGCCTTATCTTTGGACTAGCCCCCATCTTACATCAAAGTTTGATTCTACTTACCGTGGCATTCTCGTAAATCAAGTTTCAGTTTCACTTTATCCAACTCAGAATCGACACAAAGTGCTATAGTTTTTTACAATGTGTCCAAAAAGCTTATATTCTTGACAGTGTATTTGGCAGTCTTGAGTTAATTGAAATAAATCACTTCATTAAATCTTATGCTCAATTTTTTATATCAAAATTTGCAATTTAAACAAATACTTTCACATACATTTTAATCAACTTAAGTTACTTTCTGTTTGCTATCTTTAATAAAAAAAAAAAAAAAAAAAACAGAAGAAAAATTTTTATAGAATTAATCATCTTGGGCACTTATGATAAAAGATTAAAATGAGTTCAAAGACACTTGCAGATGATAAAAGATTCTTGTATGATAAATATATAAATATCATAATCTTGAATCAAAAAACAATTCTTATTGCCAAATTGCTACCTGAAATAAAACTGACTACCGATATTTCTTATTTTCTTATCTTTTTTAGGTTTTTTTAGTAAAACCTTAATTTACCAATGTAACACTATTATTTACAATCACCACCTATTTACCATATCCATTAAAACAATGACTAGGCTTACAGTATATATTTCTATAGTAACAAACAATGTCCTTATCTGATGAAAGCTCATCAATTACTTATAACAACTGTGACCAATGAACCATGCATGATGCTCGCTCCAACGAAATTCCAATAAAATCATCCCGAGGCTATATACAGTAAATAGATGTTGTGGATACAATTAATGGGTGAGATGCTACAGACTGACCACATATGGTACAAAAATGATTGATTTATTGATTTAATGGGGTTTTACGCCGCTTTCAAAATTCTTTTAGTTATATCGCGGCCGCTGGAGCACCTATCAATGGTTTCCTGGTATTTCTCTCACCAGTACAACCACTACATCCTTTCCTAGCCTCCAGCTACTATCTCACAAAGGTCTACGATTATCAACGCAATGGTGAGAGACAATTAGTCAGAAAGAATGAGTGCCGCCGTCAGGGATTGAAAATGAAAAGAAAATGGTCTTGACCAATTCAACCGCCCCCCCACCCCCACCCCCTTTTACTTACAAAGACATTCACACAAAGACAGAAATGATGAGCATGAATATAGTTGACCTTTTCTTTTTAATGTGTAGGATAATCATAAAAGGAAGATCGTTTCTTTAATATGGCAGCTGGAGCATCTTAGTATAGATTCCTGGTATTTCTCAACCTTATTCTACCACAAAATTAAAAGCCAACAGCCTAGCTTATTGGTGGAAGACAAATAATACAAAGATTGGTCAAAGAAAAGATAATTGGTAGAAGGATATTCATCATATATCAAAACAAGGACCTGACATGGTCTATCAACTGTGCTAATGCGAGATCCAAAACCAAATGGATGAAACATTGCATAAAAACATTAAGCACAAACCAAGGGTTCAATGCAAGACTGCACCAAGTGTGTATACACTTAGTACAGTCTTGCACTAAACCCTTGAAACATATACATGTTTGTTTTGTGCTGAAATCTGTTTTCAGCTGCAGGATCATGATGAATACTTCAAGACCTGCTATTACATAAACTGTAAGAAAAAATATTCCAAACACAGCACAATACTAAAGTTATCAAAGTAAAAAATAGCATGATGGGAAGATATAATTACAACATACCTATGTTATTGATTCTGATACCTGTCTAGCATTGATTATTTGTCAAATTATCACCTGCCACTATCATTATTATGATGTCTTCTGGAGATCAATATGTTGTAAATACAACTGGAACAAGTTGTGATTGTGAAACACAAATGCCCCTGAAACAGCAAATTTTTAAAACTTTGTGACCTTGACAGATGACCTTGTCACATGACCTTGGTATCTGTAGATGTGCATCATCGATAATTATCATCATACCAAATTATGAGCATTGCAGCTTGAATAGCCTTGAGGTAATTGTCAATGTAAGTTTTTTGGTTAAGTTTTGCAGACAGCCAGACCAACAGATAGACAAGCAGACAGATAGACAGACAGATGGACAATGGTTAAACAATATTCCCTTAATCTTTTGCGGTGTGGGCATAAAAAAGCTGTAATAACTACATTTTAGACACTGACATTATGATTGTTTAGTCAACATCTTTGGACATGCTGTTTAAGTCTGTTGAATCAGAAGGCTGAAGGTGCTGTTTGATTGTAACTCAAAATATTGAGGGTCCTATATATTTATAGGCACTTACAATAGTATTGCACTGACCCCTATTATGGTATGAAAGTTAAATTTAAAAATAACTAGCTTTCAGGCAACCAGGGAACTAGCAAATGATGAAGACTAGTCAGATTGTATATTACTACGTGCAGGCCAATCTCTGTCTATACCTCCATTTACAAAATAGAATACTCAAATTAATTCCTGACAAAGATTAACACAAATTTGACCAATTTTTCAGCAAATTTAAAAAAAAAAGTTTGATAGCTGTACTTCATGATAACAGAAATCAAGTCAAGCCTCTCATGATATCAAAATATGACTCAAATTAAATTATTTCATGTTGTGATACTACAAAATTTAACCCTTTACAAAATGTCACTGGGGATTATAGTGTACCAAACTTTGAAAGAACTAGACCCCCCTCCCCTATTTTCTGAAATTGCAACCATTCAAGCAAAACTTGCTTTGATTTCCCTTTTTAAATAAGTAAGAGGCCCAAAAGAGCCTGTAACGCTCCACTGGCTTCAAATATCTGTCAACGAGACAGTCAATCAAAAGTAAAAGTAAGATTTTTAAAGTGAAAATAAGCCCCAGTCTGCCAAGCCCATATTTTGGAGTCAATCAAATTTCTTAAAAAACTTTGGAGGGTCATCCAGGGAACATTCATGCTAAGATTTATTGAAATCAAGCAAATGGTTTCAAAGGAGAAGATTTTTAGCGATTTTATCGTGAAAATTAGCCCTGCTCTGCCCTGCCATGCCATGCCTGCATAATATTTTGGGGTCAATCAAAATTTCTTGGACAACTTTAAAAGAGGGTCACCTAAGGAATGTTTATGTACAGTTTCATTGGAATTGACCCAGGATAAGAGGAGGATAAGAATTTCAAGATTTTATGGTTAAAATGAGACCCTTTGCCACAACCATATTTGGGGTAAATCATTTTTTTTTTTAACAAGAGCTTCGGAAAGCTGGCATATACACCAAAGGGGGCTTGTCAGTAACCTTGGCTCATCAGTAAAGTTTACACACACACACAGAAGTTCAAAGAATAATTTACAAGCACACACCAAGGACAAACATACCGCCATGATAATACCTCGCAGGAGCTAATAATCCAAAAGGAATAAAATATCATCATAGAACTTTAAAAATCAAGATAATTATATCAAAGCATTATTTCTATTATATAAAAGCAACAAAATGTCACTTTAATTTACTCCTTAACAAGTTATGTCAATTCTTAAACTCATAAGATATATCATGAATATCAGGTGTAATATAGACTAAGAAAATATTGCAAATATGTGCAGGCTGATCTTTGTCTCTATCTCCTACTAAAACAGGATTATTGCAAGTTCAGCATGACAAGGGTTAAAGAATGATATGCTCTGAAAACAACAAAATGTCACTGTGATTTAAAATGCCAGAGTCATTTACATAGAAACAGACAACAGAGAATATGTTTATCAATAATTAATATTTGTCATCAAATAATAAGTGACATATGTACATCAACAAAGTAGCCATGGTAACAGAACATTGATCCCATAGGAACAAACAAATTAACTATTAATATGATAATATTGCTAAAGCCTTCATGCTTGCAACCTAAATATGTAGTAACCTGTGCATATATTGAGATGAATGTTCATGAACAACAAAAAGTATAAAATCATTGTTGGCTCAGGAACTAAGCAATGATAAAGCATTTATTGATCACAGAGAAGAAAATATTTTTTCCATCAATGGTTCGTATTTCAGCAAGTGGGGCACCTAACAATGGTTTCTTGATATTTCTTGCACCAGCCCTGTACCATTACATCCCTTTAAAGCCCCCAGTTCCATATCTAATAGATGGGAGACAAATATCAGAAAGAATATGTGTCCTTATATGGGATCTAACCCACGACCCTATAACTGATAATTGGTTGTCAGGGCCCAAGGCTATAAAGCTTTTCTCAGGCTCAACTGAGAATTTCCTCAAATTTTAGATTTTAATAAATGTATGAAAATAAAAGATAATATTAATAAGTTGTTATATATAACAACTTATTAATATTATCTTTTATGTCAATACATTAAAATGAGTATTAGAACAGAATTACTGCTTTAATCTCAAATTGAAATTCAAGAAAAGTTTGAATTGAGAATGAGGAAAGTTTTATAACCTCAGGCCCTGATGTGCTACCACCTGCATTAAGACAATGGTTTATCTGAAGATTGATTGATTGAATTGAGTTTTATGCTGCTTTCAACATTTTTCAGATATATCACAGCGGCTGGAGCACCTAACAATGGATTCCTGATATTTCTCTCACCAGAACTACCATCACATCCTTTCCTAGCCTCCAGCTGCTATCTCACATAGGTCTATGATTATCAACCCATTGGTGAGAGACAAATAGTCTGAGAGAAATGAGAAGAAAGACAAGTTTTTATCTTAATAAATCTTAGTAAAATACATGTAGTGAACAACATAGATCAAAATGCTAGACAGTGAAAACCTTTGCAACAACATGAATTGATGCTTGAGCTAAAAGTAAACAAGAGCCATGTCGGACATGGCCATCTCCCACCATCAACCCTAATAATAGTAAAATAATGCCTAATATATCAAGGGTTCTTTTGAACTTGAAGAGATATGCCCCTTACAAAATCTAAGTCTTTAAAATATCAAGGAGCAATAATTCCAAAATTATGTAAGCAAGATTTAAAGTTATAATGCATTGCACCTTTCCTCTTTGAGAACTATCCACCTATAGTTTCTATACACTCTGGACAAGTTTAGTGATGAAATGATGGACAAAAATCAGTATTTTGTCCCCTTTACCGAAAACAGCAGGGGATGATTAATCTGTTCATGGCATTTCTAACAATTTCACATATCGATGGCTCAGTGCAAAACAGTAACAACTGCCTATAAACATATAGGCAGTTGCAACTGTTTCGCCCTGAGCCATCGATATGTGGTACATAAGACTTTCATCAGCCCGTGCCTCCACCTTGTCTTATCTCAGTCTTCAATATGGACTCAACAAATAGTAAATGCTTTGCATTTCTTAACAAGTAGAGAATAATTTCAATACACTTTGTGACTGTCCAAGCCAATCCATAGCCTTGTGTATATGTGAAAATGTTCGAAATGTAATTTGCAGGATAAAAAACTATCCTGCAAAAGTTCAAGAACTGGTTCTAAAATCTTAAATGGCAGTGCAAGAACTCCTAGGTCTAGAACTAATTCTAACAAGAGCTTCGCACAGCGGCGCATATACGCCCCATGGGGCTTGTCAGTAACCTTGGCTTGTCAGTAACGTGAGCTTGAATGATAGCTAAAAATATTGCAAACAGACAGACAGACAACTGGTGCCATAACATAGTATGACCTTTTGAGTGTAAATTGAAAATGATTTTATGCACAACTATATGCCAAACAGTCATTTTGCAAGTTTCAGTTCATTCCAATTCTAATTGTGACCAGGTGCTCACAAAAGAAAAATAGTGAATTTCAATCAATTCAAGGGAAGATAATACAAGAAAGACCCAAACTTTTTGAATTTCTGAAGTCTAATGCTTAACCAAATATCAGGGCTACATTATGACAAGATTCATTTCAATCCAATTAAATTTGTCGGAGTTGTGCACACACATGCACAAAAAAAATCTGTAAATTTAAACTATTTTGTGAAGTAAAGGGCAGATAAATCAGGAACTACTTTAAATATACAACCTACAGAGTCATTATGGCAAGTTTCCTTTCATTCCATTCCAAAATGTAGGAGAAAATGAGCTGACAAGAAATTTTGTTTTTCATCAACTCAAGGGCAGATAATTCAAGATAACTCAAGAATGACTGGAGCATTTTGAAATTGAAAAGTCTTACGCACAACTAGACATTATAGGGAGTAATTGTGTCTAGTTTCAGCTCATTCCCATCTACAGTTTAGGAGGAGTTGCGCACACAAAAAATAGTGATTTTTGTTAAATTCAAGGGCAGATAATTCAAGATTTCTCAGGAATGACTGGAGCAATTTGAATTTCAAAGGTCTAATGCACACCTAGACATTATAGGGAGTAATTGTGTCTAGTTTCAGCTCATTCCTATTGATAGTTTAGGAGGAATTGCGCACACAAAAAACCAGTGATTTTTGTTATATTCAAGGGCATATAATTCAAGGTTTATCAGGAATGACTAGAGCATTTTGAAATTCAAAGGTCTTATGCACAACTAGACATCATAGGGAGTAATTGTGCCAAGTTTCAGCTCATTCCCATTGATAGTTTAGGAGGAGTTGCGCACACCAAAAATAGTGATTTTTGTTAAATTCAAGGGCAGATAATTCAAAATTTCTCAGGAATGACTGGAGTGATTTGATTTTCAAAAATCTTATGCACAACTAGTCATCATACAGAGTAAGTGTGTGTAGTGTCAGCTCAATCCCATTAATAGTTCAGGAGGAATTGCGCACACAAAAAACAGTGATTTTGGTTATATTCAAGGGCAGATAATTCAGGATTTCTCAGGAATGACTGGAGCGATTTGAATTTCAAAGGTCTTATGCACAACTAGACATCATAGGGAGTAATTGTGCCAAGTTTCAGCTCATTCCCATTGATAATTTAGGAGGAGTTGCGCACACAAAAAATTGCTAACGGACGGACAGACAGACGGACGGACAGACAGACAGACAGACGGATAGACGACTGAGGCCATAACATAATACAACCCTTCGGGCATATAAAAATAGTTCTTTAACATCAAAAATTAGTTCTTGAGCCAGTTCTTGAACTCCTATTCAAAGTTCTTGAATTTGGGTTAAAAAAACTAGTTCAAGAAATGATTCAAATGCAAGTTTGGGAAGTTCAACAACTACTTCAAAAAGTTCAAGAACCAGCTCTTAAAGCAGTTCTAGATTAAGGAGTAATTGAACTGTTATTCAATGTTCTGAAACATTCAAGAACCAGCAAAACTTATTTCTTATTGCCTATAAATCAAAGCACCAGCAATAAATTTAAGACAATCCCTCAATTATCCCTCAATTTTCTATATATCATATCATATATCTAAGGTTCCAGATTAAATGAAATCAATGGCTAAGCCCAAAACAGTTGTAACTCCCTATAAACTTATAGGGAGATACAATTGTTTTTTTCACTGAGCCATTGAAATGAGAAAATGTGAATTGAAAAATTTCATATTATGGTAATCCTTTGGAAGTGAATACAACATCGATGTTTTGTGACATTCTTACTCACTTCCATGTTAATGAGGATCTACATGTACTTTGTACATGACTCAACATGCAGAATGCACCAAATGCTGGAAAAAAGTATGAAACTGAATGAATACAAAATTATTGGTATCTCAAACTACACTAGCAATGTCAGAAGAAAAGACTTTTCACATGTTCTTATAGCAGGGGTGTGTAAATACAGATTTTCTCCGATTGTCCCTGGACAAGTAAAATATGGTTTTTTTTTTGTCCAGGTTCAAAAAGACCTCCGCAAAAAGAAATAGATAAATTTTGAGAATTTTTTTTAAGAAGAAAAATGCTGATATTCCTTCTAGTAATTATTTGTCCCCGGACAAATTGCCAAGAAAAATATACATGTTCGCAGGAAGAAAAACCTATATTGGACAAGTCAAGCATAGGAATTCCACACTTCTGCTAGCATTTTAAATGAAGATAATAAAACATATAAATTTCTATAAAATCTTTGTGTAACATAATGAAGATTTCCTTGTTGATTAACACTTGCTCAAAGGCAATGTACATTAATTGTTAACTTTTTATGATTTTTCTCTGCCTTTACAAAAGTCAAGATAACGCAAAATTTGTTTAGAATACTGACATTAGAAATACAACATATACTTGGATCTTTTTCATAGTCTGGGGTGCATGCAGTGGTTACAGCTTTCAATTTGTAGCATAATATAGGACAAGGATACAACATGCATATCAAAATAAAAGGATGAATGTAAAATGAGATGATGTAAATGTTTGTCTATAATTTGTTATCCAACCCATTACAAAAATTTTAGACAAGTCCAATTTAAAATATGTAAGGGACAACAAAAACTTTGTTGTTCTATTTGTAATAAGACCTGAATTTTTGCCCAGAAAATTCTTCAAATTACTTGTTGATTAAAATTTCCTTCAAAAGTATAACCCAGTGTGCAAAATGAGGTCATCATATCCATTTTGACATCATTTTCAGAAAATTAAAAGCCTTGCTTTATGCTCCGAGCTCATTTGCATAGTTATTCTGTTGGTATAATAACACCATCTATTATCAAATATATCAAACGGGACTACTTCACTTTGGATGTACGATATACATATTTTGTAAATGTGCACCATATCCTTCACCATGTTTATACATCTGTTAGTTTCCGTACTTACTTTGAGCTTGTTAACTGTGAACTTGACTTGGATGTCTTCTGACCTGTTACATCTGGACAAAAATATAAAACAAAATTTACCAAATAAGGAAATTTCTTAACAAATTATGGTTCAGCAGACATCACAATTCTAGACTGGTCCAACTTCAAAGAGATCGTGGCAGAATTTTAAACTCTTTGACAAAGAAAACACTGTGGACAAAGAAGAAATTATACTTGTGAGGAGCAATTTTGATTCTTTCATTTTCCATAATCTTTTTCAAAGCTTTCCTTTGAGGCTAGCAAAAATTGGGATTGTATTGGTACAGCTTAAACACAAATAATTAAAAGAAGAACTATTAGACTCGCCAATAATCACAATACTCTTTTCTTTATGAGGAGGAAACTGTTATTAAAGAAAAAGGGAGGTAACCCTAATCTTTCTGTTAATAATTATATCATATTATCCCCCTTGTAATATAAAATGGATCTAGAGAGAAATGGACTTTCTTTTCTATTTCTCTTTCTTTTGAATAAGTATGATGATAAATTTAAAATTGTATAATATTCTAGAATTGTTCATGGTGTACACAAAGCCTAGGCAGCTGGTTTAGACTAAGATTAGCCTGCACAGAAGTGCAGTCTGATCTAAGCCTAAACTGCCTGCTTCCTACATAATTATTGTATGAAAAACTTTACTGAGACTTGTTGGAAATGAAATGTGCTAAAAATTGACAATTCAATGTATGTTTAAACAATCTATCAATCCATTAAGAAGAGGATCAAGAAATACCACACATGATACTACTCCTAATAAAGGCTCCTGGGACCTATACATAACACGGTCAGGGAGCATTTATGTAGTATGCATTTTTTAATAAACAAGAGCTGTCACTGTAAGATGACAATGCCCCTGACACCGCTTTGATTTTAAATTATGGCCAATCTATGTTCAAGGTCAAGGTCATCCAGGGGTCAAGGTCACCAAAGTATGTGCCTACAGAAAGGTAATGTACCAAGGAATGTTGTGGTAAAGTATGATGCGAATATGTTAAGTAATAAGGAAGTTATGGCCAATGTTAAAGTTTTTGGACGGAATGACGGACGGACGGACGGACGGACAGACGGACAGACGGACGGACGGACGGACGGACAAGTCAAATTTATGATGCCTCCCTATCGGGGGCATAAAAAAGAACTTTAAACTTATGTCTTTTAGACCCATTTCCCTTTAATTTGAGATGATTTTCCTCTAAACAATAATATAAATAATTGTTTAGAAAAAATTCAAATCAAATAACAGAAGAAGTATGAACAAGTTCTTAAAATTTAGGCATTTTAAGTGGGTTTTCTTAGTAAAAATGTGGGGGTGCTACTATTTTGGAGGGCGCTATTATTAGGGGAAATACGGTAAACCTTACCATCAATACTATTTGACATGGAATTCCATTTTTTCACCGACGATGCTGATGACCCTCTAGGTGGTTGTCGTGCCGATGTAGGCGCGCTTGTCGCAGACTTTGTTCTCTCCTTTCCGGAAGGTGTCCGTCGGGGACTTTGTACGAATGGTTTCGAAGGTAGAACACTGTTTTGGGCTGATGAGAGATTGGATACATAATCAGATTTCAATGAACTACTCAAAGAGGCATCAGTCTGCCCTATGGACATGTTGGATGTTCCAACCATTGATTGAGAGTTTAACTGATCTTTACCATTGACACCGATACCCTCTGATCGTCTCCCTGGGAAAGCTGTTACAGGAGCTCTAACTGAGCTTGGAAGACTGGGCTTCATCGGTAAAAGACGGACATTTTCTGGCAATTATAAAAGGAAGTTCTTTTTATCTTCTTGTTAGTGTTAATTTGTTTCTAAAGGTTAAACTCTATTCTGCATTAGTTTAGAAATCTGAGCAAAGAGAAAAGAAATTTTCAAGAAATTGAAGAAATTTTGGAAAAGAATTGTATGATTTTCAGTATAGGGCTTTATGTTTAATATCTAAAAAAGATTGTTGGAACAACTGTCAAATAATGATGTTATTTCAATAGTGTCTAGTGTTCTACACACTTTTAACAGTATTTTTCTCACAACAGTATTACCACAAATTCCTTTCAAAGCCCCTGCTTCACAATTATCCCAATTGAGTACATGTATATGATTATCCACCCAGGGGCAGATCCAGGATTTCTGTACAGGAGGTTTCGACATACGAAAGGGAGGAGGGGTCGTTTTCCTAGTATTTTACCATATGTACCCTTATCCTGCTAATTTAAAGTTTTGTTAACTAGAACATTTTTTTTTTCTATTTTTTGGACATGTAAATAAGTCTGCCTAAGTAGTTTTCTCGCAAATATTGAGAGATACGCAGGAAGTATGCATGCAGTGTAAGCCTAGATCTGACTGAACAACTGATCTTAGTCTTCACTGTCTGTAAAAGCTTTGTTAAAAACAGGAATAATAGATGGGTTTAATGAAATTTAGCATGAAAGTGATATAATTCAGCTTCAGATGGGGTTCAATGATTGATTGATTGATTGATTGAATAGCGTTTTAAGCCACTTCAACATTTTTTCTGTTATATCACAGTGGCTAGAGCACCTAACAATGGATTCCTGGTATTTCTCTCACCATTACTACCATTACATCCTTTCATAGCCTCCAGCTGCCATCCAACATAGGTCTACAATTATTGACCCATCAGAGGGGGTTCAAATTGACCCCCCTCAACCCCTCTGGATCTGCTGCTGCCACCAATTGGTTGGAAACGCATCAGAAAGAATACTGCTCACTGCCTGGATTTCATTTCAAGGACCTCAGAATTGTGTCTGTTACACAACAAACTGCCCTTTGGCCCCACTCAATTATACAGAGAGAAATTATTGATATACAAGACATGTCGGAGGAAATGTACTTGACTTTTCTTAGTTTAAAATAATATTCAACTTACATGTTTTACTATGCTTCCGTTTCTAGATGATTTTCAAAGCTTTACATTAAGTTTGGAAAGAGAGTTAAGACTGAAATCAGTTTGCATGGATGTGTAGTCTGATCTTAGCCTACATTGCCTGTATTCTACATAATTATTGAAGGGGGAAAATGAGCCAAACTGTTCGATATGTCCATAAAATTGACAATCTGTTTAAGGTAGTGGACCTGTATTAGTTCTACAATGTTTCGAGAGTAATGAAATTTAACAGTGATAACTGAGGTTTCCTAATGCTTTTCATTAAGAAACCTCGATCATCATTGTGAGAGATCATTAGTTCCAAAATGTTGCAGAAGTTTTATGGTTCCACTACCTTAAAATAAAATTTTATTCATCAGGATAGAATTTGTATTTTGTTTGAATGGGGTTTTACGCCACTTTTGACAATCTCTCAGTCATATCACGGTGGCTGGAGCACCTAACAATTGTTTCCTTGCATTTCTAAAATCAGTACAACCATTACATCCTTTCCAAACCTCCAGCTGCTATCCCAAATAGGTTGACGATTATCAACCCATTGATGGGAGGCAAATAGTCCGAAAGGATGAGTGCCACCATCATGGATCAAGCCCGGAACCTTAAGATTGACAGTCTGACGCGCTACTCAGCAGGATAGGGGTTAAGCCAATATTCGAGTGGCATTTTAAATAGCCCCCTATTTTCAATTGTCAAGGTAAAAGATATAAAGTTGAAGATATCAGACAGAATTAGTGTCAGTATAAAGATCAGTGAAACAGCACATATAATTGTGAGATGTTAAACTTTGAATTTATATTTGGTATGAAGTGAAAGCAACGAACATGCTTCATAAATATCAACCAAATTATCTCTTATATCATTCCATAAAATGAATCAATGATTATTAATTATATATGAATTTATGCTCCTAGCTTTCTTTCTAAAATGTTCAACCTCTGGGAAAAAAAATCCTGTTCTGGCCAGAAATTTAGACAAATTTAAGTCTGATAAACATGGTTATGGAGTCTGATCTTAGTTTACACCTGCTGATAATATTTTTCACATCAGACTTTCAGATACTGTTGTGATTAATTTTCAACAGAAAAAATGACCTACAGTAAGTACTTCATGTGCTTTGAGTGGCCAATAGAATTTTAAGCAATTTAAATACAGATTTTACTCAGTATGACAATGGGTTAAAAGTCAGAATATGCTGTATTAAACACAAGGGCCAGAATGGCCTTAAACTGCTCACCTGAATTTTATTGGTCCAGTGGATCTTATCAAAGTAACTTTCTGGCAAAGTTTCATTCACATTTGCCTTATTGTTGAAGAGGAATTGTTATTCCAAGAATTTAAAGTCAAAATAGATCCTGCCCAACCAATCATTATTGAGGATACTCAAAATAAACCCCACCCTGCCACGCCCATATATATGGGCCAATCAAAATTTCACCAACAATTTTTGAAAAGGGTCATCCAAGGAACATTCTTGTAAAGTTTCACTGAATCAGCCCAGTGGTTCAGGAGGAGAAGTCATTCAAAGATTCTGGGCTCAAAATAAGCCCGGCCCTGCCATGCCAATATTTTTGGGCCAATCAAAATTTCACGAACAATTTTTAAAGAGGGTCAACCAAGGCACAATCTGGTAAAGATTCATTGAAATTGGCCATGAGGTTCAGAAGGAGATGTCATTCAAAGATTTTAGAATGAAAATAAGCACCACCCTGCCACACCCATATTTATGGGCAAATTGAATTCCGCAAACAATTATTGAAAAGGGTCACCCAAGGAACATTCTGGCAAAGTTTCATTGAAATCAGTCCAGTGGTTCAGGTGGAGATGTTTTTTAAAGATTTCGGGCTCAAAATAAGCCCCACGCTGCCATGCCCATATTTTTAGGTCAATCAAAATTTAGTGTACAATTTTTGAAAAGGGTCACCCAAGGAATATTCTGGTACAGTTGCATTGAATTTGGCCCAATGGTTCAGGAGAAGAAGAAATTTTTAAGATTGTTGATGACTAATGATGGCCTTTGGACAACGGATGACAGACTCAGGGTGATCCTAAAAGCTCCCCTTGAGCACGTTGTACTCAGGTGAGCTACTAAAAGAGCACCACACGAAGTTGACCACAATCAGCTGTTAGATGCTGGATTAAAGTGGATAAAAACCCTCATCAAAAGGGGCATAATTGATTCACTAATATTTCAAACAATCATCCCCCTGCATAGAATAGGTTGCACTTTTAGATAGTTATTCCAAGTTTGAATTGAATGACTTTATCAACACCAGAGACATCACAAAATGTCAAAGTTTCTGCATATGGATGACTCAGCACAAAACGGTTGTAACTGCCTATAATCATGTTTAAAGGCAGTTACAACTGTTTCATGCTGAGCCATCAATATGTACAATAATGATAAGACCACCAAGGCTAGCATTTGGTCAGTTTGTCTAAGTTTGATAAGCTTATGATGTAATTTTATATGAGCAATCCTTGAAATAAATCAGCACCAATAAGTGACAAATTACTTAATTGATATTAATGTAAAGCAATCAAACTAAACTACTTAAGAGAAAATGAAAGTAGAAGAGAGAAGCAAGCATAACCAAAATTTACTTTTTGATGTTTCAACATGTCCAACGCGTCGCATCAGGTCGGCCATTGCTCCTTTAAGGCACGATATCTCATCCTGCTGTTCTCGAACCCGCTTCTCAAGGTGCGCAACTCTTTCAGACAACTCTTCCTTGTCTTGTGTCAGTAGACCATCTGAAAAATACAATAATGCAGAATCTGAGCTTTACCATTTATGCAGCTTTTAACAATCTATAAGTTGAATACAAAAAGCTACAGCATTAACAGGTATAACTCTGGCTAAAAATTTCCTGTGCGAAAAAACTCATTCAATTGGAACTTATGAAAAATACTGAGTTTTCAATTGCAAATTGAACAAAATCTTCTGTTAAATATAAATTTCTGCTGTGTGATTTTTCTCTCATTTCTCGCAGAAAAAAATGAGAGAATTTGCATAGATCGCCCAAAAATGATCCCTGCATTAAATTTTGAGCATCAAACCTCCATCAAGATATCAAAAGCCCTAAGCTGGGTCTCCGAAATATCCTTGAAACCTTGAAATAATAAAATGACATGACCCCAGTAGTCAGAACCCATAGCCTTTATAGCCTCTATGGTCACTGGTAAGGAGTCTGCTGTCATAACTACTAGCCATGCAAGTCCTCAAAGGCAGATATGAAAAGAAGTCGAAACTTTAACCTGTATCACACAATCTCAATGCTAATTTTTACAGGTTTGCACTAATTGAAGCCATTCAGATTTTTTTACAGCAGAACATTTGAAGTTACCGATCCTTTTAACAAGAGCATCGTCTAAGGGTGCCAAATTTTGCTGCAATTGCTGGATCATGCAAAAAATCTAAGTCTAAAAAGGGGCATGACTCTTCCAAAAATACTTTCAGAGTTGTCATCCTTGATATTCTTGATAGCTCATTTGATGGTGAACACAGATGCCAAGTTACATAAAGATTTTTTCAGTAACATCAGAGATATAACCAAGGTTAAAGCCCCCGTCTGTATTCTTGAACATTTCTGAAACATTAGACAATGATCTTAAACAACTATGTACACAAAAACTAAGACTATTATTCTCAAAGATAAGTTTGAATTTGTCATACCAATATTCGGTTATGCAAATGATTTTAACACGATGGTCTAAATATAGACCTAACTTGATGAAAATTTATGACCCACAGCATTTCGGACATTACCACACCTTAGCATGGGCGTATTTCACATGACCAAAATCTCATTTACATATATTACTTTATACGGCAGATTATGTGTTAATTGAAAAAACTACCGTTTGTCAATTGATCAGTATTTTTCATGTAACTCGTCTTTTAAAAGACTAAATCAAGAATGATTATTCAGAGAATATTCATGAAATAGCAACTTTTCTACTCTAAATGCAGACAGGAGCTTTAAAGTTTGTCTCTTTACTCCAACACCAACAATTCCAAGGTGATGACAATACCTCTAATTTTGTCTGAAAACAGCCAAGTTAATAATAGATGCAACAATCGGCATTAACATTTGAGCCTGTGCATGACAGTCACATTTCAAACCATTTAAAATGTGCACATTGCAAAGCCTCTGGTCAGCCTGTGCATCCAAACAGGCTGACCAGAGTCTTAGCTATGTGCTTTGTCAGTAAACAAGAGGGCCATTGGCCCTTAAACGCTCACCTGATGCATGGCTTAACAAAAGTCAAAGATATCAAGAAGTTAACATTTCAGACAAATATGTTGCCTCTTAAGTACTAAAAAAAGTGTTTAACCCTCTATCAAACTCGTGTAAGATTTCAAGACAAACATACTGACCAAAATACATAATTTTCAATCAAAGAGTGCACACAAGGATTTTAATAAATTTGACCCCTTGACCTCATTTTGGACCCAACTTGACCCAATTCCAAACTAAACCAAGGTTTCATTCAAACATTCTGACGAAGTTTCAAGATATTTGTGTAAACATGGTTTTTCTAAGATTTGACCCCTTGACCCCATTTTTGACCCCACTTGACCCAATTTCTAACTTGACTGTGAATTGATGGAGACAAACATTCTGACAAAGTTTCAAGACATTTCGGCAAAAAATGTGGCCTCTAGAGTGCACAAAAGGTTTTTCTAAGATTTGACCCTTTGACCCCATTTATGACCCCACTTCACCCAATTTCATACTTAACCGAGATTTGATGTTGACACACATTCTGACCAAGTTTTAAGACATTTGGGCCAAAAATATGGCCTATAGAGTGTACACAAGGTTTTTCTTAGATTTGACCCCTTGACCCCATTTTTGACCCCACTTGACCTAATTTTGAACTTGACTGAGATTTGATGGAGACAAATATTGTGACCAAGTTTCTAGACATTTGGGCAAAAATGTGGCTTCTAGAGTGCACACAGGTTTTTTCTAAGATTTGACCCCTTGACCCCATTTTTGACCCCACTTGACCCTAATCTGAACTTGATCGAGATTTGATGAAGACAAATATTCTGACCAAGTTTTATGACATTTGGGCCAAAAATGTGGCCTCTAAAGTGTACAAAAGGTTTTTCTAAGATTTGACCCCTTGACCCCATTTTTGACCCCACTTGACCTAATTTCGAACTTGACTGAGATTTGATGGAGACAAACATTCTGACCAAGTTTCAAGACCTTTGGGCCAAAAATGTGGCTTCTAAAGTGCACACAAGGTTTTTCTAAGATTTGACCCCTTGACCCCATTTTTTACCCCACTTGACCAAATTTCGAACTTGATCAAGTTTAAATGGAGACAAACCATCTGACAAAGTTTCAAGACAATTGGACCAAAAATCTGGTTTCTAGAGTGCACACATGATTTTTCTTAGATTTGACCCCTTGACCCCATTTTTGACCCCACTTGACCCAATTCCGAACTTGATTGAGATTTGATGGAGACAAACATTCTGACCAAGTTTGAAAGCATTTGGACCAAAAATGTGGCCTCTAGAGTGCACACAAGGTTTTTCTAAGATTTGACCCATTGACCCCATTTTTGACCCAACTTGACCCAATTTCGAACTTGATCAAGATTAAATGGAGACAAACTTTCTGACAAAGTTTCAAGACAATTGGACAAAAATGTGGCTTCTAGAGTGCACACAAGGTTTTTCTAAGATTTGACCCCTTGACCCCATTTTTGACCCCACTTGACCCAATTTCGAACTTGATCAAGATTAAATGGAGACAAACCATCTGACAAGTTTTCAAGACAATTGACCAAAAATGTGGTTTCTAGAGTGCACACATGGTTTTTCTAAGATTTGACCCCTTGACCCCATTTTTGACCCCACTTGACCCAATTTCAAACTTGATCTAGATTTGATGGAGACAAACATTCTGACCAAGTTTCAAAGCATTTGGACCAAAAATGTGGCCCTTAGAGTGCACACAAGGTTTTTCTAAGATTTGACCCATTAACCCCATTTTTGACCCAACTTGACCCAATTTCGAACTTGATCAAGTTTAATGGAGACAAACTATCTGACAAAGTTTCAAGACAATTGGACAAAAAAGGTGGTTTCTAGAGTGCACACATGGTTTTTCTAAGATTTGACCCCTTGACCCCATTTTTGACCCCACTTGACCCAATTCCGAACTTGATCGAGATTTGATGGAGACAAACATTCTGACCAAGTTTCAAAGCAATTGGACCAAAAATGTGGTTTCTAGAGTGCACACAAGGTTTTTCTAAGATTTGACCCCTTGACCCCAATTTTGACCCCACTTGACCAAATTTCGAACTTGATCAAGTTTAAATGGAGACAAACCATCTGACAAAGTTTCAAGACAATTGGACCAAAAATCTGGTTTCTAGAGTGCACACATGATTTTTCTTAGATTTGACCCCTTGACCCCATTTTTGACCCCACTTGACCCAATTCCAAACTTGATTGAGATTTGATGGAGACAAACATTCTGACCAAGTTTGAAAGCATTTGGACCAAAAATGTGGCCTCTAGAGTGCACACAAGGTTTTTCTAAGATTTGACCCATTGACCCCATTTTTGACCCAACTTGATCCAATTTCGAACTTGATCAAGATTAAATGGAGACAAACTTTCTGACAAAGTTTCAAGACAATTGGACAAAAATGTGGCTTCTAGAGTGCACACAAGGTTTTTCTAAGATTTGACCCCTTGACCCCATTTTTGACCCCACTTGACCCAATTTCGAACTTGATCAAGATTAAATGGAGACAAACCATCTGACAAGTTTTCAAGACAATTGACCAAAAATGTGGTTTCTAGAGTGCACACATGGTTTTTCTAAGATTTGACCCCTTGACCCCATTTTTGACCCCACTTGACCCAATTTCAAACTTGATCTAGATTTGATGGAGACAAACATTCTGACCAAGTTTCAAAGCAATTGGACCAAAAATGTGGTTTCTAGAGTGCACACAAGGTTTTTCTAAGATTTGACCCCTTGACCCCATTTTTGACCCAACTTGACCCAATTTCGAACTTGAGCAAGTTTAATGGAGACAAACTATCTGACAAAGTTTCAAGACAGTTGGACAAAAAAGGTGGTTTCTAGAGTGCACACATGGTTTTTCTAAGATTATCTAAGATAATAGCGTCAATTCACGCCTTTTCGGGCGTTAATATTTGCAGAGACCCTTAAAATGCTTTAACGCCCTCTTGCTTTGCACTCAGACGTTAAACCATTTTTCAGGTCTCTGCAAATGTTTACGCCCTCAAAAACTTGAATTAACCATATAAACATTTTGCACTGTTTTGTCATCCTGATTGCAGGACTGAAAATCAAGCCTTGATCGAGCTCTGCGGACATTTTTTTAAAAGGGACTAGCAGTTGCTACAGTTTGTAAGGAAGATAACCAGTGCTTCAATTTTCCTTCAAATGAATTATCAATTTATGAGACACAAAGATTTCCAATAACTTTTCAGTAGAATGCAGGCAGTGAAGACTAAGATCAGACTTCAGACTTATCATGGTTTATAGTCTGCCAAAGCTTTGTGTAAGGGCTGACAATGTAGTAAACAGCATTAGAAGGCTTCAGAGTATTGATAATAAAACAAGGGCATAGTTTATATACTTAGCAAAAATAAACAAGAGGGCCGTTGGCCCTGGGTCGCTCACCTGAGAAAAAAGCTTCATTACCTAGGTATGTCCATGCAACCACAGAAAAAGAGATTTCACTTATTCAATCAGATAACATTTGAAATAATCCTTCCCCCCTCTGCTCCTCCCCTGGTCATTATTTATTTCATTTTTTTTCATAAAAGGTCTGTGATCAGCTAATCTATGCCAGATATGCAGGCTGAGTCTGAGACTTTTAAAGTTTTCTTTAATGAGTTGATCAATCCATGTCAAATATAAAGGCTGTAGGGACTCAAAATTCTCAACAAAGCACCCCCTCCCCCAAGATGCTCTGCACCTGGTGAATCTACAGTCATGATTTTAGCTAATTCAATTAATGTCCATAATTATGCTGATCATCCATACCAATTTTCAAGTCTGTAGGACTCCTGGTTCATTAGAAGAAGTTTAAAGATTTCAAAAATGATCCAAAGTACTAACCCCTCCCCAAGACACTCAGCACCTGGTGACCCTACAGTCATGATTTTAGCTATTTTAATTAATGTCAATATATTGATCACCCATGACAATTTTCAAGTCTGTATGGTTCCTAATCCAGGAGAAGAATAAGGTTAAAGATTTCAAATTTGATCCAAAATACTATCCCCTCCCCCTTAATGCTCCCCATCTGGTGGCCCTACATTCATGATTTTAGCTATTTTATTTTAGATCCATATGCTTATCATCCATGCCAATATTGAAGTCTGTAGGGCTCCTGGTTCATTAGAAGATGAAGGTTAAAGTTACAAAGTTTTCACAAAAGTACTACCCCCTCCCCCCTGGTCCTCTGCACCTGGTGGCATTACAGTCATGATTTTAGCTATTTTTATTAAGGTCTATGAGCTGATCCTCCATGCCAATTTTTTAAGTCTGTAGGGCTTGTGGTTCAGAAGAAGAAGAAGGTCAAAGATAACAAAATTTTCACAAAAGTACTACCCTCTCCCCCCTGGTGCTCCGCACCTGGTGAATCTACAGTCATGATATTAGCTATTTATATAAAGGTCCATATGCTGATCATCCATGCCAATATTCAAATCTGTCAGGCTCCTGGTTCAAAAGAAGAAGAAGGTTAAAGATTACAAAATTTTCACAAAAGTACTACCCCCTCCCCCCTGGTGCTCCGCACCTGGCAGCCCAAAAGATATGATTTTAGCTATTTTAATTAAGGTCTATGAGCTGATCATCCATGACAATTTTCAAGTCTGTAGGGCTCATGGTTCCGAAGAAGAAGAGGCTTAAAGATTACAAAATTTACCCAGAGTACTACCCCCTCCCCCCTGGTGCTCCGCACCTGGTGGCCAAAAAGATATGATTTTAGCTATTTTTATTCAGGTCTATGAACTGATCATCCATGCCAAGTTTTAAGTCTGTAGGACTACTGGTTGAGAAGAAGAAGAATTTTAAAGATTTTCTTAAAATTTCACCTTTTGTTGCCATAGCAACCAGAGTTTTTCATGGATTTCAATTCTTTTAGCTATTTTTGAAGGGGACCACCTAAGCAACATTTCTGTAAAATTTGGTGTTAATTGGCCTAGTAGTTTAGGAGGAGATGTCGTTTAAAGAAATTGTTGACGGACGCCGGACGACGGACGACGACCGACAGACGGACGCCGGAGGAAAGGTGATCACAATAGCTCACATGAGCACTTCGTGCTCAGGTGAGCTAAAAAGTATCCACCCAATAAAACTTCAAATTTACAAAGAAATTCTTTGCAATATATTGCAAAATCACTCCCTGATCATTTGGAATTAAGTTTGAAAAGTTTGATGCAACTTGAAGAAGACGCTACCGAAATGTGGGCCTTAACGTCTGCTACTTCCTGCAAATATTACAGCTTAAAGTAAAAAAAATGTTGGTTTTTTTTCACTAACAGCCTCTCTTTATTTTTCATTTCATTTGTGTCACTAATTTTTTTCTTTTTTTTTTTTTCCTTTTTTTTAAATTCAAAATACTCACTTCTATTAAGAAGCATTTATTATCTATACAAAGACCTTTGTTAGTTTCCAAGGGGTTCAATTACATAAACCACACTTTCTAACATCCTACCCCATGGGACTTTGTAATCAATATGGTTGCTCAATATTTTGGCAGTAATGAATTAGATGAATAGTTTTTGTGTACTTCTGGATAATTTTAGAATTATAAACAACTATTTCTTGTATATACTCATAATTTAAGCAAAACTATTTAACACAAATGTAGTCAATGAATCCAATGACTGATCCTAAATTTAGGATTAAAGTTCAAAGAATTTTTAACAGAGACCTGTGGCAGAAATTTGATGGGACACAGAAAAAAGAGCAAGAAAATCAATGGTCCATACAGCCAGTCTGGAACTCAAACCCAGGTGAGGACCACTCACTTTCGAGGCATTCACTCTAGTGATTGAGCTTAATGAAACTGGGGCCATTAAATGTATTCCTTCATAACTGTGTGTGAGCTCAACTGCCAACATTCAACCCTATTTACTAAACATTTTGAGGGTTCGGTGCAAGACTGTAGTAAGTGTTTATACATTGTATATACACTTACTACAGTCTAGCACCGACCCACGGTTTGTTCAAAGCTTTCATGGCAATGAAGGTACTTTTTTTCTTATGAAGAACACATTCAAAATCCATGGTTGGTGCCAAATGCCACATTAGAGAGATACCAATGCAGCTAGTCAGGGGCTCAAACCTAGATTCCTAGAATCTCTCAATTTCAGGGCAAGAGCTCTCCTGACTGAGTTTATCTCTTGAATTTTACATCCCTATAATAAAACTATACTTTAGCACCCACTTCTTATTTTCGTCTTTCGATTCAGACCAGTCTAAAAATGGATGAATGGTCAACTCAACAGTTGTATGGCAAAACCCAGCATTTAGTCCTTTTAGTACTTTGATTTCTTACACAATATCTAACTTGCAGAAGCGGTCAGCTCTACCAAATCAATAGACAATCTGACCTTGAAGCCATATCCTTCTCTTTGTCATATTGAAATGGTAATATTTATACATCTTTGATAAAAATTCTTTGAGGTAACGAAGAATTCTTTTTCAATATAATATAAATTGATCATAAAACAGTTAATTACACTGCATCCATTATTGATCGAGGTCAGGGGACACTAGATAAGTGCTGAAACATTGCATAGAGACAACAGGCGTAAAAGGCAAGGGTCATTTCCTAAGCTAGAATATGTTCTTGTCTGTCTGACCTTCCTTAAGACAGACTAATCAATGTACCGTATTTATTATAATAAATACCACTGGGATATTAAGGCTGCTTCAATTGATTGTTGAATGGAGTTTAACACCGCTTTCAATTTTTTTCAGTTATATTGCGGCAGCTAGAGCACCTAACAATGGTTTCCTGGTATTTCTCTCACCAGTACAACCACCACATCCTTTCCTAGCCTCCAGCTGCTTAAGGCTGCTTCAAAGGCAGCAAGAAGGCTGGCAATTTAAATTACATGAAACTTTCTTACCAATGTTCTTGTGCAACAAGAGCTTCGCAGAGCGGCGCATATACGCCCGATGGGGCTTGTAAGTTACCTTGGCTTGTAACTTCTGAGTGTAAGTAATGTGAGCTTGAATGATAGCTAAAAATATTGCAAACAGACAGACATACAACTGGTGCCATAACATAGTATGGACAGCTCAGCGTGAAACAGTTGTAACTCCCTATATGTATATAGGGAGTTACAACCGTTTCGCGCTGAGCCATCGAATTATGACCTTTTGAGTGTAAATTGAAAATGACTTTATGCACAACTATATGTCAAACAGTTATTTTGCAATTATTTTTAAAGTTTCAGTTCATTCCGATTCAAAGTGTGACCGGGTGCTCACAAAAGAAATATAGTGAATTTCAAACAATTCAAGGGCAGATAATACAAGAAAGACCCAAGCTTTTTTTTGAATTTCTGAAGTCTTATGCTTAACCAAATATCAGGGTTACATTATGGCAAGATTCATTTCAATCCAAATAAATTTGTAGGAATTGTGCTCACACACGCACAAAAAAAATCTGTAAATTTAAACTATTTTGTGAAGTAAAGGACAGATATATCAGGAACTACTTTAAAAATGAAAATATATTTAGTCCTAAGCACAAAAAGACAACCTACAGAGTCATTATGGCAAGTTTCCTTTCATTCCCATCCAAAATGTAGGTGAAAATGAGCTGACAAGAAATTTTGTTTTTTCATCAACTCTAGCCGCGGCAATAGCGCAGTTGGTAGCGCGCCGGACTCCTAATCCAGGGGTCTTTATTCGCACGGGTTCGATCCCCGGCAGCGGCACTTATCCTTTCCGACTATTTGTCTTCCACCAATGGGTAGATAATCGTAAACCTATGTGGAATAGCAACTGGAGGCTAGGAAAGGGATGTGGTGGTAGTACTGGTGTGAGAAATACCAGGAATCCATCGTTAGGTGCTCCAGTCGTCGCGATATAACTGAGAGATTGTTGAAAGCGACGTAAAACCCCAATTCAAATCTTTTCATCAACTCTAGGGCAGATAATCCAAGATAACTCAAGAATGACTGGAGCATTTTGAATTGAAAAGTCTTATGCAAAACTAGACATCATAGAGAGTAATTGTGTCTAGTTTCAGCTCATTTCAATTGATAGTTAAGGAGGAGTTGCACACAAAAAATAGTGATTTTTGTTATATTCAAGGGCAGATAATTCAAGGTTTCTCAGGAATGACTGGAGCGATTTGAATTTCAAAGGTCTTATGCACAACAAGACATCATAGGGAGTAATTGTGCCAAGTTTCAGCTCATTCCCATTGATAGTTTAGGAGAAAGTGCGCACACAAAAAAATTGCTAGCGGACGGACAGACGGACAGACGACCGAGGCCATAACATAATATGACGTATAATAAATTGAATGTTTCACCTGTGGTAGTCACTTAAATGTGATGTCACTGTAATGCTGAATCCTGAATATTCCTGCTTAGGGAGGAGGTATAGACAAAGATCAACCTATACATATGTGCAGGCTAATCTTTGTCTATACCACCCTAGTCTTATTTAGTTTCCTTTTGAAATCAGAAAAAGTTTAAGAATTTTATCTTCATATATACACCTACTCACAGTGAGTGCATCCAGTGCTTTCAGGTCACCAATTTTAATGCAATTTGCTAGAATTTTTATTGAGTACCATATGACAACAGAAATACCTTAAATTCTAATAGAGCCCCATACTCTTAAGTTATAAAACCCAACCCCCTTTTTGGAGGTTGAAAATGACCATTTATCATGTGATTTTACAAGCCATTGAAGCCACTAATGGTTTGCTTGATTGAATGAATGGAGTTTAATGCTGCTTTCAACATTATTTCAGTTATACTGCTGTGGCTGGAGCACCTAACAATGGTTTCTTGGAATTTCTCTCACCAGTTCAACCACCACATCCTTTCCTAGCCTCCAGCTGCTATCTCACATAGGTCTACGATCATCAACCCATTGATGAGAGACAAATAGTCGGAAAGAATGAAAGCTGCCAGCCTCTAATGGAGGCCCTTACCCACAAAATCAACAGCACTAAAAATTCAGCAGAATATATATGCACCTTTCCCAAATCAAATGTTAATATTTTGTGTGGATATTTCATGTTTATTTATGGCCATTTATTCACTGTCTTAACAGATACTATGTAACATAGCCTTGAATGGAAGCCTATACCTTTCAAATGGAAATTTATATGATGTTTCTAATAAAACCCCAGGTTCTATTAGAGCTTTTATGGTACTTATCATGTAACAGTTTATATTATGAAAAAACTTTAAATGCTTTGCTAGCTCTTAGTTTCAAAGGAAAATCTTAAAATGATTGTGTGTAAACTCCAAGGATAAATAGATTTTAAGACCAAAATTGTCCCTTTCATGAATTCATTACAATTACTTGTAAATAATTTGTAAAATACACAAATGTGTAAAATAGGTAAATATACAAAAATCTACCTACAGTTTAATTACAATTTATACATATATATTGTACTTAATGTACTAGATGTCACCTGTCCTTATTAGACACGGAGACATTTATTACATTGTTGTTTATAATACATGGACAGCCACCTTATGAATAATATTGTAAAATGATAACCATTTATAGGGTTCAGTGCAAAACTATTGTAAGCACAGTGGCAGATCAAGGGTTTTTATTCAGGGGGTTTGATATCTGCCTAGAATTCCAGTAATTAGTTTCATAGTCCCTATACAGATAGGGATACTATTTGACTAATTGCGAAAATTCTGTATATCATATATCATTTTATTGTAGAACTTAAGTTCCTGTGATTCGAACACTACAACAAGAGGAGATGTCGTTAAAAGATTTCAAAGTGAAAAACATGACATGCCCTGCCACGCCCTTATCAGAATTTGCGAACAATTTTTAAAGAGGGTCACCCAAGGAACATTCTGGCAAAGTTTCATTGAAATCAGCCCAGTGGTTCAGGAGAAGAAGAAGTTTTTCTAAATTGTTGTTGATAGACAACAGATGATGGACTCGGGGTGATCCTTAAGCTTCCCTTGAGCACATTGTGCTCACGTGAGTTAAAAAGGGGGTTGATTTTCTTGTTTAAAAAATTGATTTGAATTTGTATACTACAAGAAAAGTAAATCAAGGCAATAGAACCTATCATAACAGTGACTTTTGATTTTAAAAGGTAAAGGGTACCATGCATTGTAATCTATTCTGCAATTTTGATTTTGGAGGCAATCAACCCACAAGATTCAATATCACAAAACAGGCAATATTTATTTTGAATTAAATCCTTAGATCTTCATACATGTGATATTTCCATGGGCTCTCATAGGGAGATTAAGACCTTTTCGTAGGGAGATTGGGTCTCAAATAGGGAGATTTTGCGTAACGCGCGTTCTGGCTAAAAATGGGGTTTTCAGAATGCACATCTACACCATAAACTGACTATAATACCTTCCATAAAAGTTTCTTTTCTTTATTTTTTTACTAAAAGAAGGTTATCATTAAATTTATTTTGACAGAGGATGAATTACCCAGAGGATAGTAATGCTACAAAATTTGGTCTTATAATTTCAGAGAAATAGATGTTACAAATCCAATTTTTAGTTCTATGCAAATTTCAGGATTCCGCAATATAGGTGTTTTTCATTTTCATTTTTTTTTTTCGTAGATATTCAGAAGAAAAAAATATCTTTCCAAATTTAAAAGATGAAGGCCTTGCAACTTAGGAGGAGACTGTTAAATTTTTACTTTATTTTTTTGAGTAATCTAGAAACCCAAAACACAAGGCATATTTTAATGGAGAGAACTTTCAAGGGGTTTGGTAGTGAAGAATTAGGTAATACTGCATTTATGCAATACTGCTTTATGCAAAGTATGGAATTCTAGGCCTTGTAATTGGATACCTTTTATTTCACTCTATTGCCATGGCAACCAGAGTTCTTCATGATTTACAATATTCTGTGAAATATGAAAAGACCTTGTCATAAGGATCATTTTTGTGTTGATTGTGTATGCAATCCGATGACTAGATAAAGTGATTTTTATAATTGTTGACGGATGGATGCATGGATGGACGGACAAAGAGACAGACCAATTAATCGTAACTGGAAATACTGCTACTGAACTACGCTAAAAATAAATGGTTTTGATAGGAAATTGACGATAAACGTTGAAATTAAGGACAGCATATTCCGAGTTCGCGGACGTTAAAGACGAACACGGTAGAAAACGGAAAGTGAAAGAGCTACCTCTGCAAATTAATCCATTTTTATTAGCTTAATGAGAAGCTCTGTGTCAGCAGTAAAGAGCCAGTCCACAATTTTCTATTTTCTTATCTGTAACATTTGTGTTGACAAAATTGATTGAATCATACGATTTCAAATTCGAGAAAGATTGCTGAGTCATAGATTGTGTGTAAAGTCTGAAAACGACCTCAGCGAGGATCCGGTGAAAACGCCGTGGTATTTAAAAAGCAAATGTCCGAAGTTTCTTTAATTTCAATATCAATAATTAAATTTGAATGACAATTTGAGAACGCATGAGACAGTTTTTACTTTTTGTAACTTTGATAATTTGACCATAAAACAAGCGTAGATCTACTAAATAAGTGTCTTTGTCGAAATAAAAGTATGACCGCTTCTTGTTTTACTTAATTATGCGTTACGACACGAGGGTTTTTCTGCGATACCGCCTAATTTTACCAAGGTCGTGTGACGCGTCGCTCTGCATATTATGTTCGACCTTTTCCTTCATGACGCTAATCGCGTAGAGTGGAAATTTTCGCGGCTTTTTGAAAAGGATATTTTACTTTCGGCGGAAATTTACTAGCTGTGTTTGCAACCATTTTAATTTTTCAAAATAGGTGAAAAAATCGCAGCTTAACTTGTATCGGGGACTCTTTATACAAGGGTCCGTAGTTGTATCCACTACATTTTTTTAAGTTATATTGAGTAACAACGTTTCATCCGGTTTAAATCCTGTTTCTAAGAAAGGTCAATATTGCTGATCGTCATAATTCGTTTCGTATACGGTGTGAAGGGTGAAAGGTACAGTAGCACCCGTTTGTCGGCAATAGTTGATCTACCCGACGACGATAAAAGATGACACTTCCAGACAGATAAACAACACTTTACCCGATATTGGATTTCTCACTCGTCATTCGAGCATTCAGACCGGCGATTGTGCATTTTTGGCTCCCTAATTTTTTTTCAGGCTCAAATTTCTTCAGGTCGGGAGAAATAGTTTCCCGATCGGGAGAGCGGGAGGAAGGGTAAAATATCGGGAGAATACGCCGAGATCGGGAGATATCACATGTCTGGATCTTATCTTCCATTTTAAGCTTACTTGCTTTCAGTTAAGGTGTTCTAAGTTTTCACCCTTCTTCATTGTATCTTTGGATTTTGAAATTTTCAAACAAACTCATGATCATTTTTTTTATATTACAAGTTATTTTACTATAATTTGTTTGTATTGTCTGTAAGTGCAGGGTTCGATCCCCGACGGCATCACTCTGCTATTCACTCATTCTTTCTGACTTTTTGTCTAACACAAATGGGTTGATAATCGTAGACCTATTTGAGATAGCAGCTGGAGGCTAAGAAAGCCTTAAGGATGTGGCGATTGTACTGGTGAGAGAAATACCAGGAAACCATTGTTAGGTGCTCCAGCCCACGAGATATAACTGAAATAATGTTGAAAGCAGAGTAAAACTCCATTCAATCAAACAATTGTCTGTCAGTGTCTGTGTTTCCCACTTGGTAACCTCCCTTTAAGTACAGCTAGTCTATATATCATTTCAAAATACATTTTGAGGGGTCAGTGCAACACCATTGTAAGTGCCTATAAATATATAGGCACTTACAAAAGTGTTGCGCTGACCTCACCTGTCGACATTTTAATTTCAAATCACCAAAACTTGTCATTGCAAAATGAATTTTAAAGCGCCATCTCTTAAATTTGCTTGTCTGAATGGGGTCTAACCCTGTAGGTGCAATTATAACACAGCTGATGCCCCTACCAGTGATTTCCTGTAGTTTGTAACACCAGTGCAACCACAATCAAACCACCAGCCGCTCAACCCTACATTAAGAACAACAAAATGTTTCAAATAGTTTGCCAATTATACCCTGCTTTGCACAGGCACTTGTGTGGAAAGCAGATTATAATTAGCAAAGTGTTTGCAACATTTTGTCATCCTGAACACAGGGCTTGTTTCAAGGGAACTATAAAATATTGTAATAGATTGATG
This sequence comes from Fragum whitleyi, assembly GCA_948146395.1. Lineage (NCBI taxonomy): Eukaryota > Metazoa > Mollusca > Bivalvia > Cardiida > Cardiidae > Fragum > Fragum whitleyi. The sequence continues at coordinate 89,113,437 of OX411544.1, read as the reverse complement.
TTCATGATTTCATTGAAGTATAGTATAGGAGCAGATTTGACTGAATACAGTTTGAATCCATGGCAAGTTGTTCCAGCTGCCACATTATGAAAGAAAATATACAATACTGATTAAAGTATTATTAAACCCCTTTCAAACAAAAAACATCTGAACACGGAATATTGATATTCCCTCTTAATATGGCAGGAGGTATAGACAAAGATCAGCCTACTCTGTCATACTAATTCTTCTTTTAGTCTTCACCATCCTATTTTCCTTTTCAAACCCAGAGCTTCAGCCAAAAAGGGTTTCCTCGATTTTAGATCAAGGTATTTCAATGAGAATAGCACAAGCACTATGTTGTTGGTACAAACTGGAATTGTCTCACCAAGGTGATTCCAATGAGTACCCACGACATAGGGTTTGATTGAGAAATAAAGATTTTAGACTGGCTTTAACCCCTCTTATCAGTACCTCTGAAACCAGAGGAATTTTTAAAAGATAATTTACTCGCAATAAGTACATCCAGTGCTTTCAGCCTTTTGATTTCACATGCAATTTGCTTGTAAGGTTTTTTATACAGCATGATATAAGGGTTAACTTGGGACCAAAACATGAATCTATTAAGTATAAATGTAATATTATGTTGTCTGGTAATTATAGGTTGAAGATCAAGGATATGACACACCCACTCTTTTTGAATACACACGTTTTGAGTACACAATTTACATGCCTTTATAGAAAAGGGGATTATTCATTGGATTTGACAAACAGAATGTTTAAAGATGTGCAAACTCAGCAAATTTTGTCTTTATGATATTAAAAACAAATCAAATTGATAAAGTAACGATTTCTTATGCAAGATCTTTTATTTCAAGAGTTATCTATTACAGTGATCAATAGTCTACCCTTTCTTTGAGTTGAGCATTTCTCTCTAACTACAGAGAAATAGAGAAAAAATAATACAGTTTGACTAATTCATCAAGGCTTTCCCTTTCAACCACACATATGTGAACAAGATCTACACATGCAAGAGAACATAATGGAAAAGGGAGAAAGTTTCTCCCTTTTCCATTACCTTTCTGGCATTTGTAGGCTTGTAGACACATCCAGTTTTGAAATTCCATCAAATAGATCTAGATCTAGATCGACTTAAAAACTTTTCAACTTAGAATTCGAGAGCATCTGAGACCGAAAAGGACCGAAAAGGACATTGGAAATACCGGAAAGGACCGGAAAGGACATTGAAAACGACTGGAAAGGACCGGAAAGGACCTTGGAAATACCGGAAAGGGCTTTTTAAACACTGTTAACAGCTCTAGTCTTACCATACAGGACCGAAAAGGACCGGAAAGGACATTGGAAATACCGAAAAGGACCGAAAAGGACCGTAAAGGACCGAAAAGGACATTGAAAACGACTGGAAAGGACCGGAAAGGACCTTGGAAATACCGAAAAGGACCGAAAAGGACCGTAAAGGACCGAAAAGGACATTGAAAACGACTGGAAAGGACCGGAAAGGACCTTGGAAATACCGGAAAGGGCTTTTTAAACACTGTTAACAGCTCTAGTCTTACAGTACAGGACCAAAAAGGACCGGAAAGGACATTGGAAATACCGAAAAGGACCATAAAGGACCGAAAAGGACCGAAAAGGACCGGAAAGGACCGAAAAGGACATTGGAAATACCGGAAAGGACCGGAAAGGACATTGAAAACGACTGGAAAGGACCGGAAAGGACCTTGGAAATACCGGAAAGGGCTTTTTAAACACTGTTAACAGCTCTAGTCTTAACGTACAGGACCGAAAAGGACCGGAAAGGACATTGGAAATACCGGAAAGGACCGGAAAGGACATTGAAAACGATCGTAAAGGACTGTAAAGGACCTTGGAAATACCGGAAAGGACATTGAAAACGACTGGAAAGGACCAGAAAGGACCTTGGAAATACCGGAAAGGACTTTTTAAACACTGTTAACAGCTCTAGTCTTACCGTAAAGGACCGAAAAGGACCGGAAAGAGCATTGGAAATACCGGAAAGGACCGGAAAGGACATTGAAAACGACTTGAAAGGACCGGAAAGGACCTTGGAAATACCGGAAAGGGCTTTTAAAACACTGTTAACTGCTCTAGTCTTTCGGTCCTTTCCGGTCCTTTTCGGTCCTGTACGGTAAGACTAGAGCTGTTAACAGTGTTTAAAAAGCCCTTTCCGGTATTTCCAAGGTCCTTTCCGGTCCTTTCCAGTCGTTTTCAATGTCCTTTTCGGTCCTTTTCGGTCCTTTTCGGTATTTCCAATGTCCTTTCCGGTCCTTTTCGGTCCTGTACGGTAAGACTAGAGCTGTAAACAGTGTTTAAAAAGCCCTTTCCGGTATTTCCAAGGTCCTTTCCGGTCCTTTCCAGTCGTTTTCAATGTCCTTTTCGGTCCTTTACGGTCCTTTTCGGTCCTTTTCGGTATTTCCAATGTCCTTTCCGGTCCTTTTCGGTCCTGTACGGTAAGACTTGAGCCGTAAACAGTGTTTAAAAAGCCCTTTCTGGTATTTCCAAGGTCCTTTCCGGTCCTTTCAAGTCGTTTTCAATGTCCTTTCCGGTCCTTTCCGGTATTTCAAATGTCCTTTCCGGTCCTTTACGGTAAGACTAGAGCTGTTAACAGTGTTCAAAAAGTCCTTTCCGGTATTTCAAAGGTCCTTTCCGGTCCTTTCCAGTCGTTTTCAATGTCCTTTCCGGTATTTCCAAGGTCCTTTCCGGTCCTTTACGATCGTTTTCAATGTCCTTTCCGGTCCTTTCCGGTATTTCCAATGTCCTTTCCGGTCCTTTTCGGTATTTCCAATGTCCTTTCCGGTCCTTTTTGGTCCTGTACTGTAAGACTAGAGCTGTTAACAGTGTTTAAAAAGCCCTTTCCGGTATTTCCAAGGTCCTTTCCGGTCCTTTCCAGTCGTTTTCAATGTCCTTTCCGGTCCTTTACGGTCCTTTTCGGTCCTTTTCGGTATTTCTAAGGTCCTTTCCGGTCCTTTCCAGTCGTTTTCAATGTCCTTTTCGGTCCTTTACGGTCCTTTTCGGTATTTCCAATGTCCTTTCCGGTCCTTTTCAGTCCTGTACGGTAAGACTAGAGCTGTTAACAGTGTTTAAAAAGCCCTTTCCGGTATTTCCAAGGTCCTGTCCGGTCCTTTCCAGTCGTTTTCAATGTCCTTTCCGGTATTTCCAATGTCCTTTTCGGTCCTTTCCGGTCCTTTTCGGTCCTTTACAGTCCTTTTCGGTATTTACAATGTCCTTTCCGGTCCTTTTTGGTCCTGTACTGTAAGACTAGAGCTGTTAACAGTGTTTAAAAAGCCCTTTCCGGTATTTCCAAGGTCCTTTCCGGTCCTTTCCAGTCGTTTTCAATGTCCTTTTCGGTCCTTTACGGTCCTTTTCGGTATTTCCAATGTCCTTTCCGGTCCTTTCCAGTCGTTTTCAATGTCCTTTTCGGTCCTTTCCGGTATTTCCAATGTCCTTTCCGGTCCTTTTCGGTCCTGTACGGTAAGACTAGAGCTGTTAACAGTGTTTAAAAAGCCCTTTCCGGTATTTCCAAGGTCCTTTCCGGTCCTTTCCAGTCGTTTTCAATGTCCTTTCCGGTCCTTTCCGGTATTTCCAATGTCCTTTTCGGTCCTTTTCGGTCCTTTTCGGTCCATTTCGGCCCTTTACGGTCCTTTTCGGTTCTTTTCGGTCCTTTTCGGTATTTCCATCCACCCTCTGCTGATTGCTTGAATTTGGAACAGACTGTCGTCTGGAAAAATGGTCACGTGTTGTAGTTTACCGGCAATTTCGTTATGAAAAGAAAACCTGTTTAAATTCCTTAAATTAATTACCTGATTGCTCAGCTTGATCGCTCTCGGGCGCATCCCCATTCACACCCGGTGGAGAGCTTGTAACTAACTCGTCCTCCATTTTGGACAAACTTTACACAAATTATCCCACACACAAAAATGCACTTTAGCTCGTCGGGGAAACAGACACTACACAAAATATGTCCTGAGTCAGTAGTTATATTCCTTATGCAAATAAAATACCGGGTCGCCGACACACAACGATATAAAAAGTTTTCTCCTTCGATAAAGTTTCTGAATGGGTGAAATATTTACGGTAAGCTTGTCTGTCCAATATTTGCTACCGTATGTACACCGGCTCACCCTTTACTCGCTCTGGTAAACTGGTTTGGACTGGTCCAAATTCAAATTGAGATGCAGACGACGCGATGGCGTGGACGGTGTCAATAATATAGTTAGGCTACGTAATTGGAGTAAATCAATATTTCTTCTTAAATGCCTTTGAAACCATGGGCGTAGTTAGCGGAACGGCCGGTACGGCTTTCGCCGCACCAATAATTTTTCTAAGTTGGACGCGGCGGAAATAAATATCGGACATGTAGAAAAGCTTCTTTTTGATATTTTATGAAAAAAATATATATTTTTTTTCCTTCAAAGAATACTGAATTCAAATTCCAATTAAAATATTCGCTCTGTTTGACGAAAATCACATTCTTGTTTACTACTCAGACTAGAATACATTGCATTAGGTCTTCAAAGACTGAGTATGCCAATTTCGATGATGATCCATAGGTGGCAGTATCAAAACATCTTTTATACAAAAAAATATAGTTGATAATTATATATAGTCATTTTTTTAGATTTTTTTTCTTCTTTTTTTTTTCACGCCCTGCCACACCCATATTTGTGGTTTATCAAAGTTCTTGGACGATTCAAGTACATGTAAATGGTCACCAAAGAAACATCCATGGCATGTTACATTGAAATCGGCCCAACAGTTTGGGAGAAGATTTTTAAAGATTTTATCGTGAAAAATGTTACGCCCTGCCACGCACATTTGCACATATTTTGGGGTCAATGATAATTTTTTGTAGCAATTTAAGAAGAGGGACACCCAGGGATAATTTTTACCAAGTTTCATTAAAATCTGCCCATTGGTTTGGGAGGAGAAGATGTTAAAGACTTGAAGAAGTTTACACACGCACGGACGCACGCACGCACGAACCGCGGCACGACGGACACTCCGCCATGACAATCGCTCGCTAGCCTTCGGCTAGTGGAGCTAAAAATGTGGCCTCTACATTGAGTGCATACAAGGTAAAGCCGAGGATGTTTGTCTACCGTGGCGCAAGGCCCGGTTTTTCACGATATTCACAGATTGTTTAGTTCGAAGTGAATTTGTCCATAAGTACAAAATGCGAAAATTATGAGACTATTATACGAACTTCTGGATCATCCCTCGTATGCCATGATAAAGTTTTGTGTCACATACCTCCGTCAAATGAAAAAATATATATTCTTTCTTCATATCTTATAGTTTAATATCAGTGAACAAAGAAGTAAGAAAAAAATCATCCCGAGAGAGATCTTTCATGGGTTCATACTTTGTATGCACGTTTACAAATAAGCTGAGTACTTAAAATTGAAGTCATTCAGATATGAAACCAATTTTTCAGCCAATCAAAATGCACAAACCTCGATGGACTCAACCAAAATTAATTCATTGTCGAATATCGCCTCTACACAGCTTAATCATTCTGTTCATTCCACAATCTGACGCCAGTTTGGTCAAATTTCACAAGTTCGCTGAACAGTTTTATGATTCCATGATTATCTGATATTTGCTTCCATGGGACTATTAAATGCATCGTGCTGCCTGTTACAGTTGAGTAATTCTGAGAACTGGCCTATGATTTCTCCTCGTTTCAGCAGAGTAAACAAAATGCCATGGTCAAAACTGCTTGGGTAACGGACTACCTGGGATTAATCACCCATGATTTTCTGGTAAATCAAGATCATGGTCAATAGAGCAGTGTTCCAAAATGTTACAGTCTACTGGCGTTAGATGCGACAGTGTGTAGTCAATCTACGGAATGAAGGTAGTGGACCCGGCGTAATAGTTCCGCAATATTTCGGAGCCCATGAACTTTCACAATGTTGACCGAGGTTTCCTAATGAAAATCATTAGGAAACCTCGTTTAACGTTGTTTAAGTTCATTCCTTTTGAAACGTTGCGAAACAATTATGGGTCCACTACCTTAAAGGTTGATTCAATATAATTGTCAACAGAGTTAACAACATCTTGAAATTGACAAGTCACAAGGTATATGATGTTGGAAGTATTCCCAAATTGAAATTGATAGGTGGGATGAGCGAGTTTTGAATGAAATGAAAAGGGGGGATGTTAATATAATATGAACCTATGCGTGACATTTCCAACAATGTGACAACTGCGTGAGATGCAAACATCTAGCAGCCCGGACAATTAGAAGATTGACTAACTGTCCATATATACTTATATACCTTATTTATCTACAAAATCCAAAGTGAAGACTCTGTTGGACTGGTCCGAGTCTTTGCTTTGTACTCAATTGAAGTTGTTGGAAATGCCACGCACAGGCTCATTTAATATTGCTGAGTTTCGTCCACTTTGACGAAATTTGAGACATTTTATTACCTACCTATTAAACAATCTATGTACTTTCGTGTTTGTGGTGTCTCAACGGTCAAGTCAGACGCTTTAAATTTCACAATGGCCAATAAATTCGTGGAAGGATTTGATCATTTTGAACGACTTCAGTGTGTTTTTGAACGATTTTGGATCGTTTTCGAATGGTGTGTGTGAGTGTTTGGAATTCTTGACGAATGGAGCGCTGAGCAAGTGATTTCGTAATGGCCGGTCTTGACGATGCTAATGACTTTCATATTAATCATTGTGCATTAGCTTAACCCTTGTCATGCTGAATTAAAATCCTATTTCAGAAATGCTCTCAAATCAAAGTACTGACAGTCCTAGAATCCAAAGGTGTAGGGCAATATTGCGTTTTGAAATTTAATTTCATACACAATTGTGCCTTTAAAGGAGACAAACAGGTGGTGTAGGCTAAGATCAGACTGCACATAGGTGCAGGCTGATCTTTGTCTATACCTCCTGCAAAAGCAGGAAAATTCCGAGTTAAGCATGACAAGGGTTAAGACAGAGTATGAAATAGTTTAACAGCGTATCCATCATGGCAGGGTGATTAGCCGCGCGCTCAAGTTGACAAAACAGCGCAAACAGTTTACCAATCATACCCCGCTGCGTGCAAAGCGGGGTATAATTAGCAAACTGTTAGCACCATTTTGTCATCCTGAACGCAGGACTGGTTTCTAGTTTCAATCATGCAAGAAATAAACAGACACTCTCTTCATCTCTTAGATCTATATGGATACCGGCCATCACAAAATAATATTATGACAAAGGTCGCCCAGAGGCAAAACAATTTCGATCACTCTCACTTCATTTAAGAGTTCATTTAACTTAAATACCCACTACTATTCATCCAGGATCTTAAATAATTGTATCAGTTTTCAATTTTATACCCTTACCAACCCACCTCTTAGTCGGTCCATCAAGGATGAAGTGATCGGTACGTAAGGACTATGAGGTTGTAGTGGATTATTTGCAAACTGTTCTAGATAGCTTTGGAGCTAAAATTTGGGTCTGACTGATATTTGTGACCCGTCACGCAAAAAGGGACCAGCTGGGAACTTTGTAAAATGAATATTTGAAAAAAAAGATTGGGTGCAGCATTGGTCAACCAGAGGTCGCTCACCTCTCTCTCTCTCGCGCGAGCGCGTTCTCTCTCTCTCTCACTCGCAATCTCTTTCCTTCTCTCCCTCTCTCCCCCTCTCTCTCTGTCTCTGTCTCTGTCTCTCTCCCTCTCTCTCTCTCTCTCTCTCTCTCTCTCTCTCTCTCTTTCTCTCTCTCTCTCTCTCTCTCTCTCTCTCTCTCTCTCTCTCTCTCTCTCCCTCTCTCTTCTCTACTCTCTCTCTGCATATTTAAATGTACAAAACAGTACATCGCAAGTCCCATTTATAACATTGGAATATCTACTGATGTTGAAAATGTTTTTTTTTTAATTTTTCACAATACTTTTTGGCTGCTTGATAATGGGTCACCAAACAATGAAGTTTGATTGATATCCTTCGATTAGATTCTGAGAAAATGATTTTCAAAGTTTACACTATATGAACATATTAAGAAATTACCTCCGCCCATAAAATACGTATTTTTCATCCGATCAAATTAATTTTTGGTAGACTGATAAAAGGTTACTCAATGATCATTCAAGTGAAATTTGGTTGATAACCATCCGCTTCATTCTGAGAAAATGATTTTGAAAGTTACCACAATATAACATATAGAGAAATGACCTCCGCCCATAAAATACATATTTTTCATCCGATCACAATAATTTTTGTAGACTGATAAAAGGTCACCCAAGGATCATTCATGTAAAATTTAATTGGTATCCATCATAAGAAACTGAGAAAACTCACTTTTTTACCACAGCTGGAAATTCAGTTGATGTACCTAAAAGGACATCCTAGTTTGCTAATATTAGAATTGAAATATTTCACTTCATTTTGTAATATAAAGTATTAGAATGAACTTATCAAGTTACCTCATGATGTCCAAATAAAAGAATTGGATATAGAAAGAAGTGCCTATTTACTGCCTGAACAGTGTGAATATATGCTTAGCAATAGTAATCTTCAGGTTTTTAAATTTTCTCCACGGTATAAGAAATCATCAGTTTGGAGATTATTTAAGCAATCACATTTCAAAATTGAATTTGGAAATTCTTTTATTGTATTCTTGATTATGAGACAAAAGGCCTAAGATCAAGCAGATTTTATGAGTTGTATTCAAACGCTCCTTTTTGGGCTCAGTTTGATTCAGACACTGACTCGAACAGTGACTAAAACTGAAGCCATTGTACCTCTACCCATATAAATAATATAGTATGTTTGAACAATATGTAAAAAAAGAAATATGTAACATCTACAGTAAAGAAGATTTTTATTTAAAACGAATATTGGAATGAGATCATGATGCGTTTTGGCCTTTTTTTTTAAATATAAATACTAGCTAATAAATAATCACTGACAAGGTTGCCATATGAAATTATTTGTATATACGTTTTTGTTTCTCAATCATGAAAGTTATTTTTTTAAAACAGCATTTTGTTGGGTTAGTTCATTATTGCACAAAACATATTCAAACTAAACTAATATTATAACGCAGAAAGGACGGAATTCCTAGTCTATTTTCATAGTCGAATGATCTCCCAGTCTAATTTTAGATTTACATGGGTAATCTCCCTTCCCCAAAATATTTTTTTACAGATAGCTGTGTAGACATTGTTTATTGATCAATAAATCGACCACAGAATCAACGTGTTCATATAAGCAGATATTATAAACGCAAGGTGAAGTATTGTTTATTATTGCGTAGTGAATGAGGTATTCTAACTTTGCACCCTTGCTCGGTCTGTCCCCAACCCTGTTGTGTCTGAAGCATAGCCCAAAATCGGAAATGAATGCAAACAATCATCACTTATCGTGAAACTTTACAGGTGGATATATCTCTTACCAAGCACAGGTATAATCCACGATTTTTCCCCTGGCAGGGCAGAGCTAAATAACGGGTCGATGCACTTAAGGTAAATCCGCCTTTATAGAAACTGAAACATCAATTGTCAAGATATTTCAAATGAATCTTATTTTGATCTTGTAGCTCGAGACCAGTCATTCTCCTGGATCTGCTCAATCTGTGAAGCACAGAATTTCTCTAAACATTCAAACCTTTCAATGTCTTCTTTTTCATCGCAGAATAGCTACAGCGTATTGAGCTGTTGAGTGAGCAGTCTGACTCATCATCGAAGTACCACCACAGGAAATCCATCCCAGAGACAGAAATTTAAACAAAATAATAATCCTTTTCAGCTTAAAGTAATTTTAGTTAACTGTCAGTCCATTGTCAACAAAAAAGCAGAATTTCTTTGCATGATAGATCAACATAACCCTGATATAGTTGTAGGTACAGAATCCTGGTTAAATAATCAACATGCAGATTGTGAATTTTTTCCGAAATCCTTAGGATATACACCTTTTAGATTAGAAAGGTCAACCAAAGGCGGAGGAGTATTCATCCTGGTTAAAGATACTTTCTTTGCAACAGAGCAGAAACAACTAAAGACTGATTGTGAAATAATTTGGATTAAATTACAGGTCAAAACATGTAAACCTCTTTATATCGCAGCATATTACAGACCGAAAGAGTCCGACGTCCATAGCTTTAATGAATTTAAAAAATCTCTTGATCTGACAAGAAACCTCAAAGGATCTTTTTGGGTACTGGGTGATTTCAACTTCCCAAAGTTCTCATTGAGTAGTGACCATAGACCAGTCATAAAGTCAGGATGCAGTCATACCAACCTGAATGAAGAATTTAGTGATTTGCTTTCAGATTTCAACCTCACGCAGATGGTAACAGAAAGCACCAGAGGAGAAAATACACTTGACCTCTTCTTAACCTCAAATCACACCTTAATTAAAAATGTAAAATGTCTCCCAGGTATATCAGACCATAGTATTGTCTCTATTCTTGCAGATACAAAGCCACAGGTAACGAAACAACAGCCGAGACAGTTTCATCTCTACAAAAAAGCTGACTGGAGTAGTTTCAAAATCTATATGGACCAAATTACGCATGAAATATTAAAAGATCATCAATCTAAATCTGTTGAAGAAATTTGGCTAAGTTTTTCAGATGCAATCTCCACAGGTATCAAGAAATTTGTTCCAACCAAAAGACTAGGGAATAAGAGATCACTTCCTTGGATTACACAGCCTATAAAACGTCTAATTAGAAAAAGGGATCAAGTTTATTTTAGATTAAAGAAAGATGGAAACAACAAGATGAAAACTGCATTCCTGGCTCTGAAAAGAAACATCAAGATTCAAATAAAAGTCTCTTACAATAACTATATTGAATATATTTTAGGCCTTGATGGAAAAACTGAAAACAAGGAGAAAGCCACAAGATTTAATAAGAAACTTTTCAGTCTGATAAAAAATGCCAAGCAAGACGCAGCAGGAGTAGCTCCCCTTCTCGATAAAATTTCAGGTACCATCAAATCAGACAACACAGAAAAAGCAGATATATTAAATTGTCAGTTTCAATCAGTCTTTACTCCAATGACACCAATTTCTCTGGCTCAGTCCTGCCTTTCATCCATAAGACAAAATATGTTTTCCTCCTCTTTCAGTAAATATCCCAGTCATGCCAGACATTACCATCTGCACTGGTGGAGTACAAAAGCTAATATCCAACCTGAAACCAGACAAAGCAGCAGGACCTTTAGTACTTAAAAACTTATGTTATCGAATTTCTCCTATCTTGCAAATTCTCTTTCAGAAATCCCTAGATACAGGCACCCTCCCCTAGGTATGGACGAAGGCAAACATGACACCACTCTTTAAGAAAGGAAACAAAGAAGATCCTGCAAATTACAGGCCTATATCCTTAACATGTATATTGTGTAAAGTTCTTGAACATATTGTAGCATTGTAACGGTTTAAAGGGAGGTAATTTGCTGTGGATATGCAAATGAGAGAGACCTGCCCTAAGATATCTGGCTATTTGTAGCCTATATAGACAGAGTCGACCCATTTAGGGTTGAGGATCCTTTTCTCTGAATGGATCACGGCTGTCTATGCGCTCGGTTTGTTACAGCATCAAATCTAACTAAACATTTTGACAAAAATAATATTCTTTATGATTTACAACATGGCTTCAGAGAACGGCGCTCATGTGAAACACAGCTACTGCAACTGACCGACCATCTTGCCAGAAACCTTACTGAAGGAAAACAAACTGATCTAGTTTTGTTAGACTTCAGCAAGGCTTTTGATAAAGTTAGCCACCTTAAACTTTTGTATAAATTGCAGGAACATGGAGTTTACAATGCTACCCTTTTGTGGATTAAATCTTTTCTTATAGGCAGAACACAGAAAGTAGTCCTAGAAGGTGGATGCTCATCCAAAGTACCAGTCACGTCAGGAGTACCTCAGGGATCGGTGCTTGGCCCTCTCCTGTTTCTCTTATATATAAATGACCTTCCTAACACTATCACCTCCCAAGTTTGTTTGTTTGCAGATGACACTGCCGTTTACTTAGCTATAGATAACAAGCAAGACTGTATCACCCTGCAAGAAGATCTAGACAAGCTAATGCAGTGGGAGAAAAAATGGGAAATGGAGTTTAACCCTAGCAAATGCATTGTCCTAAATATTACTAAAAAGAAGAAAAAGATTTCTTTTGATTACAGGCTACATGGACAAGTGCTAGAGACTGTGGACAATGCCAAATACCTAGGAGTTACTATATCTGAAGATCTTTCCTGGAACAAGCATATTGACAATATAACATCTAATGCAAATAAAACTTTAGGTTTTCTCCGCAGAAACATCCAGACCAAAAATAAGAAGATCAGAGAAACAGCATACAAAACACTGGTTAGACCCCAGGTAGAATATGCATCAACTGTTTGGAGCCCTTTCACAACATCCTATATCAACAAAGTAGAAAAAGTACAACATAGAGCAGCAAGATGGGTTCAAAATAATTTTTCTCATTATGACAGAAGGATCTTGGCTGGCAAACTCTTCAATATAGACGAGACATCACCAGAGTCACCATGTTTTATAAAATTGTGAATTGTTTTGTTGCAGTACCCATACCAACTTACCTTGAAAGACCAGTTAGGATCACCCGACATATGCACACAAAATCTTTTAGACAGATCCACACAAATGCTTCCTACTTTAAATATTCTTTTTTTCCTTATACAGTGATACTTTGGAACAGCCTACCAGAAACAATCATACAGCAACCTGATATTGCCGCATTCAAGAAGAGTCTTGATTCTTTTCTGTTAGTGAGCCGTCCCTGAATATCCAAAATTGTTTTACCAGATCTTTTAATCTAACACTCACAATACTTTTAAAATTTGGCACCCTAACCAATGACTAACAGTTCTTATTCCAGCACAGACGCGCACCTGCCAGTAATACCCGAAAGGGGAGTCAGGCAGTATATATAGATAGATAGTTAGATAGATTTATTCATTATTATTTACATCTAAAGATAGTCGACATAATTAACTTGAGATGGTTAAGCCAAGGTTTGTAACCAACCCCACGTAACTTCCACTTGTCCAAGCTGAAGTTACGAGGCTTTGATAGCCCACTTTCTCTAAGCACTAGATTCCTTTTGATTTTAGGATACAGTTATTTGCACACTATAACGATTATTGCTGACTAACTTTTCAATGAAACCAAAATATTTAAAGTTAACTCGCAAAAATTACATCATGGCTATGCCCTGCCCTGCCACTTCATTAATAACGCAGAATACTAAGTGTGTTGCTCCTATAACTTTGGCAATGTATGAGAATCATATTGCCATTGGGTGACCAAAATGAAGCAGTTACAGCAGAGCCACAGATAGAGGGGTATTTTGGTTTTCAAAATAAATTAGTTCAGTTGTACTTGCACAAGTTCTATATTGTGTGTATCAACATATTTACACCTGTGTAGGGATTATTTTGTGATGGGCCGTACTGATTTTTAGAACAAACTTTTTGTTTTAGGCTAAATCTGAATACAGTTTTGAATGGGCCCCATATATAATCAATCCAAATCTGATGTTTATTTTAAACTAGGATAGGTATTAAGGATTCTTGGGCCCACCACTTTTTCCTAATGGCCCATCAATTTTGCAGATGGCCCATCAAAATCTTGGATTTTACATGTAAATGAATGGGACATGGGCCATAGCCCATTTCAATGGCCCCGCCCATCATGAAATTAGTCCAAAAATATCCCTGCTGTGAAGGATATGTATGTATTGTAAAGTAAATCATATGGGAAAATAGGTCTGTCTGACATGGGACTCAAACCCACGACCCCTGGACAACTGGTTGTGATTCTAATAAATGACGACCATAGGTGACAGTATCTAAACATTTTTACTAAAAATATTTATTACTTACAAATGCTTATAGACAAATTTTGATAATTATTATTTTTTCCTTTAAGTAATGGTTTTCCTTTCTGTTAATTTGCCTGTCACTTTTCTTTTTTTGTTTATCCGATGAAGTCCACAAATATGAGGTTATAAAACTTTTCTGAGGCTCAAAGGCTCAATTTTCTCATATTTTGAATTAAGATAAATATATGAAAATAAAAGATAATATTGTTATATATTGTTAAAAGTTGTTATAAATAACTTATTAATATATTCTTTAATACATTTAAATGAGTATTAAAACAGAATTACGGCTTAAATCTCAAAATTTGAGAAAATTTTAAATTGAGAATGGGAAAAGTTTAATAACCTTGGGCCCTGATTATCTTGAAACTCCAGGGTCATAAGGATTATCATTATTGAATATTGGGACAATCTATAAGATGACACCGGAAAAGGGGCCTTATGGAATTTCAATTTATGCAGTTTTAGTGTTAAAGTCCACAAATGAGATTGGAATCATTCTATTGAAACATGAACTACTCACTGGAACTTTCTCTGAATTTGTTCAAGGAATTGACTGGCATTTAGATAGGAGTGAAATGTACTTTTTATACATATGTACGAGGGGTGTTCCAGAAATTTGTGGACTTAATCTATATTTTAAATTTTAGAAAACTGTTCAGCGGAATTCAGCATATATGGTGGATATTTAACATTCAAAAATTAATGTATAGTTTTATCCTAATAATTTGCATAATGTTTTCAACAGAGAAACCCATATCATCAGTTGTTGCAGTGATCAAATTAAACGGTCATTGTATATAGAGTCTGTGACTTTAACACTAATTCTCATTACATTTCATTCAAATGAATTTCTCAGAATTTTGCGCTGTTGTCAATAAAGACACTATGTTATTACCAGATAAATTCATGGGTTAAAATATGTTTCCATTACTTGAATAAAGTACATTTCTAAAGTTAGTGGTAGATACAACAAAGTCACCTTGACATCCAATGGCAACATGGGGGCAGTTTTTTCCTGCAGACATTGATACCAGATCATGAGATGAGAGAAGGTGGTCGACAGCATTGTGACATTTGACACTGACATCTTGTCATGCTGAATAAATTTTGGCTAAAAATTTTCATTGAAATCAAAAGACAAAAAGCACTGAAAGTACCAACTTGAGGTAATTTTTTTTTGAAAAACTAAGATTATTGACAATTCTGGTTAGAAAGTGAGAAACAGGTGGTGTAGACTAACATCAGACTGCACATATGTGCGGGCTGTTGTTGCTCTATAGCTCCTGCCAGTGCAGGAATATTACGGGTGACAAGGGTTAAGCCCTACCTAAGACATATCCCCGATTTCTATATATCCGTTCCTTGCTACTTTGCCGTCCGCAGCACTCGAGTATTAATTGTAGGGTGTGAAACCTCTTTACGTAATCAAACAAAATGCTAACCGGATGTTTACATTCTTAATATTACATGCTGCCGGGAAAATGGAAAATTTAGGTCATTTGATGGTGCATTATGGGTATTTTTGTAAGCTGCAAAAATTATTTACGAAACTAATCATGCATGGCTTATTTTTTAGCAGTGTCTTAAAACAGGTTGAAAGTTATTCACATGTAAAAAATATTTTTTGTGTTAAAGTTTTCTTAGGTATGCATTACTCACAGCTAAGTTGCTTCATTGAAGTTATGACCCAATTAACTGCAGGCATTCAGCTCAAATGATAAATGACGTCATAAGAACGGGTTTATGGAAAAATGGCGGCCACAGATTTTTGAGTAGGGAGAGTTTAAAATTTAATTCGATTCTCATCAATTGGATTTGTTTACTTAATAAAAGTGCCATGCCCTGATGGAATAATGATTTTTCTACTCACAAATGTTCGAAAATAATAAGTTTAATCTGAATTTTATCTATTTGATTTTGATTACTTATTAAGAAGAACGGAGATACAGGAAAAGGGTATATTTTCACAACAAAGCATATTAAGTCTGTGGGTTTTAAAGACCAAAACATGACTCAGGGCTCTCGGAAACGACAGTAGTGTCGTCTGAGACGACAACTTTTCTCAGCGGACGACAAGAAATCCTATCAAAGGATTCCACCGGACGACAAGTTTTTCTAAGGCACGCGTCCCGACTTATAACCTCTCGGCTGTGTATAACATGTATTTGATTGTTTACGTAAGTTAGGCTAACTGTCGCGTGAAAAATCGATAATAGCCATATCTGAAGTCCGATAGATGGGCGCGGTAGGCGTGGCGTTATTTGAGCCAACAGCCAATCGTAATCGGTTATTCGTAGACCTTGTAGGCGGAGCCTGACCATCAATGAATTGAATCTAGACTCTGCCCGATAATGTGTTTTGGCGCTTGTGAGGCATAAACGAAACACGTGAACTATTAATATATTGATCGAAGCAGTAGATTCACTAATTATATACCCGTAATTGAATTCAAGCAGGGCTCCAATTTAGACGAAGACAATCGTAAGACAACATAATTGACCCGATTTGTTCGTAACAATTAAATGATTAGTCCGTGTCCTTCGAACTGGCCCGAATCTCTTTTACCTTTTTTAAAATCGGTATTTTGACTTAAAACAATTATTTAATTAAAGAAATGTTCCGAAAAAAAAAAAAAAAAAAAAAAAAAACCAACACGAAATGAATTATCACTACCGGTGAATCTCTGAAACGCCGTGCATGTGCTAAATGCCGTCTGATACCGTATTTCGAAAATGGAAAGCTCCGGATCAGCCTACTGATCAGACACGTGTTGAAATGAAAAAAAAAAAAAAAATGAACACAAATCAAGAGACACGTGGTGCGGAAAGTTTAATTATTTCAATCTAATTAAGATAACCATTCTGGTGACTAAAACATTGGATTGTGTAGTAAAAGGGTAATAAATTGTCGTTTCAATATCAAAGTTTTGCATGGTACAAAATCAACCCTCATAATGATGGAATCTAACTTTTTTGTGTTGGATTCAACTTTTTCTGAAGTTGGATACCTGGAATCCTACTTTCAAAACCCTAGTGAGAGCCCTGCATGATGTATATTTTACGTTCTTGGAACGCTATCTGTTCAATTTTCAATGATGATGATGGACTAAAAAAAAACAGACAAATTTCATATTTAAAACTGCCTGCCATCTACCATTCAGGATGTTTGATCTTCAAAAAGACACTAGCTATTTCAGCATGTAGCAAGAACACTTAATATTTATGTTTTTTGTCTTAAAGATTATTTAAAAAAAGGTTGCTCATATACAAGTTGTTCCAATTTATTAACTTGTATTTGTATTGGCTGCCATATAGAAAAATACCCCAAAAGGTGTTCAGGACTCAAAACAACCACTGTAAACAACTTGATTCAACCATGGGTATGTTGAATTAACAACTTTGTGGTACAATCAGAGAGAATTGTACGGCAAAGTACATGGTGACCCCTCGTCTTTCACAGATTGCAACAAAAAATAACAAATTCCTATCCTAAACTGGCTGCCATCTCTAATAGAGGTAAATGGATATCCAAATTTACATTAACTAGTAGATTTTGTACCAAGAACGTAAAAAATACACATTTGGGTCTTAAAATATGATTTATAATCAAGTGATATCCGTATAGTGTCTCCTGGTTAATTTGTATTTTGAGTGGCTGCCATTTAGAAAAACATCGAGAAAAGCAGTCAGGACCCAAAATATCGACTGTTAACAAATTGATTTGAACTCCGGAAGGTCATATCAACAATATCATAGCACTTTGCAATATGATGTATGGTGTAGTACATGGTGAACACTTTTATCTCATGGCATTCATCGAAAAAATAGCAAAAATCTTATCTAGAACTGGCTCGGAAGTTGGGATCTTCAAATTCATTTTAAGTAATAAAGGGTTTTACCAGAATGCAAAATATACATGTTTTAGACTCTCAAAAAATATTCAAAATGAAAAAAATCCCTCTATAATGTACCAAAGATTAAATGTATTTATTCTTGGCTGCCATCTAGAAAAACACTCTGAATGGCAGTCGGGACCAAAATTACCACCTGTTAACATCTTTATTCTCACCCAGGGAGGTCCTATGAACATTTCCATACCACTCTCGGAGAGCCCTTAGGGGGGTGCATGGTGACCCTTCCTGGCCCACGGACTAATTCAACAAGCAAGTTTTAAAACCAATTTTTTTGCAACAAACAAACGAATATCAATTGATTGTAAACAATGTTATCTTATTACAAGAAAGCATTACAATGACTGAAATTCTTGTAATGTTGTGCCTTTATTCTGGATATTAACATTGAAATTAAGCATCTGCCAATCATTTGAAGTAGATTGAAATTTTTTGGGTCAACAATTTTTTATCGAACAAGATGAAATTATGATTTGTACATGTATATTAAACAATAAAGTAATAATAAAAGAATATCAAATGCTATAATTGGCAAAGCGACATACAGGTACACTTTTTCAATGATATTGCATATGTGGCTTAACTTAAGGGAAGGAGGGGGCAAGATTTTGCAGGTTTCAGTGTCAATTGATCTTTTCTTGTGAAGATATGAATTAAACAATTTGAAATTTGAAGTGTAAACATGATAATAGGGATAAACCAAGTTTGTTGATAATAAAATTCTCCCAAGGGATGTTTGTGACACCAATTCAAAAAAATTTTAAGAATAAAAACAAAGTTTTATTTCAAATGAGAAATGATGTGTTTTATACATGTGTATATTGTCTTAAATTTTAAGCTCATCCAAGCATGCCCAAGGAGAGCTTTTGTGAAAATTGAATGTACAGAATCTGTTGTCTGACATCAACAATTTTTGTGTTTATGCTTTAGAAATCACAAATC
This sequence comes from Fragum whitleyi, assembly GCA_948146395.1. Classification (NCBI taxonomy): domain Eukaryota; kingdom Metazoa; phylum Mollusca; class Bivalvia; order Cardiida; family Cardiidae; genus Fragum; species Fragum whitleyi. The sequence continues at coordinate 89,094,701 of OX411544.1, read as the reverse complement.
TTGCCCAATCTTTTGGAACTTGTTTCTCAGGTCACAAGGTTTAATCCTACATAAATCCTAAAATTGCAAGGATCCATATGATATCACAGGAAAGGGACCCTTAATAGCAATTTTCTTCTTTACACTCTTCAGAGGCTACAAATATGACCTAAATTCTATGAAACTTGGTCAGAATGTTTGTCAGGTCACAAGGATGAACCATATTGGAAAAGGGAAGGATCCAAGCTGTATCACTGGAAATGGCCTGGAGGCAATTTTCTTGTTTACACTTCAGAGGCCACAAAAATGGCACAATTGTCACGAAACTTTATCAGAATGTCTTAATAGGAAGGATTGTTTCGAAATCATTGGAACTTGATTGGTAATAACAACTTTTTTGTTTCACTCTTGGAGACAAGATTTTGGTTACATCTTCATTAACTTGGTCAGAAAGTCTGGCATAAAACTATCAAAAGCTACAATAATAACCCTTGTCTGAAAAAATAGAAATAGCCTCTTATAGTCATCTGAGGAGTCAAAGAGACGACGGTGAGCAATATAGGACCATCATGTCCTCTTGTACAATTCAATTGCATACTTTCTAATTATCTTTACATGAAAACGTCAATTGACCTTATCGGTTCTACCCATGCTTTGTTTTGTTGATTGTTTTGATCCCTTTAAAGACAGTTTTGACCCTCAGAAGTTAATGGTAAAGAATTCATTGAATCATTCACTTCATACACTAGCACGAGGCTTGAACATGGGAATTTTCTTGTTGCAGCAATTTTTAGCTCCACTGACAAAAGGCAACGGGGGGCTATTGTCATAGTATTGTGTCCTTCATGCGTCTGTCTGTCTGTGCGTCAGGTCGTAAACTTTTTTTTTAAAAGTCTTCTCAGAAACAAATGGATGAATTTCAACCCAACTTCACAGGAATGATCCTTGGATGACCCTCTTTCAAAGTTTTTCAAGAAATTTTGATCCAATGAAAAACATGGATTTAATGGGCTTGGCTAATTTACAAATATGGAAAAAGTGAGATTTAGCAGATTCTAAATAATTGATACATATTAAATTTTACATGAATGATCCTTGGGTGACCCTTTGTCAGTCTGCAAAAATTTTTGTGATCGGATGGAAAAAATTTAATTTATGGGCAGAGGTCATTTTTCTACATGTTATATAGTGGGACCTTTGAAAATCATTTTCTCAGAATGTTAATGATGGGAATCAACCAAATTTCACTGGAATGGTACTTTAGTGACCCTTTATCAGTCAACCAAAAATATTGTGATCGGATGAAAAATATGTATTGGCAAAGGTCATTTCTCTATATGTTGTATTGTGGAAACTTTGAAAATCATTTTCTCAGAATGTTACTGATGGATATCAATCAAACTTTATTGGTATAATCCTTGGTTGGACCCATTATCATTTAGCCAAAAAATTATTGTCATGGGATGAAAAATATGTCTTTAATGGGAGGAGGTCATTTCTCTATTTGCTATATAGCGGAAACTTTGAAAATTATTTTCAACATCAGTAGAACACAGAATATCTAAAAATCTAGTCAAAACTTTAATTTGCTGTTACAAGAATTTCAAGCCTGTCCGAGTGGCTCAAGCCATTCATGCCTTTCTAGTTCCTCTATCTATGAATGTTTTCCACATCAATTCCTACAGTGTATTGGCAACAAGGAAACTATTAATCTTTTTAAGTTTCTTTTAAAACAAATAAACAGAACTATTTCAACTAGTATATCGTTTTCGTTTTTTCATTTTGAAAAAAAAATTTGCATTGCGGAATGGGTTATTCATTAAAATTTGTTTATTTCAGAGGCAAGACTGTGGGAGACTCTAGTTAGATGTTAAATGGCCAACACCTAACACGATAGATTACATCAAGTCTGATTGAAAGAAAATACACCAAACACGCAGGAAATGAATGATGGAAAACTGTAGAGCAACAATCAATTATCTCGATTCGATTCATTCTCATATCTGTAGTGAAGACCCGGCATTGGACACTCTTAGTAAACTGTGGGATAAATGGCGAATAACAAGGAGGTTCAAAGGCCAGGTAATACAAAGACTCGTAAATGTATGCGACATGGGTCGAGTATATTCTGACACTGTATTTTCCCTTTTCATTGCGGAAATAAAATTACCTAACGGACAAGAATTTGACAAAGAACACATAAATGTTTTCACGAAAGGGCTACATAAATACTTTTATCGGTTCTTGTGGTTTGCTGGTCAGACTGATTCTAGGCAATTTTTGAATAAATCTTTTGAAGCCCTTGGAGAAAAGATAAAATGTTTGGATCATACGGCTGAAGAAAGAAGTAATTTTTATGCACTCGAGGACTTAGAAATTGAACTTTGGAATACTGAAGTATTTGGTATTCATTCTATAGACAGTTATACAGATACAATATGTTACTATATTGTAAAAATATTTGGATTTTCATCTTATAAAGCTCTCTCTTGTTTAAAAACCAGCCATTTTCGTTTTGGAATGGACAGAAATGGCTACTATGTTGAAATTACAAGAGAATTTGAAAGGGCTTATTTGGACCAAAACGCATCTAATAATGAAGTGGATGCTATGGACTGGATTGGTTATGGAATAGCATTAGATATTAATGGAGAAAAGAAGTTTAGACACTACAGGTCTCACCAAAGATCTTTTTACTCACTCATTAGTTATTACATCAAAGTACTGAAGGAAATTGGCATAATCCACATGTTCGTGCATTCAGTTCAATCAAAAGAACTTATTTTCCCGAATCTAAAATTCGATAAAGCAGGTATTATAGTACAAGAAGGTAAAACTGAACCTAAAACCCCAAGCGACAAAATTAACGTTACTAAAAGAATAATGAAAAACATAAACGCCAGATCTACTGTTTATGCTAGAAGTGATATACGTCTTATGGTACTCTCGAAACTCTCGAAATTAGGACTACTCAAAGATACAAAAACTGGCTATAGTATTGAAGAATATCTGAAAATACACAAACTTTTAGATTCTCCTACGGCCAAAGATTTGGAAATGGGTAGGTTGGGTCATGATCTAACAGAGATCACAAATGGAATTGAAAAAAAGCCTTCGCATTCAGTAATGCCGTCCTACTTGGGAGCAAATTTTTCTGCTGGAAAGACAAAGCCTGTCAATCCAGTTTCCATTAAGGTTAACCCTTCTTTGTATAAGAATATGATAGAGAAACATTCAAAAAGCCTTGTGAATCAACCTACACTCACTGTTCATATTGGTAAGGATAATCAACAAGTCTCCAGCGTGAAATTGGATCATTTTAATGCTAACAAGGTGAGCCCTCAAATCCAATTCCATCGCTGTATTCCTAAAGCATGGCTGGAAGCAAACGCAAAGAATGTTACCCATCACACATGTACCCAGACAAATGATGATATAGTTAACCATGGTGACCCTTTTCCATTGTATCTGACGAAAAACTGTTCAACAAACAATTTTCACAAAGAAACAAGTACCAACACTTCCTCCATTGAGTTTCAATTGAAATTCACTGATTTGAAATCGAACAAGCCAAAACAAATGATCAGTATAGTTCCAGCCAAACGCAAATTTGAGGAAGAAAATCCTACAAGTGAAGTGCCTATCAAACATAAGAACCAAAACAGTACATATGAAGACTCAATAATTCAGGAGGCCTCATATAAAACCTTTGGAGAGCAGCTCAAAGCATACAACAACACTGGAACACCTGAAGTGCCTCCAGCAAACCAGAGTTCGACAGTTGTCAATAAACAAGTCACGATAGGACAATCTCAACAAACAGGTATCAAGGACGAACCATTTGACTTGAATGAGAAGCCAAGTCTATATGATACTCAGGGAGCTCTAATTGGTTCTGAAGCACAGCAGAGCCAAATAAACATCATCCACAATAAGGAACCAGAAAACATTAAAGTGTTGAAGGAACAGAAAGCAATTAAGGTTGAACTGCAAGATAGGCAAGAGAAGCAGTGTACAGATGACATAAAGGAGGTAGTACCAATCTGTCAAGAGCAGCACAGTCAAAAAAGTAATATCGTGGAGGACATGGATGTCTTGCAAAATCAGCAAGAGGAATTAGTTACCAAGGTTGAGCCTGATTTCTGTCAAGTGCAGCACAGTCAAAAAAGTAATATCATGGAGGGCATGGATGTCTTGCAAAATCAGCAAGAGGAATTAGTTACCAAGGTTGAGCCTGATTTCTGTCAAGAGGAGCACAGTCAAAATAGTAATATCGTGGAGGGCATGGATGTGTTGCAAAATCAGCAAGAGGAATTAGTTACCAAGGTTGAGCCCGATTTCTGTCAAGAGGAGCACAGTCACAATAGTAATAAGGTAGAAATACCAGAATCTAATGGGCAGCACAGTCAAGGACTTGTTGTGATCAAGGCACAGGGGTTTCTCACAAAACAAAACACACACACAAAATTATACTTGTAGAACCATGCGTTTTTGAACATCAGCACTGCCAAAAAAAGGTTTATCAACGTACTACACATATCTCAAGAGAAAAATAACGAAATGGATATCAAGAAGGAGTCAGAGGTCATTCAAGAGCACAAGGACCAAAGAGCCATAAAAAATAAACCATTTGAAAAAGACCAGCACTTAATGAAGCATAGCTACAGATAGAAGAGTATTTTTGATTTCAAATTAATTAATTAAAAAACTAGAAAGCCATGAATGGCTTGAGTCGCTCCACAGGCTTGAAATTCTTGTAAAGCAACAAAAGTTTTGATTAGATTTTTTAGATATTTTGGATTCTACTGATGTTGAAAATGATTTTCAAAGTTTCAACTACATAACATATAGAGAAGTGACAACTACCCGTGAAATGCATATTTTCATCCGATCACAATAATTTTTGTTAGACTGATAAAGAGTCACTCAAGCATCATTCATATAAATTTTCATTGGTATCCATGATTTAGATTCTGATAAAATGATTTTCACAGTTTCCACTATATAACACATACAGAAATGACCTCCGCCCATAGAATACATATTTTTCATCCAATCAAAATAATTTTTTATATACTGATAGAGTGTCACTCAAGAATCATTCCAGTAAAATTTGGTTGATATCCATATCTTTGATTCTGAGAAAATGATTTCCAAAGTTTCCACTATATAACATATAGAGAAATGACCTCCGCCAATAAAATACATATTTTTCATCCGATCAAAATAATTTTTGGTAGACTGATAGAGGGTCACTCAAGGATTATTTCAGTGAAATTGGGTTGATATCCATCATTTAGATTCAGAGAAAATGATTTTGGAAGTTTCCACCATATAACATATAGAGAAATGACCTCCGCAAATAAAATACATATTTTTCATCCAATCAAAATAATTTTTGGTAAACTGATAAAGGGTCACTCAAGAATCATTCCAGTGAAATTTGGTTGATATCCATCACTTACATTCAGAGAAAATGATTTCCAAAGTTTCCACTATATAACATATAGAGAAATGACCTCCGCCCATAAAATACATATTTTCCATCCGATCACAGTAATTTTTTGTAGACTGATAAAGGGTCACACAAGGATCATTCATGTAAAATTTCATTGGTATCCATCGATTAAATTCCGAGAAAATTCACTTTTTACCATGTTTTAGAAATTAGCCACGCCCATTAAATCCATGTTTTTCATTGGATCAAAATTTCTTGAACAACTTTGAAAGAGGGTCACCCAAGGATCATTCCTGTGAAGTTTGGTTGAAATTTATCCAGTAGTTTCTGAGGAGAAGATTTTTAAAGAAAAAGTTTACGACCGGACGCACGGACGGACGGACACAACGCCATGACAATAGCCCCAGTGGCTTTCAGCCAGTGGAGCTAAAAACCTTGCACAAATCTTTTATTGTAAGTAGTCATTTAATGGGCGTAACTCCCGTTACGTAATTTACCCAAGTGCGTTAAAAAAGAAATAATCCTCTGTTGAAAAATATCGTGGATGAATGATCATAACATCGTAACTATAGCTTATTACAATTTTTTGACTATTCACCAAAGCTCAAATCATAAAAAAGGAGTGGAAAGAGGACATGCATCTTTTGCCAAAGTTTCCGTCTCGCATTTATCCTATTTATTCTTTGGTTGTCGCCTTCTGAGTGTGTATAAATTTTAAAGACCTAGATACGCCCGTGATTTGAATCGTCTCCTCAAGATTATTCAAATGAGCACATACATCATAGGGTTTCAATGAAAAATAAAGATTTTGAACTGGCAATACTACCTTTTATCTGTACATTTGATAAAAATGTCAAATTTAAGATTCATATGATCATACTTCTATTATAAACCCTTCTGCTATTTTCCGGCTGTGTTCGTAGTTTACACATAGCTTTGTCAGACAATAAAGATTAATGTCAGCCAGCACAGATGTGCAGTGTGACCCTAGCCTACAATGCCTGTTTTCTTTATATACTGCCGAACTAAAGTTAAGGTCCGGCCTCTGATTTTCATATCTTTGGTCGGAAGTTTTATGACAAATCATGAAAGAAAATAAATAAGAAAAATTGTGCTTTTAGCTCCACTGGCCGAAGGCCAGCGATCTATTGTCATGGCGAGGTGTCCGTCATGTGTGCGTGCGTGCGTAAACTTTTCTTTAAACATCTTCTCCTCCTAAACCAATGGGTGTATTTTGACGAAACTTGGCCAGATTGTTCCTTAGGTGACCCTCTTCTAAAGTTGTTCAAGAAATTCGGATTGACCCCCAAATATGGGCGTGGCAGGGTGGGGCTTATTTTGACCCCGAAATCTTTGAACGACATCTCCTCCTGAACCATTGGGCCAATTTCAATGAAACTTTACCAGAATAATCCTTGGGTGACCCTCTTCTAAAGTTGTTCAAGAAATTTTGATTGACCCGCCAAATATGGGCGTGGCAGGGCAGGGCTTATTTTGACCCCGAAATCTTTGAACCGCATCTCCTCCTGAACCATTGGGCAGATTTCAATGAAACTTTACCAGAATGTTCCTTGGGTGTCTCTCTTTTAAAGATGTTCAAGAAATTTCAAGAAATTCGGATTGACCCCCAAATGTTGGCGTGGCAGGGCAGGGCTTATTTTGACCCTGAAATCTCTGAATGACATCTCCTCCTGAACCATTGGGCCAATTTCTATGAAACTTTACCAGAATGTTCCTTGAATACCCTCTTCTAAAGTTGTTCAAGAAATTTGGATTGGATGAGATTCACTGGATCAATGAAATTCATGTGAGCTGTTTAGGGCCATTCTGGTCCTCTTGTTTCAAAGTGATATCTAAATAGTTTTCTTCCTTGTAATTTTACATATTAGTTAAATAAGTTCATTCCTTCATAAATCAGTTTCAACTTAGAAAAAAATCTGAATTCCTTCTGAATGCTGTTCACTTCCATTACCTTCTATTTTCAATATCTCTCTTTCAAATCTTGAGATTTTTAAGCCAGTGGAGCGATACAGGCCCTCTTGGACCTCTTGTTTCTGATGCTTTACAATCTGCTGCAATAGACAGCCTTTTTTTTGCAAACAACGGAGCACAGCTTCAGTGCTCCGAGGGCCCTTAAAAAGATGACACAACCAGAAAATATCCATTTAAAGTTTTCTGATTTAGCGGTAGCATCAGTACTGTTTGCGATTTTTAGCATTTTGCAGAAGCATTCGATGATTAAAATGAAAACATTTTGACAAGATGGTAATCTAAGAGTGTCTTTGGAGCGCTGTTTGGGGCTTCTGTTCGACATGCTTCAAATGATCAAACTGGGAACATTGGATTTAGACTAGGCTCTCAGATGGCTTAAACATGTTTGTCCAGACTGATAACTGCCGGATGAGGAAAAAGAACTTACACTAGCTGGGGTTAATGGGCTCATCCATTTTTGCAGATGGTGTGGATAGCAACTCAAAAACAGGTGCCACAGAACCCTGTTAACTCCATGTTTCCTTGGAACATTAAATGCTTAAAGAAGGTGATTTACACTCCCGGCCCCGACCTTACCAAAATCAACAGTTTTATTTGCAACTGTACAAAAGGGGGGGGGGGGGGTTGTTGGGTACTTTTCGCGTTTCTTCTAAATTCAAAACTGCTTGGTTGGCAAATTTGATTTGCAGTTCTCAAAAGTCAAATTATTGAACCCAGTTCTTGCAAAAGTTCAAATTATTGCAATGTATTTTCAAGAAACGACAAGTGATTATTTCCCTGGCCCTTAACTTTAGGTCAGCAGTATAGTTATTGTCAAAAAAACCTAAGCTTAAATGGCTGAATTGTCGCAAATATTCTATGGTTAATTCCAATTTTGAGGGTGTTAACAATTGCAAATGTTAACGTCTGAAAAAATGTGAATTGACGCTATAATTGCATAAAATAGTTATATTGGAGTATAAATTTAAACAGTAATTGAGAAATAATTACATAGATAGGCCTACTATATAAAACCAGTTTCAAACCTACGAATATTCCAAAAATTACGTTATGCATTACACTGTCCATATTGTTTATACTGACGTGGCTTGACAAATTTATGACGTCCCTCAATTTAACACAGGATTGAGGACAACATCTTTATGTTTGCTCTTTAAAAATGATGGACATAAATAATTTTCACGCATTTTACTAACCAATGTGTACTGTCTTGTATATCTAATCTTTACAGTATTTTAAACACAATGCATGAGATATCCTTTTAGGACAATCTAATGTCACAGAAGAAACATAAGAATCATTGAAATTTTAAGTATTTAAGCCCATATCATGAATATTTAAGTAAATAGGCCGGGCTTTAACGGCATGTGAATTTACAGATTAATCAATGTTTACTCCCGTTTAGGCTGGGGTTATGTCCGTTGTCGTATGCCTAAAACGTACTTTTTATGCAATAATGACAAATAAACTAAAACAACAATTGAATACAGCAGGGTAATGCTTAAAATTGAAAACTGAAGCATTTAAAATAGGAGGAACACTATTTCATTAAAGTGGTACAATTTAAGAGTCTGGTGGTATTATTTTTACAATTAGCCCCTCTAATGCTATTCAGTACACATTCCAGTTAAACTTGAATCTATGGAAGACTGTTTAGACTAAGATCAGTCTGCACAGAAATCCAGTCTGATCTTAGCCTACACTGGATCATCACTTACCATATTTTTATTGAGGGGAAACTTGTGAAAGTTTTTATGTTATGCCCAAAATATTAATTTGTTTGAAACAAAATTTTAACTTTAGCAGGAAAATGATGAAAATCAGCCCTGTGTTCAGGATTTCAACATAGTGCAACAGTTTTCTAATTATACCCCGATTTGCATGTGCACGTAAAAAGCGGGGTATTATTAGAATATTGTTGCACCGTTTTGTCATCGTGAACACAGGGCTGATTTATCTCTCGGGGATGAAATACACCCCTTGAATATTTTTTTTATTAGCTCACCTGAGCACATCGTGCTCAAGGTGAGCTTTTGTGATCATTGAATGTCCGTCGTGCGTCGTCTGTCGTCCGGCGTCAACAATCTTAGTGTTTACACTCTAGAGGCCACAAATATGGCCCAATCTTCATGAAACTTGGTCAGAATGTTGGCTAGGTCACAAGGATGAACCCTATTGAAAATGGGAAGGATCCATGCCATATCATGGGAAAAGGGGCCATAATGACAATTTTCTTGTTTACACTCTAGAGGCCACAAATATGGCCCAATCTTCATGAAATTTGGTCAGAAGGTTGGCCAAGCCACAAGGATGATCCCTATCGAAAATGGGAAGGATCTGTGCCATATCACGGGAAAAGGGGCCTTAATGACAATTTTTTTGTTTACACTCTAGAGGCTACAAATATTGCCCAATCTTCATGAAACTTGGTCAGAATGTTGGCCAGGCCACAAGGATTAACCCTATTGAAAATGGGAAGGATCCATGCCATATCACAGGAAAAGGGGCCTTAATGACAATTTTCTTGTTCACACTCTAGAGGCCACAAATATGGCCCAATCTTCATGAAACTTGGTCAGAATGTTGGCCAGGTCACAAGGATGAACCCTTTTGAAAACTGGAAGGATCAGTGCCATATCACGGGAAAGGGGCCTTAATGACAATATTCTTGTTTACACTCTAGAGGCCACAAATATGGCCTAATCTTCATGAAACTTGGTCAGAATGTTTGTTAGGTCACAAGGATGAACCCTATTGAAAATGGGAAGGATCCATGCCATATCACGGGAAAAGGGGCCTTAATGACAATTTTCTTGTTAACACTCTAGAGGCCACAAATATGGCCAAATCTTTATGAAATTTGGTTAGAAGGTTGGCCAAGCCACAAAGATGATCCCTATTGAACATGGGAAGGATCTGTGCCATATCACGGGAAAAGGGGCATGAATGACAATTTTCTTGTTCACACTCTAGAGGCCACAAATATGGCCCAATCTTCATGAAACTTGGTCAGAATGTTGGCCAGGTCACAAGGATTAACCCTATTGAAAATGGGAAGGATCCGTGCCATATCATGGGAAAAGGGGCCTTAATGACAATTTTCTTGTTTACGCTTTAGAAGCCACAAATACAATTCATTTTTCATGAAACATGATCAGAATAATGGCTAGGTCACTAGGATGAAGCCTATTTAAAATTGGAAAGATCCATGTCATATCATGGGAAAAGGGGCCTTAATGACAATTTTTTTGTTTACACTCTAGAGGCCACAAATATGGCCCAATCTTCATGAAACTTGGTCAGAATGTTTGTTAGGTCATGAGGATGAACTCTTTTGAAAATGGGAAGGATCCATGCCATATCACGGGAAAAGGGGCCTTAATGACAATTTTCTTTTAAGAGCTCTAGACGCCACAAATATGGTCCAATCTTCATGAAACTTGGTCAAAATGTTTGCCAGGTCACAAGAATGAACTCTGTTTAAAATGGGAAGGATTTATGCCATATCACAGGAAACGGAGTCTTAAAGATAATTTACTTGAAATAACTCTAATGGTCACAAAAATGGACCAAACTTAGTGAAACTTGGTTTTATGTAGAAATTATCTTCTTTATGACATCTGCGTTTTTACTTGATGTGATGTGCAAGTGATCAAAGAGAGTCAGGTGAGCGATCTAGGACCATCATGGTCCTCTTGTATGACTTGGGTCTTATTACACTACTGGAATAATTATGCATAAATTCAGTTGGGAAAATACGGACACCAATTAGTTTTTTGAAAAAAAAAAAAACAATTAGATCATAAACAAAAAGATTTATGTCAACTGAAGTGATATTTACTCTCCTTTTACATTTCCTTTCCAAACTTAGAAATAGTTGTATAAACGCTTTGACAAGATTCAGGAATCCGATATTTTGAATGAACGGGAACATTGCGGAAAGAGTAGAACATTATTTGTGAAAGTAATATTCTACTTTATTCTCAATGTTCCCCAATACTTTTTTAATGTGGTAGGTTAAATCACTTCCGATTTATTTTTTCCTTTGCTTCTTTTTATTATACGCCGCCGGAGGCGGACGTATATTGGCGTCATCTTCTCCGTCTGTCCGTCCGTCCATCCGTCCGTCCGTCCATCCGTCCGTCCATCCGTCCGTCCGTACGTCCGTCCACTTTTCTTGTCAACGCAACTCCTCCTAAACTACTGGCTGGATCTTCTTGAAACTTGGTCAATATTATCACCTCAATTGGTAGATGTGCATGAAGGAAGGATTTTACGGTTCGTTGATTTTTGCCTGAGTTATGCCCCTTGATAACTTAGTCTCTGGGTCCACTTTTCTTGTCAACGCAACTCCTCCTAAGTTTCTGGCTGGATCTTCTTGAAACTTGGTCAATGTAATCACCTCAATTGGTAGATGTGCATGAAGGAAGGATTTTACGGTTCATTGATTTTTGCCTGAGTTATGCCCCTTGATAACTTAGTCTCTGGGTCCACTTTTCTTGTCAACGCAACTCCTCCTAAGTTTCTGGCTGGATCTTTTTGAAACTTGGTCGATGTTATCACCTCAATTGGTAGATGTGCATGAAGGAAGGATTTTATGGTTCGTTAATTTTTGCCTGAGTTATGCCCCTTGATAACTTAGTCTCTGGGTCCACTTTTCTTGTCAACGCAACGCCTCCTAAGTTTCTGGCTGGATCTTTTTGAAACTTGGTCTATGTAATCACCTCAATTGGTAGATGTTCATGAAGGAAGGATTTTACGGTTCATTGATTTTTGCCTAAGTTATGCCCCTTAAAACTTAGTCTCTGGGTCCACTTTTCTTGTCAACGCAACTCCTCCTAAGTTTCCGGCTGGATCTTCTTGAAACTTGGTCAATGTTATCACCTCAATTGGTAGATGTGCATGAAGGAAGGATTTTATGGTTTGTTGATTTTTGCCTGAGTTATGCCCCTTAAAAACTTAGTATCTAGGGCTCATTGAAATTGCAGCCTTTTGAACACAAATCCTCCTTACTTTTTGTCTTTATTTAAATGAAACTTGGTCAATGTCATCACCATAATTTGAAGATGTACATGGATCAAGGATTTTATGGCTCATTTATTTCCCTGAATTATGCCCCCTTAAAACTTAGTGCCTGGGGCTTATTGAAATTGCAGCCATGTGAAGGCAACTCCTCCTAACTTTTTGTCTTGATTTAAATGAAACTTGGTCATTTTCAATTTGGTTCTGTCAAAATAAGTAGTGTCTACAATTATTCCTGTGAAACAGCAGCAATGTGGCGGCGTATTTTGTGACGATGGCACTCTTGTTTTATTTGATTTCATTTTTTTCAGCCAATAGATCAGCACTGTTAATAGACGATGGGAAGTTATTGCCTTTCTTTTTTGTGTTTTCTTTCTTTGTTGAACTAATGAAGGACCAAGAAATAATTCATTTATTTCGGTCTTAGTTTGTAAATCAAGCGACCTTGCTGGCGGTATCGGGGCAGATGGATTCATTACAGACGAAATATTTGCAATGGCTCCATCTTCCCCATATAGCTGATGGACTTCTACCTGACCATTTGACAATAAATCAAGTAACTGTGATGCATCACTAATTTCGAGGACATCAACGACAGAATCACCAGCAGAGCTAACAGTCATGGCGTCGGATAAAAGGGGGTCTCCAATTAAAGCCGATGACGAGTCTGTGTAAGGGACATGATGTGAACTCTCTGATACAGCAGATGCTGCAACTGATGCAACAGCAGATGTTGAGTCCGCTATTACAGCAGGTGCTGCATCTACTCCAAAAGTGGTTAATGTGTCTGATAATATGATAGGCGTTGTAGCTTCAGAGCCAGTTGTACAAGTAAAATTAGGTGCGACAAATTCGGTAGAAGCAGGCGCTACATCAGTTCTTACAGCAGAAGTTACGTCTGCTGTAACAACAGTTGTTGCGTCTGCTGTGCTAAGAGCTGATAAGTCACGCCGATTTGAAGGCTCACTTGGACCATAAGCTTCAGTAGGAATGGCATTCCTATTTACTGGGAATATCCCACAAGACCGAAAGCCGCTTAAAATATTACTCTCTATTACTGAACTTTCCCACGCCTTCCTAGATAATGAAGGAAAGGTCCATTTTGAGATCTGGTGGAGAGGGTTTTCCTGTAGAAACTGTGAACAAACTTCATTATAGGACCTGTTCAGTGGACCGAATACAGAGCGATCTAAAGGCTGTAGATAGTGAGTGGTGTGTGGTGGTAGAGCCAATATATGTATGTTTTCTTCCATAGCTCTCATGAGTAGACCTAAGGACTCATGGGATTAGTGCCCATCTAGTATGAGAAGTTGGGGTCGTTCTGGTCCACAATACTTCAAAAATACCTCAATGAACCAACTTTCGCCGATTGAGTCATCCATCCACCCATTCTTTTGATAGAACCAGCGTGAATCTTCTGGTGCGTCGTCTGTTTTAAAGCCGTGAAGGGATCTCGATGTTTTACCCTTGACAACAAACATCGGAGGCATAGATCGTCCTCCTGCGTTTACACAAGCCAATATAGTTATGTTGGTTGACTTTGCGCTTGTTCGGCTTACACAATTATGCCCCCTCTCTGCTTCAACCTTTACCGGCGTATGTTCGAAGTTTTTCCCGATTTCGTCACAGTTCCAAATCGCCATAGGTTTATTTTGAATACCGAGTCCTTCCATAATTGTTTCCAAATCATTAAAGTATTTATTTATTATCTCCGGATTCATCATCCTGGCTCTTGTTGTAGTAAGCTTTTCTGGCTTCCTGAGCGCTACCTCTGGGTGTCTTCGTTTAACTCCCTCCCGCCAATCTTTGCCTGCCACAAACTTGGAATAGCCTCCCTCAAGTTTTGTTCTCTGACACAGGATATGGGTTCTCGAAAGGACCTGTTTTCGGCTCAATCCGATTCCGCGCCGGGCAGCCATCTTCACTGCATCTACGATCTGTTTTTCAAGATTAGTTGGAATGTGAGGGGGTCTGCCACGCTGAACTTCCGCGGGGTGTTTGCCGCTGATTCTGTCGGCGATGGTAGATTTAGGGACCTTGAAGGTTGTAGCAGATTTTCTGATAGAAAGGGTTCCATTTTTTACCGCATCTACTGCTTTCTCTAATTGGCCTTGCGTATAATTAAGCGTTTTTCCTCGTTTTGTGTATTCGTATTGCTTTGGCATTCTACAATAAAGCAAGCGGGAAAGCGTTCATAGAAAGAGACTGTATGGAAATACATTTACACGCACACACACGCAGATATAGAGTGAATTGTAAGGAAAGAAAAACCTTAAATCGACAGCAAAAAAAGTGAAAGATAAAATGGACCTCAGAAAATGACCGAGATACGCGAAAAATGAAAGACGAACGCACACAAAGTCGTCACGATTAAGATTTGTCGCAAAACGGACTATTGCATGCTCCTCTCCATTCAGGACTTTCTGCCTGTTCCGTCAACGGCTCTCAGTCAATGTTTAATAGTGACCTTGACATTTGACCCTAATTAACCAAAAAACAAAGGGAACGACCTCTGGTGTTTGACAACAATCGTGTTAAATGTTATAATTGCAGGCTACTCCGTTCTTAAGTTGTTGAACAGAAACGAAGAAAAAAATGTCTACTACGAGTAAAACAGTCCCAGAAATTGCATCCTCGGAGCCCAGGCGTGAAAAATCCCCGTTCTCTCAACGCATATATACGTATATATTAAGAGGTTGGTGATGGGTTTTTTTATTTACATTTTGTAAAATTAGTTTTGAAGCACTATACTCAATTGTTAGTGACCGCATACATCGTAACTACAGCCGGGATAAAAAAAAGTTTCGACTTATTGATCTGAGTATTTAGTGTAGTAATTAAATTTGTCGCTTTCTTAATCTTACTATTTCGCCCTAAAACCCTTTTTACATTCAGAATGCTGAAACGTTAGCAAACGTTTTATAATTAAATCCACTGTTCACAGAAGTGTTCTTACCAAGTGGGGTACCAATCCTTTAACGTTTGCAAGCGTATTGTCATTCTGAACGCAGGATATGTCTTATACAAAGGACCGATAATGCACAATCACAATTTTTTACAACCTTTATACACTTGTTACATATCTCGATTTATCTGACTTTATGGAAAAGATGTTTTATAAACTGTAATTGGCTCATTTTATCAAGTTATAAAATATTATTCATATTCGCCACAGTTGGAAGTATTTCTGATCAGAGCGCATGCAATGTCCATTGATCTTCTTTAATATTGTCATTCACTTAAATGTCATTCAACCTGGGCCATGATATTTAAAAGCTGATCAGTTAAAATGGATAGATTAACAACTTTCTTTACATTGGATGAGAGACAAAATCTACGATCTGGTCCATTGTGAAATTTATTCATTGCATATTTCGACATGGCAACAGAACTTTAGCTAAACAACAACATATCTCCGGAAGAAGTAATATCATTTTCTAGTTTGATAAGTAGACATAGGCTCAGAATATTTTATAAACAAATACGCCTTGAACTGAGGCCTTTACTTTGTCTTGAGTCATCATCATTGCATTTAAAGCCTAAATTACAGTTCTGCATTGGACCCTTAAATCGTGAAAATTTTTCTACGCCAAATTTAGCTCGCAGATAAATTGGCCCTTTTGCGAAACCAATGATGTCTATAAGTTTCCTTGCATCTTCCCGTCTGAGATAACAAACACGGCGTTGAAGGCTCTCGTCAGAAAATACAGCAATTGCGTTCGTGTCCTTTGGATTTTCTGGTTCTCTGGCACAGAAATACACTGGGCCGACTTCAAGCTGTCTTGTACCTGTGTGGTGCATGCCTACAGCGTATACTTGGCGAATTATTACGTTCTTCATCCTATTTATTTTGAAAAAGTGGTAACAATTATGGCATAAAATATACTAATATATAAAACGGACTACCGTTGAAAGAAAAGGGAGCATTTAAATTATTTGTGAAAGAGAATTTACTAAAAGACAAAACCGCAGACAGACAAAAGAAATATGAGGAAAACTCTGAATTCATTGTGACAATATATCTTTTTCCGTGTGTTATTTTACACCCCCCCCCCCCCCCCTTTTGGAGAATTTGGCATCTGGCTTTTCTCTTGTCGATCTGATGTCTGTTGGTCCGACGGGTCGGTCCGTATGTCTTTGTCAGCCCGTAGACACTGAATTTATGTACGGACCATAACTCAAAAGGTACGCAAGCTAGAAGGATGAAAAATCACAGGTGAAATTCTGATGTTTTTATTATTCACAAACGTTCAAAAAATCGGTATTAGATCTATCACTTGGGGACCGTACATCTTATCTTGGTTACGCCCCTTTTAATCTTGTTCCATTGATTAAAACTACTACAAAATTGTCGTCTGCAGTCCATTTCAATTTGGACAAATAAAAAAAAATGTGTTCAGGTTACAGTAAAAATATTACAGAAAATAGTGACACTGTGTAGCCATGAGACAGAAAGAGATAAACGGGAGTTGGAAGAAGAAGAGAATATATTGAAAGAGAAAAAGTAAAAAAAAAAGAGGGAAAAGTTGAAAAGAAGAGTTTGATAGTGGGAAAGAGAGTCTGAGAGAAGTAAAGTGCACTGAGAGAAACGTAGGAGGGAGGGAGGGGGGGGGGGGGGGGGTTGAGAATCGGCGTGTGCGTTTGTGTGTGTCCCTAAACTATCACAATATTTACTGCATTAATAAAAACTTTCTTCGAAGCTATAATTAAGACATGGACACTTTTCTTGTAAATTTTAATTGTTTTCTATGAATAAACGTTTTATCAAAGTTTAGAGTAGAGATGTCCATATTTGCTAAAAATATTGAGGTGTCCGTATTTTTCCTATTAGGTTAAACCACTGGAAAAGTTCGGACACTTTATTTTTTCCTACTTTTCTCCTTTATTTCAACAAAAACATTGTTTAGATTTTTTGCATCTAATTCTATTAGAGTTAACGTTCATTTTGACATATAGTACGTAGTATTACCGAACTTATGAAGAGAAAAAATCGCGTTTATACCTGTGAGATTTTACTTTGGTAACTTTTGAAATCAAGCGCGGTATGAAGAAGAGGAAGGGGTGTCAAGATTTGTGATCTACGTAATCGAGATTCTGATGACGTAATGAAACACTGTTTAACCTGGGATCCACCTGATTGTATCTTCTATGGCGAAATAGAAATAATGACACCGGGGAAACCCCTGTATACGTAAGAACGGAATTTATAACGTAAGTGTCCGTATTTATACCTCTGACCGTATTTACCCGGATTGACCCTATTAGATAAATATATAATACGTAGGGGAAAACCGTAGAAGGTCGGACAGACGTATAAATTCGGACATACTTTTTAAGATAAGTTTTTGAAAAAGCAATGACAACAGCGTTTTTATCAAATATTTCTATATATTCTGGGATATATCTCACACAAGTTAGTTTTATTTCTGATAAAATGATAGATATGTGGGTGGAAATAAAACTTTTGGAAGTCACAAACCCCTGGCTACCTTGCGAATTGAACTGACATTCATAAATTGCTGACGAATATAGGCTCGGTCAACGGTTAAGAAATAGGTACGGATTGGCGAGAATTAATTGTAAAACGGTTATTTTTCGATTTAAATGTCAAAGAGGTAAACGGTTTTAATAAAATAATCAACAATAATTTGCTCAGAATCGTAAAATATAGCTTTTTTCGAAGTGTCCAAATTTCCACTTTCAATTTTCAGCAGGAGTAAAAATTCGGACTATATAAATTGTATGCTTTGAAAACCAAGTAATATCAATTTATCCCCTTATATCTATATTTTCTTTGAGTACACGCGAATTTAATACACGTTTAGACATTTTATGTCGGCGTCTGTTAATATACTCATTTGTCTGTATGTTATTCGAAATATATGCTAATTTTCAACATCAAAGTTATTGAATAAATAAAGTAGGCTATCTATAGTCAAAGCATTTCTGAATTGAAGTTTTAAAGCTTCGTATCAACATTCTTCGTTTAAACTAACAAAATCCATGACTTTATTCCCCTAATTATTGAAATTCCTTAATTGTCCGAATTTCACCCTTTAGCGATAAACATGTCCGAGTTTTACCGCTTGCGTGTCCGAATTTTTCCAATCCCGTCCGAATTTACCCGTTTCACAGTACCCTCAAACTTCTCGTTTTCACAACGTTTTGGCCAACATTTGCTTTGCATTTTTTGTATAAAATGCAAGTTTAATGACCGCTCGAGTGATGAGAATACGGCTAGTGTCCGGGTTTCCACCTATAGCTTCAGAATCAAGCCTGAAATAAGGTTGGTAAAAAACGTCCGAATTTACCCGGTTTTCCCCTACTCAGTGTATTATATGAAAAGAAATATCTAACGAGGTTGGGAGAATTGATCATTGTCGAGGCTCTGCCGAGACAATTATCAATTCTCACAACCGAGTTTGATATTTTTTTCATACAATACACTAAGTACGTATTATATTTATCTTATAACCTATTTTTGTCTTGTTTTCGTCGGTGTTTCTTTCTGAAATGCAAGTTTCTAAAAATAACCACATTATATCATGTTCTAAAAATAACTATGTGATATCATAAAAAATATCATACGGGATGTTATCATACGGATATTTGTACAGTTATAAGATAAGAACGGATAGCAGTGCTATATTTTCTTTGTTAAAATTACGTCAAAATGGACTTACTGACGTCAACTTCAACTTCAACTTTTTACAGCCGAAAAATCATTGTTGAATACTGGCGGCTGGCGCTGTCTGGAAAAACAGTTGTTAGTACTGGGGAAATAAGAATAAAAGAGTGTTAGTTAGGGGATAAAAGGATAGAGTGCAGTGTTAAAATACTAAATACAGGGGTTAAAAACAGAAGGGTGAGTTTATGGGTGGGGGAGTGAGTCCAGGTTGCCTATGAATATGGGCAAGGTTGGACTTGACTGGATGATAATTGGAAGGCTATTCCAAAGTCTTATCGTTCTGGGGAAAAAGGAGTTTGCATGATAATTTGTTTTTGAGTGTGGGATGTTCAGTTGGAGATTTCTGGTTGAGGAGAGGTGGTGATTGTCGACAGCTGCTTGGTTTGACTTTATTTTGTATAGCATTGTAAGTGAAGCTATGTTCCTTCTGTGTTCAAAGGTTTGCCAATTTAGTGATTTTACCATATCTGAGACACTGTTTGTGAAGTCATAATTGTTGAGAACATAGCGAGCAGCTGATCTTTGGACCATTTCTACTTTGTGAATGAGATATTTCTGCCAGGGGCACCAGACTGTAGCACAGTATTCGACTTGGGGGCGGACATAAGTTTTGTAAGCTGCTTCCTTGACCCGGGCATTTTTTGTTTTGATATTTCTTTTGATAAACCTGAGAGTTTGGTTAGCTTTCGAGGTGATAGTGTTTATGTGGGGGGGGGGGGGGGCAGTTGAGGTCCTTACTGATATTGACACCAAGATATTTGGCTTGGCCCGTGGACTAAAGTTCTATGTTATGGAGTTTATAGGGAAACAGGAATGGTCGGCGTTTCCTGTGGATACGAAGGACCTCACATTTGTCAGGATTGAACTCCATAGCCCAGTCCTGTTCCCATAGTTCTAAAGAAAAAAGGTCTTGCTGGAGTTTTTCCGCTGATGATTTTGAAGTAATGGTAAGATACATAATGGTGTCGTCTGCAAATAACCGTACTCTACTTTTGACACTCTCAGGCAGGTCGTTAATATAGGCAAGGAAGAGGCAGGGGCCCAGGACTCAGCCCTGGGGGACCCCTGACAGTACAGGTAACCTGTCGGAGAATTGGCCTTCCACTACTACTTGTTGGGATCTATTGTTCAGGAAGGACTTGACCCAGCCAGTAACTTTGGGATCGAGACCAAGGTGGTGGAGTTTATGGACTAGCTTATGGTGATCAACCTTGTCAAAGGCTAAATACTGAAGTCCATGACAATGACATCAGTTTGTTGACCTTGGTCTAAAGAGTCAGCGATTTCTTGTGTGAAGTCTATCAGTTGGGTCTCGCAACTGTGTTTTGACCTGAATCCGTGTTGCTTTGGGCTTAAGATGTTGTGGGTATCAAAGTATGACATAATGTTGGAGACCATAATGTGTTCAATTAATTTAGAAGCTATACAGGTAAGGGATATGGGCCGGTAGTTACTGGCTTTTGATTTTTCACCTTTCTTGTAGACAGGGGAGATGATAGCATGGCGCCAGTCATCCGGGACAATACCAGAGTCGAGTGAGAGCTGAAAGATGTAGGTTAACATTGGGGCAATTTCTGCATGGAGCTCTTTAAGGAGTCTCGGGGATAGCTCATCGGGTCCGGAAGCCTTACTTGGGTTTAGGCCAGTTAAGAGTTTGTCTATCCCAGCATTTGTTTTTGGATTGGTGTCATTCTGGGGCAAGGGAGTTTGTGTGTAAGACTTTTTGCAAGTTGTGCTAGTCGGAGGGGTTGAGGCCGAGAAAAGACTGATTCAAATTGTTTGTTTAGAATGTTTGCTTTTTTACGGGGATCGGTGTGCGTGGCTCCATCACTATAAAGTGGGGCAATACCACTGACGTCATTTCGCAAACGGCGTTATGTGTGTTTCGCGGTATAACTTGGATCAACAAAAGTCGAAATTACATTTTTTATCACAAAAAGATCTTGCCATATTATAATTAGAATACCAAATCTATGCTCATAAAATACAGAATTTACTAAATTCGTCTTATAAAAAAGTCTGTGCAGCCTCATTTTCAATGACAGCTCATTCATTATCATCTATGTCCACACAAAGATCAAGTGGTAGACATTGTTTCACTAGTGTCCATCTGTCTGTCTATCCGTTTTTCTACCATCACTAAAATCGGCGACGCCGACACGTCGGTGGTTCCTATTAAGCCTATTCTGGCCTCATAATAGGCCTCATCCGATCAAAAAAAAAAAAAAAAATAGCGTGGGCTGGACGCCGACGATGCCAGGACAAAATATTTAATTAGCTATCACACAAATGTTATGATGTCTTACTTTTGATCAGCGTTGAGACAGGAGTTGCATAATTAGTTGAAGCGAGCCGGCGAATCGTCGTCGAGTAGTCTGCATCACCGACTAGTCGCCGATATGCACCATTCGGATCACCACTCGGCCAATCTCACGATCAAACTAGGGTGTACATAGACGTACTATTTTTAGCTCACCTGAACACATCGTGCTCAAGGCGAGCTTTTGTGATCAATGAATGTCCGTCGTCTGTCGTGCGTTTTGTGTCCTGCATCGTGTGTCGTCCGTCGTCAACAATTTAAGTGTTTACACTCTAGGGGCCACAAATATGTTCCAATCTTCATGAAACTTGGTCAGAATGTTAGTTAGGTCACAAGGATGAACCCTATTGAAAATGGGTAGGATCCATTCCATATCACGGGAAAAGGGGCCTTAATGACAATTTTATTGTTTACACACTAGAGGCCACAAATGTTGCCAAAACTTCATGAAACTTTGTCAGAATGTTGGCCAAGTCACAAGGATGAACCCTAATGAAAATGGGAATGATCCATGCCAAATCACGGGAAAAGGGGCCTAAATGACAATTTTCTTGTTTACACTCTAGAGGCCATAAATGTGGCCCAATCTTCAGTAAACTGACTAAGTTTCGTGAAGATTGGGCCATATTTGTGGCCACTAGAATGTAACTGAGCTTTTGTGAAATTTCCCGATGCCACGGCAACCAGAGTTTTTCATGGTTTTAAATTCTTTTTGTAATTTTTACAAGGGACCACCCAAGGAATATATCTGCCAAGTTTGGTTGATTTTGACTAAGAATTTTAGGAGGCATGTCGTTTAAAGAAATTGTTGATGCCGTGATGGACAGACGGACGCCGGACATTGATTAATTACAATAGCTCCCTTGAGCACTTCGTGCTCAGGTGAGCTAAAAAATCGATGACGTCAGTAAAAATGTCGTTAGCCCCTCTAAACTTTTGGTGAAAATATTGGACGTCACCAACGCTACTCGTTTAAGTCACTGGCGTGAAATCATCGTTTCCTTATATCAATATCTTAAGATTCTTAAATAACCGTGCGTGACATCAGTTTAAAAACGGTCTCTAAGTCGAAGGCTAATGGGGGGGGGGGGGTAAAGCCTACCTTAATCCTGGGACTGCAGTTGTCTAGATTTATCTGAATGTTCAATTACATAAATTTGCAAATAGCCAAGATCGCCCTAAATTGATGGTTTTATTCTACATATTAAAACAACGAAAAGTAAGCCGTCTTAACCAAAAGAAAATAAGTATGAGCGAGTTGTCCTTCTTGAAAAGTTTGTGAGCGGTAATATTTGAAATATACGTGAACTTTTGGGCGCGTTTTTGAAATATCCTTTGATTTGTAATATCTTCACTAAATCGACGTCTACCTCGCTTAACAATCCTCCATATCCAGACGTATTTGACGAGGAAGCTGTGACACAGGGGTTGCATGATTCGACCAAGAAAACACTTTTACTCTCTAAATGGGATACTGTGCATCACTTTGCATTCCCAGAAAGGTATGTCAAGTTTATCATTATCTATCTAGAGCTATCATATCTAGCGGAGCTACCATCGCGATACTTATTGAATTTGTATCTTTTAGAATCGAATCAACAATTTACATAATGCAGTATGCAATAAATCAATCATAATATGCAGTATTGTGTCCTAGATTTACATGTTTGATAGATTTATTGCCGACATATGAAAACAGATATTTCAAAGTTCAATTTTATCGCATTAGGCAAGATTTGCATACTTTTTTTAAAAAATTGGTCCTAAAATGACCATCTATGTGTCCGCAGTTACCTTAAATAAATAAGTGTTATACAACCATAGATTATCAAACGCCGCACTAGTGAAGTGGTAGAGCGCAAATCCGTAACACCTGGGGTCTCGAGTACGAAACCCGCATTCGGTGGTTATTTTTTTCTGACTTTTTCTAAGTTTTCTTAGTTGTTTATTTATTTTTTTTTAAATTTTTTTTGCGTTTGGCAGTACAAAACAGATTCGGCACAGTTTTATATTCCATTATTTATGCCCTGGTAGTAGCCTAATCAACAGTTTATTGCATTTAAGTGCGATGTTGAACAGCTTTTTTGAATACATCGAACATTTCCGACAATGATATTACAGGTATTTGACATACACTTTAAATTTTGTTTAATTTGATTGAAAAGGTAACGTAGCGCAGTAGGTAGAGTTCGGCTATATTAGATTTAGGCCTACAATCATTTAAAGGATAAATCAACAGGTTATCGTTATAAATCATGCGTGTAAGAAAATTTGCCGACGAATATTGCCGATTCATACAAGACCAAAATATTAAAAAGTAAATTCTTCGAATGACGTCACGGCTATGCCACGCCCTGCTATTTGAATAATTACAACCAATAAATGAATGATTTTCTCATTCACAGATATGTTGGCAAGAAGTTTAGAAAGATACAGAGCCATTGGTTCATCAACAACAGTTGGCTGCGCTACTCTTTGAAAAAAGATGGGGGTTTACTGTGCCCCTTGTTACCTGTTTGCTGGGAAAGAAGCTACATCAAAACAAAAGAATCTAACGGCGGTTCCAATGTCCGACCAAGCAACATAGGCCAAGCGATCAAGACACATGGACATTCAAATATACACTTAGACTCATGTGAAGCAGCAACCAACTTCCTAGCTGTTTTGGACGGTAAGCAGAAGGGCTTCTGTAGTAGGTTGTCTACAGCATACCATCAACAGGTACAAAGAAACAGACAGATTCTCGTTGCCATCGTAGACACCCTCATTCTATGTGGAAGGCAGAACATCGCTATTCGTGGCCACGAAGAGGAGAAAAGCAACTTCGCTGCTATTCTAAATCTTCAGGCGAAGCACAATACTGTCCTTAAAGATCACCTGGCCCATTGCAACTCAAGAAATAAATACACATCTCCAGAGATTCAGAACGAACTCATTAACATCTGTGGGGGACTAATAAGCAAAGAAGTCGTAGATGCGTGTAATGCTGCTCCATTTTCCGGATTCATCGCCGATGAGGCAACTGATGCTGCCGCAATGGAGCAGATGGCTCTTGTTCTGAGGTATGTATCTCTCAGACTGAGTATCAAACAAATACAGCACATTTTTAATGTTTTTAAAGTCCAGGTTATAAGACGAATAAGGAAAATACATAAAATCACCGTAAAATCGATTGAGATTCCGTCTTTTAAATTATCTTTTTTTCGAAATTGTAATCATTTTTTAGTATCCTTTCTATAATAATTTCTTTTATAAATCCTTTCACTGTTATTTTACATTATTTATTCATTCGCATCAACAATATCTTAAGCTAATCAGCATCGAACACCCAACCACACCTTAGTGCACACTTTTTGAATATAATTTCCTCGTTTCATCTTTTCTAACAATGAAGAACGTGGGTATTCTTTGAGTTTACAACCGTTTTAATATACTTAACTGACGGAATGAGTTCTGCGAAAGTTGTATTCAAATAAAATCAACACATATGCGCATGTTTCGTCCAAAAAAGACAAAAGATCCGTTCTAACCTAGTTTGTCGTAGTCGAGGGCAGTAATGTATTAGATTTTCAACTTTTTCGATTTCCTGTTGATAGAATATAAACTCGAACACACAAATAGATTTATTTCAGATAGAAAATATAAAGAAATCTCGAGATTCAATACCGCTGCGCAAGAAATGCAAAATTCGGGGCAAGTTCGGCCCTAGCCGAACTTGCCCCTGGTCAAGCTTCTTTTCGGGCCGAACCTGTCCCGACAAAAGGGCCGAACTAGCCCCAGACATATTTGCATAAAATAATAAGTTGTATCTCCTTTAAGGTAGAAAGTGAATTCATTTTCATTACCTGGGTTAAAAGCGCATTATCCAACATTTGCATTGTTATCAAAATAAGATTTTTACGATTCTGCATGTTAATAACAAAAAAAAAAAAAAAAAAAAAAAAAAAAAAAAAAAAAAAAAACATTAACTTTTAAAAAATGAGATCTACTTTCAGAGCAAGAAAACACAAATTTGCTTCCAAAATTCTCATACATCATCCGAATCGAGCGATACTTTTTTGTAGTCTATAGAATTTTCACGAGCATCATAAAATGTTCGTTCCAACTCTCTATCTCTTTCGAGTGTCTAGATAAAGCCATCTGCTGATCATGCCCCGGGGCCGGACTAGCCTCGGTCTCCCCTATGGCTTGGCCGATATTATATCTCCAGAATAGTTTTTTTACTTCAATGAACTAACTATTGCTTTTCATGCCTTTTACTGTAAGTTGTCGTCTTGCAAGACGTTTTTCAGTGCTATTGTCACCTTGAAGACAGATGTTATTGTAGACTGTCAAAATTTTTAAGTGTATTTGGTGTTCGACGGGGAGGAATCCAGAAAGTATATATGGAGCTGGGTCCGCAGTTGTTGCGGGTAGCGAGAGTAGTTGTTTGAGTAATTTCTTTTGAAAGGACTCCAGTTGATGTGTGGGTTTCGCAGATGGTATGATAACTTCAAGTCCGTATGTTAAGATTGGTAAGACATATGTCTTGACTAGATGTAACGATGTTTCTGGGTTTAGTCCGTTCTCCCCATGTAGTCACAAGATGACATAAGACTGTAGGTAGTTCTAAGAGCTTTTTTTATGTTTTCATTTACAGTTCTGTTTATAGTTTTTGTTGTAGATTTTGATCTTTGGATCGGCCTAAATGGGTGGCACACTCCTCATACGGTAGTTTCTCTTCTCCCATGATTAAAGGTGGTTGTGGAGTTTTTTTTGTTTTGTTTTTTTTTTTTTGTTTTGTTTTTTTTTTTTTTTTTTTTTTTTTTTTGCTAGTGTCTATAATAGCGCTCTTTGTCGGCTGTAGTAGATATATATCGCTGCTTGACGGGCTCACGGTAGGATGAGCCATGTCAATTAGAATTTGGGTTTGTTGTTTACATGTACTATTTAGTGTTACGTCGTCTGCACAGGCTGTTGCTGGGCACTCGATATCACCGATTTTCATGCCTAGTTGCGAGTTCTGTAATTTTGGTGTAGAAGCTAGAGGGTCCATGTCACAGTGAATTATGGTACGGCAGTCACGGTACCGAAGGATGGAGGGATGCGTCGCTATTATGAATATGTTGTCACAAAACCGACTAAAAATAATATTTTGTATGCGGTAAATTTGTCAATTGTTAATTGAAATTATTTCTAATTATTGATAACATAAATAATCAATTTGTCAACTAGTAAATAGCACAGAAAAGACAGGTCTCCTTATCTATTTTCAAAGTCGAATTACCTCCCAGTCTAATTTTAGATTTACATGGGTTATCTCCCTTCCCCAAAATATTTTTTACAGATATATCTGTGTAGACATTGTTTATTTATCATTAAATCGACCACAGAATCAACGTGTTCATATAAGCAGATTCTACAATCGCAAGGTGAATGTATTATTTATTATTTCGTAGTGAATAAGGTATTCCCTTGCACCCTTGGTCGGTCTGACCGTCCCCAACCCTGTTGTGTCCGAAGCATAGCCCAAAATCGGAAATCATGAAATGAATGCAAACAATAATCATCACATATCGTGAAATTTTACAGGTCGATAGATCTCTTACCAAGCACAGGTATAATCCACGATTTTTCCCCTGGCAGGGCAGAACCTAAATAACGGGTCATTGCACTTAAGGTTAAGGTAATTCAGCCTTTATTCATAATAAAGACATAATAAACTTGAGATGGTAAATCCAAGGTTTGTAACCAAACCCAGGTAACTTCCGTTTGTCCAAGCTGAAGTTACAAGGCTTTAGTAGCCCACTTTTTCTAAGCACTAGATTCCGTTTGATTTAAGGATACAGTTTTTTGCACACTCAGTGCTCTCAATAAGTGGACGTCAAAGTAATATACGCTAAGTTACCCTATTACCGGGGTATACCAATTTCCGGTGGAGTAATAAATTTTGAATTTCAAATACAGAAATACTTAAAATTTTAGTTAATCCTTATGATACCATAATTTAACTAAGTTGGTCCCTTATAGATCCTGTTTAAGATTTTATAGAATCCATACATCAATTTTACTATTTTACAGAGGAAATCAAAATTTAGACATGGTGGTGTACGGATTTCTCTTGTTAGACTTAAGTTGAGCAATGTTTGGGACAGAAAATATGATAAATTATACCTAAATAGGTCAAAGAGTGTATACGATGTATAGAAAGAATACAAAAGGGTTAGTAATTTGTGAACTTTGAAGGTTTCCCTCAGTACACCGGTAATTGGTACAAAAGTAGTTCCGCGAAATCTTGAGGGTCATGTTGTTTCCAACCAAAGACAAATGTTAAGATGCATTTTCCTAGAAACAAAAGTACTGAGTACTGAGTTTGATAAAGGAATGGTATGGCTATGTGATGACATAATATATTCTAAGAAAAAATCAAGAGATTCTTAACACAGACAACTTGCATTAAGACCCGGTGATAGGGTCAAGGAGTATACGTCTAGGATTTCTGAAATAACGTCCAGCAAAATAGACCCCGGCGTAAAAAAATGTAATTTGATCCTGGACTTTTTACGAATATGACTAATAGAGGGTTTAAAGAACGTCCACGTGTGCAAAAAGTTGATATTCAACCTGAGCATAGACATATAGCTGACCAAAACAAGTCATGTGTATCGCGCAGAGTCATAGACTGTCACTATAACAACCAGTAGATTAATACGCAATTTTGCTGGGTTAGCCACACTTCATAACCGCCTCCGTCATTAACTTACTTTGTCTGATGCAGATCGTAAGGGAAGATCACCTTTGATATTGAAACACAGGAAATTTAAATCAGCGGATCAAGCGTAATTCATACAGCTCTGACCAATATAATTTCGAAATAAATTAAGAATAGATCTACTAGTAAATCCCAACTAAAACAAAGATGCGACCGGAAAACATTCCTGAAAGGTTAATCGGCTGTCCTCTTTTTTAAAAGGCATCTTCCAAGAAGGGGAAATCCAGATGACATCATTTTAATTGTCTGCAACATGTCCGACGAGAGATATAAAACAA
Source organism: Fragum whitleyi (assembly GCA_948146395.1). Lineage (NCBI taxonomy): Eukaryota > Metazoa > Mollusca > Bivalvia > Cardiida > Cardiidae > Fragum > Fragum whitleyi. The sequence goes on along the minus strand of OX411544.1, from coordinate 89,066,213 downwards.
GAGTTTTCTTGTCTTCAGTTTTTGGATAATTTCTGTGTAAGATTAATCAAGTTAGGATACAATAAAACGCCTATACATTAATTTGCCCACTACCTAGCACCTTGGGTATCCTTGGAACAACAAGGCGAGAAAAATGAAGCTGCACTGATTTTCGTGGGCTCAAAATTCCATATTAGCACTGGATACCAAAACATTGTAAATACGATTTGAGTAAGCTGCATTTCCTAGCCACACTACGCAAGGTACGTCTAATGACCCATTACAAATCGAAACACCACAGTTTCTCGTATTAGTTTTCATAATTTGTTTAATCAAAATTATTAAAAGTCATTGTGTGTTCACAACTCATAACTCTAGTTAGGAGTTGAAAGCTAGAAGTTTTAACACTTGGAAGTTCTTTTTTTTAAAAGAACTACCCACAATGGTGGACTTTAGGAGTAAAAATGAAACTTATTTCAGCAAGGAAACAAGCATTTACAAAGTGTGTAGGAAAAAAAGGTGTGTATTGTTGGAGGTGGGGTGTTAAAAATTCCATATGTGGTAAAAAAATTCCTGAAATTCCAACTTGGAATTACAAAAATTCCTGGAATTGATATTATTGAGAGCACTGTCCGCTATAACGATTATTGCTGACTAACTTTTCAATGAACCCCAAATATTTAAAGTTAACTCGCAAAGATTTTGTCATGGCTAAGCCCTGCCCTGCCAGTTCATTAATAACACAGAATACTAAGTGTGTTGCTCCTATAACTTTGGCAATGTATGAGAATCATATTGTGGTTGGGTGACCAAAATGAAGCAGTTACAGCAGAGCCACAGATAGAGGGGTATTTGGGTTTTCAAATTAAATTAGTTCAGTTATACTTGCAGAAGTTCTATATTGTGTGTATCAATGGAATCGTCTGACCGAAACGATGCAAATGAATTCCCAAAATATAGGGTTCCAATGTCTATCTATATACTGCCTAACTCCCCTTTCGGGTATTACTGGCAGGTTATGTGAAATAAAGATTTTAGAAAGGCATATACCCTTCTTTTCTGTACCTCTGGTTACAGTACAAATTAATTCATTAAACAACTTGTAGTAATAGACATATTTAAACCTGTGAAGGATGTGTATGTTTTGTAAAGTAAATCATATGGGAAAATAGGTCTGTCTGACATGGGACTCAAACCCACGACCCTTGGAAAACTTGTTGGGATTCTAATGAGTGACTACCATAGGTGACAGTATCAAAACATTTTTACTATAAATATTTATTACTTAAAAAGGCTTATAGACAAATTTTGATAATTATTATTTTTATGCCCCTGTATTGAGAGACATACAAAGCTGTACACCAAAGTCAAGGTCATGTGACTAGGTCAAGGTCATGTGACAAGGTCAAGGTCATCTGTCAAGGTCAAACTTTAAAAAAAAATGCTGTTACGGGGCATTCGTGTTTCACAAACACATCTTGTATTGTCAATGTTCTGCTAAAATCTCATAACTACAGCTTGTTTCCTTTAATTAATGATTCATCACCTCACCTGTGCTGTCAACTACTACAATTCATTTTAAAATTGTATCACAAATTGAAAGAACCACTTATTTTGAAAAATAAGATTGTGTAACTTGTTTATAAGCTTTACTAACCAAGAGTAAGAAGAGCTATAATGACGGCATGTAGCTGGTTTTCCTTTCTGTTAATTTGCCTGTAACTTTTCTTTTTATTTGTTTATCCGATGAAGTCCACAAAATATGAGGTTATAAACTTTTCTCAGACTCAAAGGCTCAATATTCTCAAATTTTGAATTAAGATAAATGTATGAAAATAAATGGAGGATAATCGTTTGCTTCAGTGTAAAATCGATTTATATTTCATTGAGTGAACAACAAGAGCTATATTTTCACGAGTGGTGGAGCCACGAGTGAAAATATAGCTTCTGTTGTTCACGAATGAAATATAAATCGATCTTACACGAAAAACAAACGATTATTTAATTTTTTTATTAAAAAGACCTACAGGTACACTTTTTCAATGATATTGCATATGTGGCATAACTTAAGGGGAGGAGGGGGTAGGATTTTGCAGGTTTCAGTATCAATTGACCTTTTCTTGTGAAGATATGAATTAAGAATTGAAATTTGTAGTATAAACATGTTCATAGGTAGCCAACATGGGCGGGAATAGTGTAATATTACCAAATATTAACCACAAAAAATCATTATATTAATTTTTTTTTATCACAATACATAATATAGACAAGGTCTCAAACTTCCCTCTTTTATACAGAAAATCTGATTGGCCGAGATCGCGCAACTCAACTTTACACCTAATATTACACTATCCTTACCCGTGTTGGCTACCTGTGAACATGATTATAGGGATTAACAAAGTTTGTCACTGAAAAATTTCTCCCAAGGGATCTTAGTGACCCCAATTCATAGAATTTTTATGCCCCTGCATCAATAGATCGGGGGCATATTGTTTTACTCATGTCCGTCTGTCTGTCTGTCCGTCCATCTGTCCATACGTCTGTCCGAAAACTTAACCTTGCCAATATCTTCAAGCCTATTAAAGATACAAAGCTAATATTTGGCATGATGATAGATCTCAATGATCCGCATCCGCTGGTATCAAAGTCAAGTTCATGTGACAAGGTCAAGGTCATCTGTCAAGGTCAAACGTCCGAAATCTTAACCCGAAAACTTAACCTTGCCAATATCTTCAAGCCTATTCAGGATACAAAGCTAATATTTGGCATGATGATAGATCTCAATGATCCGCATCCGCTGGTACCAAAGTCTAGGTCATGTTACAAGGTCAAGGTCATCTGTCAAGGTCAAACTTTGAAAAAAATGCCGTTACGGGTGCATTCGTGTTTCACAAACACATCTTGTTAAGAATAAAAATAAAGTTTTATTTCAAATTAGAAATGATGTGCCTTATACATGTGTATATTGTCTTAAATTTTAAGCTCATCCAAACACAACATGCTCAAGGTGAGCTTTTGTAAAAATTGAATGTACAGCATCTGTTGTCTGACATCAACGATTTTTAGCTCCACTGGCTGAAAGCCACTGGGGCTAATGTCATAGCGTTGTGTCCGTCATGCTTCCTGCCGTATGTGTGTCCATGTGTCCGGTCGTAAACTTTTTCTTGAAAAATCTTCTCCTCAGAATCAACTGGATGAATTTCAACCAAACTTCACAGAAATGATCCTCGGATGAACCTTTTTCAAAGTTTTTCAAGAAATTTTGATCCAATGAAAAACATGGAGTTAATGGGCGTGGTAAATTTCCAAATATGGTAAGAAGTGAGTTTTGGCAGACTCTAATTGATGGATACCTATTTAATTTTACATTAATAATCCTTTGGTGACCCTTTATAAGTCTGAAAAAAATTGATCGGATGAAAAATATGTATTTTATGGGCGGAGGTCATTTTTCTATATATGTTATATAGTTGAAACTTTGCAAATCATTTTCTCAGAATGTAAGTGATGGGCATCAACCAAATTTCACTTGAATGATACTTAAGTGACCCTTTATCAGTCTACCAATAGTGGAAATTTTGAAAACCATTTTCAGAATGTAACTGATGGTTATCAATCAAATTTCACTGTAATTATCCTTTGGTGACCCTTTATCAGTCTTCCAAGAATAGTTGTGATCAGATGAAAAATATGTTTTTTATTGGCAGAGGTCATTTCTCCATCAGTCCATCATTCTGGGTAGTTCTTTTAGAATAAACGACTTCCAAGCGTTAAAACTTCTATCTTTAACTGTAAGCTGTAGGTACGAGCTTTGGTTGCAAAATCACCTTTTATTACTTTCATTAAGTACATTATGGAAACTGATTTAATCAACAGTGATGTTTCTTTTTGGAATCAGTCCTTAGATGTATCTTGTGCGTCCGGCCTAGGAAATGCGGCTTACTCAAATTTTAGTTAAGATGTTTTGGTATCCGGCGATATTATGGAAACTGATGATTTATGCAGCTTTAATGTTATCGCACTGTTGTTCCAAGGGTGACAAACGTACTAGGTAATTTGCAAATAAATGTTCTAAATTTATTTATAATTATGCAGAATTATAGGAATAACAGAAGACATGTTTCTACAGATTTATATTATGTTATTGGAATTTCCCCGTGTTTTCTGAAAATGCCGTTTATAAACGAGGATAGTCGATTGACCTTTCGGAAATGTTTGCCGGTAGCATCTATTTTCACTTGAGATAATACCCGTAGATCTATTTTAAGACTTCAAGAAAGGGTTATTTCGAAATTTAGCGGTCAGAGCTGTATAAATTACCTTTGACCTTACGAATAATTTGCTGATTTGAATTTAGTTTATTCAAAGGTATTACTCGCCATCTGCATCCGACAAAGAAAGGTTATGACAGAAGCGGTAATGACGTGTCGCTAACCGACAAGGTTGCGTATTCATTTAGCGACAGTGTATTACCCCGTGCGTTACATATGACTTGTTTTGGTAGGCTATAATATGTATGTTCGCCTTGATTATCGTTTTTTTGCATGTGTGGACTTACTTTGAATCCTTTATTAGACAAATTCGTAAAACGTCTGGGGTCAAATACAAAGACGTTTTCCTTGAATCGGTTTAACATTACTGGAGAACTACTTTTCATTGCAAAGCATTCATGTATATAGTGGTATAGCCACAGAGGGTAGTTTGCACTCATTTGAACTTTGAGGCTTCCTCAAAATGTTGTATGTTAACTAAAGCCAGCAAAGCTGAGGCTTTGCTAGCTAAAAGTCTAGTCAAAACTCTGATTTGCTATTAAAAGAATTTCAAGCCTGTGGAGCAGCTCAAGCCATTCATGGCTTTCTAGTTCCTCTATCTATGAACGTTTCCCACATCAATTCCTACAGTGTATTGGGAAAAAGAAAACTATTCATTTTTTCAAACTTCTTTTAAAACAAATAAACAGAACTATTTCAACTAGTGTATTGTTTTCGTGTTTTCATCTTGAAAAATAATTTGCATTGCGGAAAGGGTTATTCATTAAAATTTGTTAATTTCAGATGCAAGACTGTGGGAGACTCTAGTTGGATGTTAAATGGCTCAACACCTAACACAAAGGATAACTTCACACGCAGGAAATGAAAGATGGAAAACTGTAGAGTAACAATCAATTATCTCGATTCGATTCATTCTCATATCTGTAGTGAAGACCCAGCATTGGACACTCTTAGTAAACTGTGGGATAAATGGCGAATAAGACGGAGATTCAAAGGCCAGGTGATACAAAGACTTGTTAATGTATGTGACATGGGTCGAGCATATTCTGACACTGTATTTTCCTTTTTTATTGCGGAAATAAAATTACCTAACGGACAAGAATTTGACAAAGAACACATAAATGTTTTCACAAAAGGGCTACACAAATACTTTTATCGGTTCTTGTGGTTTGCTGGGCAAACTGATTCAAGACATTTTTTTAATAAGTCTTTTCAAGCCCTTGAAGAAAAGATCAAATGTTTGGATCATAGGGCTGAAGAAAGAAGTAATTTTTATGCGCTTGAGGACTTAGAAATTGAACTTTGGAATAGTAAAGTATTTGGCATTCATTCTAAAGACAGTTTTACAGATACAATATGTTACTATATTGTAAAAATATTTGGGTTTTCATCTTATAAAGCTCTCTCATGTTTGAAAACCAACCATTTTAGTTTTGGAAGGGACAGAAATGGCCAATATGTTGAAATAACAAGAGAATTTGAAAAGGCTTTTATGCACCAAAACGCATCTAATAATGAAGTGGATGCTATGGACTGGATGAGTTATGGAATAGCATTAGATATTAATGGAGAAAAGAAGTTTAGACACTACACATATGAATATAAGTCTCACCAAAGATCTTTCTACTCACTCATAAGTTATTACATCAAAGTACTGAACAAAATTGGCATAAACCACATGTTCGTGCATTCAGTTCAATCAAAAGAGCTTATTTTCCCGAGTCTAAAATTCGATAAAGCAGGTATTATAGTACAAGAAGGTAAATTTGCACCGAAAACCCCATCGGACAAGATTAACGTTACAAAAAGAATAATAAAAAACATAAACGCCAGGTCTACTGTTTACGCTATAAGTGATATACGTCTAATGGTACTCTCTAAACTCTCGAAATTGGGATTACTCAAAGGTACAAAAACTGGCTATAGTATTGAAGAACGTCTGAAAATACACAAACTTTTAGATTTTCCTACAGCCAAAGATTTAGAAATGGGTAGATTGGGACATGATCTAACAGAGAACACAAATGGAAATGAAAGAATGCCTTCGCATTCCGTTGTGCTGTACTACTTGGAAGCAAATTTTTCTACTGGAAAGACAAAGCCTGTCAATCCAGTTTCTATTAAGGTTAACCCTTCTATGTATAAGAATATGACAGAGAAACATTTGAATAGCCATGTAAATCAACCTACACTCATTGTTCATATTGGTAAGGATAATCAACAAGTCTCCAGAGTGAAATTGGATCATTTTAATGCTAACAAGGCGAGCCCTCAAATCCAATGCCATCGCTGTATTCCTAAAGCTTGGCTGGAAGCAAACACTGTTACCAACCACACTTGTACCCAGAAAAAGGATGAAGTAGTTAATGGTGGTGACCCTTTTCCATTATATCTGACGAAAAACTGTTCACCAAACAATATTGGCAAAGAAACAAGTGCCAACACTTCGTCCATTGAGTTTCAATTGAAATTCACTGATTTGCAATCAAACAAGCCAAAACAAATGATCAGTATAGCTCCAGCCAAACGAAAATTTGAGGAAGAAAATCCTACAAGTGAAATGCCTATCAAACATAAGAACAAAAGCAGTACATATGAACCCTCAATAATTCAGGAGGCCTCACATAAAACCTTTGGAGAGCAGCACAAAGCATACAACAACACTGGAACATCTGAAGTGCCTCCAGCAAACCAGAGTTTGACAGTTATCAATAAACAAGTCACGCAAGGACAATCTAAACAAACAGGTATCAAGGTTGAACCATTTGACTTGAATGAGAAGCCGAGTCTGCTTGATACTCAGGGAGCTCTAATTGGTTCTGAAGCCCAGCACAGCCAAACAAGCACCACCCTCAATGAGGAACCAAAAAACTTTAAAGCGTTGAAGGAACAGAAAGCAATTAAGGTTGAACCGCAAGATTGGCAAGAGAAGCATAGTACAAATGATATAAAGGAGGTAGTAACAATCTCTCAAGAGCAGTGCAGTCAAAATAGTAATATTGTGGAGGACATGGATGTGTTGCAAAAACAGCAAGAGGAATTAGTTACCAAGGTTGAGCCTAATTTCTTTCAAGAGGAGCACAGTCAAAATAGTAATATCGTGGAGGGCATGGATGTGTTGCAAAAGCAGCAAGAGGAATTAGTTACCAAGGTTGAACCTGATTTCTGTCAAGAGGAGCACAGTCACAACAGTTATAAGGTAGAAATACCAGAATCTACAGGGAAGCACAGTCAAGGACTTGTCGTGATCAAGGCACAGGGGTTTCATGAGCAAAACACACACAAAATTATACATGTAGAACCATGTGTTTTTCAACACCAGCACTGCCAAAAAAAGATTATCAACGTACTACACATGTCTCAAGAGAAAAATAACGAAAAAAGAATCAAGAAGGAGTCAGAGGTCTTTCAAGAGCACGAGGACCAAAGAGCCATAAAAAATGAACCATTTGAAAAAGACCAGCACTAAATAAAGGATAGCTACAGAAAGAAGGGTATTTCTAATTTCAACTTAATTTATTTAAAAAACTTGCATTGTAGTCATTTAATGGGCGTAACTCCCGTTGCGCAATTTACGCAAGTGCGTTAAAAAAGAAATAATCCTCTGTTGAAAAATATCGTGGATCAATGATCATAACATCGAAACTACAGCTTATTCAAGCTGTAGTTACAATGTTTTGAATATTCACCATACCTCAAATCATAAAGAAGGAGCGGAAAAAGGAAATGCATCTTTTGTCACAGTTTCCGTCTCGCTTTTATCCTATTTATTCTTTGGTTGTCGCCTTCTGAGTGTGTATAAATTGCAAAGTCCTAGAAACGTCTGTGATTTGAATCGTCTCTTCAAGATAATTCAAATGAGCACATACATTATAGGGTTTCAATGAAAAAATAAAGATTTTGAACTGGCAATACTACCTTTTATCTGTACATTTGATAAAAGTGTCAAATTTTAGATTCATATGATCATACTTCTATTATAAACCCTTCTGCTGTCTTCTGGCTGTGTTCGTGTTTTACACATAGCTTTGTCAGACAGTATAGATTAATGTCAGCCAGCACGGATGTACAGTGATACCCTAGCCTACATTGCCTGTTTTCTTTATAGTTATCGTCAGGAAAACCTAAGCCAAATTGGCTGAGTTGTCGCAAATATTCTAGGGTTAATTCACGTTTTTGAGGGTGCTAACAATTGCAGAGACCCTAAAAATTGTTATACGCCGAGGGTGTTTAAGCATTTTGAGGGTCTCTGCAAATGTTAATGTCCGAAAAAAATGTGTGAATTGACACTATAATTGCATAGAATATATAAATTAGAGTATAAATTCAAACAGAAATTGAGATATAATTACATAGACACTATATAAAACCAGTTTCAAACCTACGAATATTCCAAAAAATGCGTCATTCATTGCACTGTCCATATTGTTTATACTGACGTGGCTTGACAAAATTATGACGTCCCTCAATTTAACGCGGGATTTAGGGCAACATCTCTGTGTATGCTCTTTAAAAATGATGGACATTAATAATTTTCAACCGTTTACTAACCAATGTGTACTGTCCCTAGATCTAATCTTTATAGTATTTTAAACACATTGCGCACATGCTGTACAATCTAATATTACAGAAGAAACATGAGAATTATTGAAATTGATTTAAGCCCATATCAAGAATATTTAAGTAAATAAGCCGGGCTTTAACGGCATGTGAATTTACTGATTAATCCATGTTTCTCCTGTTTAAGACCCGGTTATGTCTGTTATCGTATGCCTAAAACGTACTTTTTATGCAATAATGACGAATAAACTAAAAGAACAATTGAATTCAGCAGGATAATGCTTCAAATTGAAAACTGAATCATTTAAAATAGGAGGAACAAAATTTCAATATAGTGGTACAATTTAAGAGTCTGGTTGTTTTATTTCTTACTATTAGCCCTTGTAATGCTGTTCAGTACACATTCCACTTAAACTGGAATCTATGGAAGACTGTATAGACTAAGATCAGCCTGCACAGAAATCCAGTCTAGTCTTAGCCTACACTGGATCATCACTTACCATATTTTTATTGAGGGAATCTTGTGATTGATTTTTTTGTTATGCCCAAATTTGTTAATTTGTTTGAAACAAAAATTTAAACTTAGGAGGAAAATGATGAAAACAGCCCTGTGTTCAGGATGTCAAAACAGTCCCATAAATTTTCCAATTATGCCCCGCTTTGCATGTGCGCTTGCGTGCAAAGCGGGATGTAATTAGAAAACTATTTTCACCGTTTTGTCATCCTGAACACAGGGCTGATTTATATTTATAAGATGACCACTGAAGGGGGGGGGGTATGTCAAGGGAATGAAATAGCCCCATTGAATATTTTTTTAAATGACTTAGGTCTTATTACACTTCTTGAATAAGTATGCAAATTAGACACGAACCAATAGCATTTTTACATTTTCTTTTTGGAAATGACGTCATAATGGATAAGCTGACTTCATTTCACAAACGGTGTTATATTTGTTTCGCGGTATAACTTGAATCACCACACATATCGAAATTTCCCTTTTATCACAAAAAATCGGGTCATATTATAATAAGAATAACAAATCTGTCCTCATAAAATACAGAATTCATTAAACTCGTCTGATAAAAAAAGTCTGCGCAGCCTCGTTTTTATCTGTTAATAGATGACTCGTTAAATAAATTGGATATTCAATGACAGCTCATTTTATATGTCTACTATGTCCACACAAAGATCTAGTTGTAGACATTGTTTCACTAGTGTCCATCTGTCTGTCTTTCCGTTTTTCTACCATCACTAAAATCGGCGACACCGACACGTCGGTGCTTCCTATTAAGCCTCATAATAGGCCTCATCCGATCAGTATCAAAAGCGTCGGCTTGACGCCGACGATGCAAGGACAAAATATTTAATTAGCTATCACACAAATGTGACGATGTCTTACTTTTGATCAGCATTGAGACGGACATTTTCAGTTGAAGCAAGCCGTCGATGTGCCAGCGAATTGTCCTCAACTAGTCGCCGAAATGCACCATTCGGATCACTACTTGGCCAATCTCATGATCAAACTCGGGTGTACACAGACGGTCTATTATTTTAGCTCGACTGTTTTCGAAGAAAACCCGAGGTGTTATGATCACCTTGGTGTCGTTCGCGTTGTTGGTGGTGTTGGCGTGACAAACTTTAACGTTTGTCATAACTTTTGAATGGTAAGTCATAGAGCCTTCATATTTCACATGATCATTGCTTAGGACAAGACCTTTCTGTAGGTACCAAGGTCAAGGTCATCAATCAAGGGCAAGGTCATTTTTCAAGGTCAGTCTTGGTCATAATACACAGCCGAGCGTTGGCACCCGCTTGCGGTGCTCTTGTTAAAAATATGGGAAAACCTTGGAACAAGAGGACCATGATGGTCCTAGATCGCTCATCTGAGTCTCTTTGATCACTGAGACATCACACCAATTAAAAAGGTAGATGTCATAAAGAAGATAATTTCTACATAAAACCAAGTTTCACAAAGTTTGGGCCATATTGTTGGCCATTAGAGTTATTTCAAGTAAATTATCATTAAGACTCCTTTTCCTGTGATATGGCATGAATCCTTCCCATTTTTAACAGAGTTCATTCTTGTGACCTCGCAAACATTTTGACCAAGTTTTATGAAGATTGGACCATATTTGTAGCGTCTGGACTAAGTTTCATGATTGGGCCACATTTGACGCTTCTAGAGTGAAACAAAAAAATGGCATTAAGGTCCCTTTTCCCGTGATAACAGGGTTCATCCTTGAGACCTGACAAATATTCTGACCAAGTTTCATTAAGATTGGGCCATATTTGTGGCCACTAGAGTGTTAACAAATAAATTGTCATTAAGGCCCCTTTTCCCATGATAAGGCACGATTCTTTCCCATTTTCCATAGGATTCATCCTTGTGACCTTGCAAACATTCTGACTTAGTTCCATGAAGATTGGACCATATTTGTAGCTTCTGGAGCTCTTACAAGAAAATTGTCATTAATGCCCCTTTTCCCGTGATATGGCACGGATCCTTCCCATTTTCAAAAAACTTAATCCTCATGGCCTAACAAACATTTTGACAAAGTTTCATGTATATTTGGCCACATTTGTGGCTTCTTGAGTGTAAACAAGGAAATTGTCATTAAGGCCCCTTTTCTCGTGATGTAGCATAGATCATTTCCATCTTCAACAGGGATCATCCTTGAGACCTGACAAACACTCTGACCAAGTTTCATTGAGATTGTGGCCACTAGAGCGTAACCAAGAAAATTGTCATTAAGGCTTGAGCTTTTTTGAAATTTCCCGATGCGACGGCAACCAGAGTTTTTCATGGATTTAATTTTTTTTTAGCAATTTTTACAAGGGACCACCAAAGGAATGTTTCTGCCAAGTTTGGTTGATTTTGAACAGAAGTTTAGGAGATGACGGTTTAAAGAAATAGGTGACGCCGTGGCGGACAGACGGACGCCGGACATTGATAGATCACCAAAGCTCCCGTGAGCACTTCGTGCTCAGGTGAGCTAAAAATTCGATGACTTCGGTAAAAATGTCGAAACTTTTGGTGAAAATACGCTCCTCGTTTAAGTCACTGACGTGAAACCATCGTATCCTTTTATCAGTATCTTAAGATTCTTAAATAACGTCTGAAAAATCTTAATTTTTGAGAATGACCCGTCAATCTAAAGAAAAGGCCGGTTGTTATCCGCGCTTGTTATTCTTACACTGTTTGCGCGCACATTTTGTTACATACCCATGCGCCTGTTGCAGTTTACGAAAATGGCCGAATGCGATATGCACCTCCCAGGAGTAAGAAAGGTCAGAAAACCCCAAAAATACGTCTGTGGTGTGTACAAAATAGACTGGTGCCGAGCCGTTGATCAGCCGTATCAAGGACAATCGCCGACGATAAGTCGTTTAACTTGTAGGTTTTTAGCTCACTGAAGCGTCGTCGATGTGAGAAATTTCTTCTGCCAGTTTTATCGCGAACCGATGTACCGATCAGTCACCGACTACTCTGCGACTAATCGCCGACTACATTATCGATTCTACAAAAGTCAGAGCGTTTTTCTTGACAGCAGATTTCGTCAGTTTATCTTTCCGTGTTAAAAATGAATAAATTATTTATTATAGTAATTAATATTTTCATTTCATTTATCAAAATTTCTTTGCATGACTCAATTACCTATTAGCGATATCATGATAAGAAAGCAATTCACACTCAGTTTTTCGATGAGACAGAAACTACATACTTCAAGCTTTATTGGTCGCTCAGAAGCGCAAAATATGATATCCCCCACGAACCCTTTGCGTATGATCAGTAAAGGTAGGTGCGTGCGTATAATATCGAAAACCCAGCCCTGCCTTCAGGATGACAAAACTGTTTGAACTGTTTGTAAATTTTATCCCGCTTTGCACGCCAGGGCGCGTGCAAAGCGGGTTAGCACTGGCAAACTGCACGGGTTTGTCATGCTGCACGCAGGACTGGGTTTTCGAAACTAAACGCACGCACCTCCCTTTAATGATCGTATGGTACATGTCCGTTCATAGCGGCCATCCAGCCTTGCAGCTTTCCGGATGACAAAACAGTGCAAACAGTTTTCCAATTATTTCCCGCTTTACACGCATTTGCACATGCAAAGTGGTATATGATTAGAAAGCTGTTTGCACCGTTTTGTCATCCTGATCGGGGTGGCTCGAGTTATGATATCGAAAATATTTTTGAACACGCATGCATTATGTCTACCCGCCCTGCGTTCTGGATGAAAATGTTAGCCGGATGTGCTTTCGAAATGATACCTCGCTGTGCACGTGCAAAGCGGGGTATCATCGCAAATCGCTTGCGAAGCAGGCAGGGGCGTAGCGATAGGCAATATGGTGAATCTGATTTTAATGAGATTGGGTTTTATCTTTTTGTCACAGGAATACGACGAAAATGACGTGATCTACAGAGGAATGTTCATGTAACTTTTGAAGGAAACGGCCAAAAGTAGGGGGGATTAAAACGGTCCTTAAAGTGAGAATAAGCCATGAACGATATCGACAGAAGAAGAAGATTGTCAACCAAAACGAATAACTCATTTTAGCTCCACTGGCCGAGGCCCGTATTTCAATAAAATTCGGCGTGAATTTTCAAGATATGACCCCATTCTTTAGTTGTTCAAGAAATTTTATTGAACCCCAAATATCAGTCAACGTGACAATGCGAGGCTTATTTTCTTTACAAAATATTCTCTTCTCAGACCATTGTGCCGATTTCAATGATATGAATGTTCCTTGGGTGATCATTTTCTTAGGTTTTTTAAAACATTTTGATCGACCCCAAAGTAAGGGCGTGGTACGGTCTTATATAAATATCCACTGAAAAATATTCAAACGGTCTTCTCGGGTCATAAAATAATTATGCCGATTTCATGATTTGACATGAGTGTTCCTTAGTTGACCCTCTTCTCAAGTTTAAGAAATTTGGATTGACTCCCAAATATGGGCTCTTTTCCCCGGAATCCCAAAACCAATTTCAACCAAACTTGGTAGAATTTTTCCGGCTTGGGTACATATTCACCTTAATATACTCAGAATTTTGATTGGCCCAGGCGAAGCCGGCTTACTTACGGTTTGTCTAAATGATAGTCATATTTCCACGCTATATATTATCACTGTATCCCATCTACACCGGTAGCGTAATGTTTGTAAACGGAAACAATGGCGGAACCCATCGACTGACATTGGATAAAGCGCTTACATCAGGTACCCCTATGTCAATTCTGCGACTTAAAAAAAACAAGTACAATAGGAATCAATTACAATTGAAAGAAGGAAAAAATTGGGAAAGTCTGAACGAAAAACGTCCATAGATGACCGAGAAATTCAGAATTTTGTCCCTCGAAATCATCGCATTTTGAACAAACCATGAAACTATTGTTATTTTCTCCATATTGTGACGCGATTTTTAAATAAATTCCAGCATTTTATTGCACAATGGGTATTTATAAGTATCTCTCTAAAGTTACTTTGAAATTGGTGTCGTAATAAATATAAACGAAGGCAAACAATAATGCCATGTGTAAATTACAGTGAACGGTCGGGAAACAGCACATGGTCCGGTTGGGAAACAGTCTAAGGACTGACTGGGACCGGTTTGTAAACGGAAAACTTCACTTTAGATAGGCGACATTTCTGACCATGTCTACACAAGGATCATTTATGAAGTGGCGAAATAAGTAAGAATCTGCAGTTTAATAAGTGATCTACCGTCGGTTGGTCGAGTTCGCTATGAAACATACAGAAAGGTGCTCCATTTGGAAAAAAAAAAGAACAGAAAAGCCGTCGAAAATACAGAAAATTCCCCCATTTTTTTTTTTTTTTTTTAAACATGAATATTGAGTTTCGGGATCACCTGATAGTGTTTGGCTGGATTTTACCTACAATAATACGTTTTCCCGTGGTCATAAGATTATGCATTATTTTACTGAAATTCGATCAGGTGGTCCCAAAACTCATTAATACATGTTATTTTCATTAAAAAAAATGGAGGACTTGTATGTAGTTTCGATGGCATTTCTGGACTTTTCTAGATATGGAGTACAGTTCTTTATGCAGAAAAGATACTCCAAGTATCTTTCTGCGAACCTTTCTGCATATTTCATAGCAAACTCGACCACTCTTGTTGGTCATCCCGTCCCTGTGTTGCACAGCCATGTGCCTCAGCATCGCTGACCTGTATGCGAATCTGCTGTTGCAGATTGTGCATACATGCGTACGAAGTCCATGGTGCATGTTTACATGGCCCTCCAGGTGACCTTTGTTCACAAATGTTTCATTACATATGGCACACGTCAACCGTCTGTTGGACGCCTCAGTCTCATGTTTGACGGCACGGTGTTTCCATAGATCGGATCTGGTTGTATACTCCTTTCCGCACATCTCACATACATGGGGAAACGTCTGGACGACTTCCTCGTGAAACGACTCCTCTAGTGCAGAGTGTACCACATCCATATCCTGTAAGAAATTTAATTACGATGATTATCACGGTGGATAAAACCCACGTGACTTTTGGGAAGCGTTTACACCGAAAAAATCGTCCGCTTTAAGGTATATTTTGTTTAATTTCTAAGCCTATATCAGAGATATTTGAGTGTACGGAACGCGCATTTGAGATGACTATCGCTGTTTGTAACTCACTCTGTTCCGAATCCCGTGGTTTCTTCAAACATTCAAGCGAAAAAAAATTTCGGTGCATGTGAACGCTTCCCACTTTCGTTTTGCACTTACAAACACTTTGCTCGAATGTTTGAAGAAACCACTTGATTTGGAGCAGAGTGAGTTAGAGGCGTGAATAGCCCTCTCAAAGACGCGTTCCGTGCACTTCATCTCATCAAAATCAATAGAGTATAAGCAGAGAAATTAAAGAAAACATACCTTGAAGCGGACGATTTTTCCGTGTGGACGCTTTCCAAAAGTCACGTGTGTTACCAACCGTGATTATGAACAACACTAATTAAAATGTGCTTTAAGGGGGTTTGTGCTAAAGCCTGGCTAACTAGTGCCACCCGGGGGGGGGGGCTAAGGATAGATTCAAGCGAGAATCAATGCCATTGAAGTTGAAGGTCTACCAATTTTGGTTTTGAAAACATATGTCTAGTCGACACCCTTGACCACATATACATGTATGAGATACACGTATATCTTATACACGAAAGTGAGAGCAGCAGTATATAAAGGCAGTATGGCAGAATTATGTCTTATTTATGTAACAATATTACATGTACATGTAACATAATAAAAACAAAAAGGCATCAATTTGTGAAAATTAAGCTGGTAAGTTTAAAACATTTCAGTAATGCAGCCAGAGTTTTGAACCTGCACACTTCCAAGTCTATATGTTAATATAATTTTAAAGTAAGCCCATATATAAAATCGTGTTTTCGCTATTAGTTTTTGTCGCGAGTAACCACATGCTTGCAAAAAACTAACAAATAATGCATTTCCTATAAATAATGTAAGTTCCAAACCGGACCTACCCTCGTTTCCCAACCGGTCATCGATAAATTTTAGGCGGTTTCCTAACCGTACACTCCGACAGTAGGGTGGTTCAAATAATCGAACGGTTACAAGCAATATAAGAATGCTCAAAGCTTACAATTTGCACAGATGTGTTAAAAAATGAACAGTGATTTCGTAAGGTTATTATTATTTTTCAAGAACAGGTGAAAGTATGAGAAAACTGTCGTTTTTTAACGTAATGTTGACAAGTCGATCATTTCGAGAACTAAAATCGTTGTTAACTCAGCCATCTGTGGATGTTTTTCGCCGCGATTTTCAGTACATTGTTGTTTGTACGTGTGTAATCGATTTCAATTTTACTTGATATTTCTAAACTTAAAGAAAAGACAAAAACGTACCTTATTTAAGCACTGCGTCCAGTTCGAATCGATGGGTTCCGCCATTGTTTCCGTTTACAAACATTACGCTACCGGTGTAGATGGAATACAGTGATTATTGTTCCATTGTCGCGTAATTGAAAGTCCACCAAGACTTGTCTCAATAAATCAATAAAAACTTTTCCTATTCGGCAGAATCAGACGTTTATAAATATTCTATTGTTCTGTTATCATGTCTCTGTTTGGATCTAATCGAATATTTAACTAGAAAGCCATGAATGGCTTGAGTCGCTCCACAGGCTTGAAATTTTGAAATAGCAAATCTAAGGTTTGACTAGATTTTAAGATATTTTGGGTTCTGCTGATGTTGAAAAGATTTTCAGCCAGTGGAGCTAAAAATACGGTTTTCCTTTTAAGGTTTAACCTACAATAGAATGAGCTTTTCTGTTCATCCTTTAGACTCTTCACCAATTTGCTTATAAAATTCCGTATCTACACTTCAACATCAACCGAGGGTTTTTTGGGTCCCCCCCCCCTTTTAACTATAGATCAAGTTTGAAAGCAAGTTGAGTGATATAGACCCTATTTTGCCTCTTGTTAAAATTTGTTCACAGGTAATACATCGCGCTATATCTTTAATTAAGCTCAGCGTAACACAAACAAAATCACAGTCAACGCCAAAGTATGGGAGATTAAACCAAAATGCAAATTCGAAATTCAAGTCTACATATTTTACTATCTTAAAGTTCCCAGTCTAATTTCTATGCTGACACATTTTCTTCCAAGCATGGAAACTTGTTTTCCGAGCCGTTAAAAGAGGTACTAGTGCTTTCTTTGTCTCATTTATTTGGTAAATATTTATTGAATTAATTGCCATTGTATTTGCCTAAATATTTCTTCGTATTTTAATCTCTTTTTAAATGATAGTTTCGTCCCGACACTTTTCGTCCTAAACCTGAGTCAATCGACACGGTGCACAGCACAGGTAGCCAACACGGGAGGAGATAGTGTAAATTTACCAAAAATTAAACACAAAAAAATGTCATACTAATTTTTTTAACACAATGTATAATATAGATAGTCTATATAATATATTGTGATAAAAAAAATTAGTATGAGAATTTTTGTGTTTAATTTTACCAGACCTGCCAGTAATACCCGAAAGGGGAGTTAGGCAGTATATAAAGATAGATAGAATTTTTGGTAAATTTGATCCCCCATCCCTACTCGTGTTTGCTACCTGTGGTGCACAGTGAAGTTTTGCGATAGAGGAAAATTGCTATAGTCTATGTTCTACGGGACAAAAATGGGCCCAGTTAAAAAATCTGTCCCGATTTACTTTGGGGCTTCTTTTGATTAATGAGTGGTGTCTTATCTTCTTCATGGGCATGACATGAGAAAGCGTACTCTGTCAAATCTGCCCCTGCTCAAAATCCCCCAGCCTAAACGAGCTCAAAAACAGTCAAACCAGCCCCTTTCGTAAGTCAAACCAGCCCTATCTTTCAAATAACAGCTATACAGGCCCATTATGAGTCTCAGTCAAACAATCCCCTACCTGCTTGTTTTTACAAGGATCAATTTAAGGCAGGATATGGTTTCTGCCAGAAATCTCATTGAAACTAGCTTAATGAGAGAACAATTCCAAAAAAAGGATATATAATAATGGATTTGGTCACATACCTTGCAAAAAATTCTTTATTATACCCCCCACCTACAAAGTAGAGGGGGGTATATTCGTTTCACCATGTCTGTCTGCCTATCCATCTGTCTGTCAGTCTGTCCATCCGTCCGTCCGTAGACGTTTTCGTTTCCGGACTCTAACTCAAGTACCAAGTGACCTACAATCATGAAACTTTATACAAATGTTCCTTATGACCCAAGGAAGTGCCCTATTGTTTTTGGGTCACAAAGGTCAAAGGTCAAGGTCACAGTCAGCCTTTGTTCAATTTTCGTTTTCGGACTCTTAACTCATGAAACAAGCGACCTAGAATCATGAAACTTTATGCAAATGATGCTTATGACCCAAGGCAGTGCCCTATTGTTTTTGGGTCACATAGGTCAAAGGTCAAGGTCACATTCAATTTTTGTTCAATTTTCGTTTCCGGACTCTTTCTCAAAAACCAAGCAACCTTGAATGATGTAACATTATGCAAATGTTGCTTATGACTCAATGACATGCCCTATTTTTTTTTGGGGGGGGGGGGGGGTCAGATAGGTCAAAGGTCAAGGTCACAGTCAATCTTTCTTTTTTTAATGGTCATTTCTGGACTCTAAGTGACCTTGAATCATGAAACTTTATGCAAGTGCTGCATATTATGACCTCAATATTTGTTACAAACACATCCTGCACTAATAGCACTTGCATTCTGACCAAGTGCTTGTGGGGGGTATAAGTCCGCTCTGCGACAGTTCTAGTTTCTAACAAGATTCGGCTAAATGAGATATTTTTGCTCATGATAATCTGAGCCAGAATATTTTGCTGATACATACATGTGATATCTCCCAATATCAATGTATTCTCCCAATCGAGAATCTATTAAATTTCTCTGGACCTGAGGAAAGTTGAGCATGAAAAAAAAGGAAAACAAAAATGCAAAATCACAGGTTGAAAGGGTAAAAAGGCATGTGTGAAATCCAAAATCGGGTAAAGGGTAGGCCTATTCTGTCTGGAAGTGGCATTGTTTAACATAGGGTAGATCAATTTTTGCAGACAAACATGTGTTACTGTATCTATCACCAATCACACTGTATACAAAACCAATTAAGACAATTATTAATATTGACCTTCCTTAATCCCCTCACTTGATTAAAAAAAATATGATTAAAAACACTACTCTACAAAACAGAACTCTACAAAATGAAACTATTTCTTATCCAGGTAAAACATATCACTATGGATGGACAAAGTGGTCTTATGAAAATATTTACCTTTAAATGAATGAATCATAGATAGAGGAAATTGAATGAGTGGTCATGGTATACTGAATTTATAAAGCAAGTTGTCAATAAACAGATATAAACTACTAGGTACGCCAAGTTGTGCACTTTTGATTGAATTGTGGCTATTATCAATTAAGTCTTTGTCACATTTCATGCATATTGCAGCAATGTTGTTACATATTGTCCACAATCATCACTTTTCTTAACTTTATTTGAAAGAGAAAGAATTCTGGCAAAGTTTTATTGAAATCCACTTAGTTGTTCAGGAGATGTCATTCAAAGATTTCATACTGAAAAAATGTGACACCAATATTTATGGACCAATCAAATTGTCATCACAATTTTTATACGCCCGAAGGGTCGTATTATGGCCCCGGTCGTCCTTTCATCTGTCCGTCCGTTAGCAATTTTTTGTGTGCACAACTCCTCCTAAACTATCAATGGGAATGAGCTGAAACTTGGCACAATTACTCTCCATCATGTCTAGTTGTGCATAAGACCTTTGAAATTCAAACTGCTCAAGTAATTTCTGAGAAATCTTGAATTATCTGCCCTTGAATTTAATGAAAATCACTGTTTTTTGTGTGCGCAACTCCTCCTAAATTATCAATGGGAATGAGCTGAAACTAGACACAATTACTCCCTATCATGTCTAGTTGTTCTTTAGACCTTTGAGATTCAAATCGCTCCAGTCATTCCTGAGAAATCTTGAATTATCTGCCCTTGAATTTAATGAAAATCACTGTTTTTTTTGTATGCACAACTCAAAAAAAGCCAATTGTACTGAGCGGAAACTAGACACAATTACTCTCTAAGATTTCTAGTTGTGCATAAGACTTTTCAATTCAAAATGCTCTTGTCATTCTTGGTATAATCATGAATTATCTGCCCTTGGATTAAATGAAAAACAAAATTTCTTGTCATCTCAATTTCTCCTGCATTTTGGATGGGAATGAAAGGAAACTTGCCACAATGACTCTGTAGGTTGACTATTTGTGCTTAGGAGTTAATATTTTTCACATGTATAGTAGTTCCTGATTTATCTGCCCTTTACTTCACAAAATAGTTTAAAATTAAAGATTGTTTTTTGTGTGTGCACAACTCCTACAAATTTGATAGGATTGAAATGAATCTTGCCACAATGTAACCCTGATATTTGGTTGAACTTAAGACTTCAGAAATTCAAAAAGCTTGGGTCTTTCTTCATGTATTATCTGCCCTTGAATTGTTTGAAATTCACTATATTTCTTTTGTGAGCAACTTGTCACATTGTGAATTAGAATGAACTGCAACTTGCAAAATGACTGTTTGGCGTATAGTTGTGCATAAAACCATTTTCAATTTACACTCAAAGGGTCATACTATATTATGGCCCCAGTTCTCTGTCTGTCTGTCTGTCTGCAATTTTTCTAGCTATCATTCAAGCTCATGTTACTGACAAGCCAAACTTACTGTCAAGCCCCATCGGGCATATATGTGCCGCTCTGCAAAGCTCTTGTTGAAAAGGGTCATCCAAAGAACATTCTGGCAAAGTTTCATTTAATTCACCTCAGTGGCTCAAAGATTTCATTTTTTTTTTTTTTTTATGTATGGTTGTTGTTTGTCAATGGACAAGTAGACTTTCAAAATTTTTCAGAACCACTGTTGGCTATATTGGCTGTCGAGTCACCAAAATGGAGGCCCTTATGGAGATTTTTTTTTCTTTATTTAATTTTTGGATATGATAATATGAATGATATTGGTCAGGATATTCTTAAGTCTTGGTTTTGCTTGCAATATGATGCTGCTTTATTGAAAAGGGGGCCCTTGTGGCGCAATATTTCTTGTTATCACAACATGAACATTTAACTACAGATTTATTACAACATTTCAAAAAATGATGATAATCATGTGACTATTCACACATTTAAGTTTGTTTGAAATATCATTTTGTACGTACAAAAGGGGCCTTCCTGTAAAATTATTTCTTATAATATACAGGTACCTTTAAAGATGAACAGATTATTTTCCCTGAAATGAATATTTCTTGTTATCCAATTTATCTGCCTTCATGCATATTCAAGTCAAGTCAAGTCAAGTAATATTTATTTACATAGTCGGATATACATAACATATAACATATTAAGCTCTGAAGAGCTTTTAACACCTACAAGAGCACATGTTTATAAAACAAACATACAAAGTATACATACAGTCTAGGGAAACTTGGTAGCTATGATGTAATTTACCAACTTTTGGCTCACCACTGGAAGTCTTATTAATATTCATTATCAGATAGGTGTTGAATCATAAACACTAATTATTTTATTTCCCCTTCGTGTGGTCAAAACTATACAATAAATGAACATACGATGTTATGTAATACAAGGAGGAATTATGTTTGTCTTGAAGATATGATCATTCATGGCCAGAGACTGACTTCTGCCCTAGTCCATGAATTAAAGAAGTACAGATTAGAATATATAACTATTCATTTCATTATTAATGCTTTTATTTGGTCCAATTCATCATTTAAAGCATTTGTCTAGGATGAGCTGTTGTGGTTGCACTAGTGTGAGCCATGGAATGGTGCATTAACCGCTGAGATAAAACTGCAATAATGTTGAAAGTGGCATTAGGTCCACATCAATTAATTTGTTTGTTTCTTTGAATTGGGTTTTACGCTGCTTTTAACATTTTATGTCCTATGACTGAAGCGGGAGCACTGATTAATGAATTCCTGGTATTTCTCGTTGGAAAAGATAGAAAATGTTGACTGCCGGGAATTGAACCCATGACATCCCATGAGTGAAGTATAGGAGTATGGTGCACTACCATCTGCTCTATAATGGGGGCTCTTGAAGCTTTTTGATAAAGTATCATATTGAAATGCTATAAACATTAAGCCTTACAATTTATATAATAATAAGTTCATTTATTTTTTCAATTTCCTTCTTTCTTACTAGGCAAAATCCAGGATCCATCAACATAGGGAGAATTTCTATGTGGTGCAATAACTTGAAAACTATTATATGATTGTAAAGTCATAAGGAAGGTCCCTAACGACAATAGGAACGATCCATCACACAAGAGGGCTATAGTGGCCATAAATCGCTCACCCGAGTTAACTATCATAATATCTGATCTCTTAATCTAGCTTTTAACCACACTGACCCAAATTCGAACCAAATTGAATTTTCTTAAAGACAATCATCCCGACCAATTTTCAGGATGGTTGGGCAAAAATATGGCTTCCAGACTGTATACAAGCCGCTGTCATATCACAGTTGGAAGCGCGTCGGACTGTATGTCTAGAGGTCCGGGGTTCGATCTCCGACGGCCGCACTCATTCTTTCCGACTAATTTTCTCCCACCAATGAGTCGATAATCGTAGACCTATGTGAGAGAGCAGCTGGAGGCTTTACCAGCATTTAATCAAGACATTCATTCTAAACAATTCTGACCAATTTTCAGGTTGATTGAGCAAAGAAATATGGCTTCTTCAGTGCTTACAAGATTTCTAAGATTTGACCCTGTAACCTCATTTTGACAGTAATTGACCCAAAAACAACCTTGACCTACATTTCATCAAGACAATCAACCTGACCAAAGTTCAGGTTGATTGAGCAAAGGATATGGTTTCTAGAGTGTCTACAAAGTTTTTCTAAGATTTGACCTTATAACCTAGTTTTTTTTTTTATCCCACTTGACCCAATTTCGTACTTGACCGAAATTTCATCAAGACAATTAATTTGACCAATTTTCAGGTTGATTGAGCAAGAAATATGACTTTAAGAGTGTCTACAAGATAAATGTAGACAGCATATGATGGACGACGGACGGCGCACAATGGACACCACAAAACCCCAAAAGCTCACCTTGAGTACTTCGTGCTCAGGTGAGCTAATTATACGGGTAAAAGGGCCTTCTGGATTTTCTCAAAATATCTCGTTGACATGATAAAGTCCACAAATAAAATAGGATTTTCTTAAATCTTAAACTGAAATATTGTAGGGTCATTATGAAGGTTCTTTTAGATATTTAGGCTATGTGGTCAAATAACACAGAGAAATTGGGCATATGGAGATTTTAACCAAATTATCTTGTTTCCATAAAAAGTTGAGCTGTATAGATTTTCACCTAAAACTTTACCCGCAAATAGAATTGGGTTTTCTTGAAGTTTTAACAAAAGTATTGTAGAGTCATGTAAGGGTTCCTTTGGAAAACCGGCCTAATCCATCAAATAACATAGGAAATTAGGGGACCTATAGATTTGCAACCTTCTTGACTCGATAATGTCCACAAATTTTATCGCAATTTCTTAAAATTTTCGAAGAATGTTTATGAGTGCGGTCATCAGGAAGGTTCCCTTTGAAAATGGACATTGTTCCTGACAAACAAATGAAAGGAAATCATTTAGATTTTCATTGAAAAGATACTTGTATATACGATTAAGTCCAAATCTTTTGTCAGGAAGGTTCTGTGTCAAAACTGAATTACAACACAGGAAAAGGAGTATTAAAGATTATTGAAAAATAAAAATAAATAAAAGAGAGAACATTCGCTTTCATACTTTCACTTTACAAATTCTTTTTAAAGCAATAAAGTTCCTGAAATAACTAAAGTTCATTATAATTAAGGCACAACTTGATTCTCAGTAGAGTGTAACATGCCCCCATAGGCCTCTTTGTTTCGGTTTCCCTTATTTTTAACGCCATTTTCAATGGCAGTCACAGTTTCTCTTGGATTTCAATTCAATATTTTACTTGTATTTTGAAAGTGTTTTACGAGGGGATAACTACTACAAAATTTCTTTCAAATGGTTAGACTTGGAGAAGATTTTTTTTGTAATTATTGACGGCTGGACAGACACTGAAAATTGATTATAATCAGTCAGCACGAGCAGTAGATGATCCTAAATGAAATTAAAATACCTGTCAGAGTGCAATGAAATTGAAATAACAACTTTGTGATGTTCCTCAAAATTAAGGCAAAGAATTTGGAATTGTTAAAACACGCTTGCATTTGCTGACAAAAAAGGTTCATAGAAAATATGTTGGTATCTAATGATAATTATTTAACCCTTTCCTGTTTTACAAAATTTTGGACCTGTCCAAATTCAAAGGATTTGGAGACGAAAATTTAAAGTGCATTTAATTTGAAAAATAACCATTCAGTAGGGTAGGAAATTGTAGGGTAGCAATTTCTTCTTTTTTCACAATGTTTTCTCAATCATAAAATCACAGACACGTAAAAAGCAGGGATTAAACAGCAAAGGGTTAAAGAATAAAGATAGATTTAAATAAGAAAACATTTAACCCTTATATCTATGTAAAATCATCTCTGTAAGTAAAAGTATATCGCTTTTCCTTGGACAATCACATGTCGAGCTTGTTTGGCCTCAAAATGCTACCCTGGCCTTTCATTTCATCCATATCTAGTTAAAAAGGCACTTCTACAGCTTGAGCGGATGACCTATCCACTTATAATTGTAGATATTATGCCCTGGACAGTGAATTGACCTTGACTTTCAGTGTGACAAGTTCCTCAGTCAATCCATCAGTATTTTTTTCTACCTTTTAAATACAAAAGCTCATGTTGCATTGTGAAATTTGGTTTAAATCAGTGGTGATAAGGTGGGGGAATTCTAATTTAATTGTGGACTGACGGACGCATAAACAGATGGATAGATATAGGACTGTGATCTATCCAAATAGCTCACACGAGCATTTCATATAAAGCCAAGCAAAATGAATTGTAAAAAAAACAAGAAAACAAAAAACAAGAAAAACAAGATGTGTTTGTGAAACACGAATGCCCCCTTAACAGCATTTTTTTTTAAAGTTTGACCTTGACAGATGACCTTGACCTTGTCACATGACCTTGATCTTGTCACATGACCTTGACTTTGGTGTACAGCTTTGTATGTCAAATACTTTTGGAGAAAAGGCAAAGGTTAAGTTTGGTTAAGTTTTCGGAGAGACGGACAGACGGACGGACAGACGGACGGACAGACAGACAGACAGACAGACAGACAGACATGAGTGAAACAATATGCCCCGATCTCTCGATATGGGGGTATTGTAAACAAAATGTTGCCCTTATCCGAGCTTCTAAGGTCCCAATATCTCCTTCAAATAAGGCTCTCCTGGTTAATTAGCATAAGGACTGTATAAAAGGACAATTCAGCTTGATGATGATGATATTTAATGAATGAATAGCCATTTGAGGCTCTTGTTACATCAAAATAAAGACATGTGTCATGAGTGAATCTGATACTAAAACTGATCATCTGCCAGGATTTACCCCTATTTATAAGCTTTTGATCACCATAGTGACAACCTTACAAACCAATCAGAGGCAGTGGAAGGTCTCACTTAGCCAATCAAAACGTTCCTGGCTGATAGGAATCCTGTCAGGTAAATATGACAATTCCTGGCAACTTCAGCCATGTTGCCAGGAGCAAATCCTTTCAGATGCAAATGTTACATACAAATAAACAATATGAATTAGTGGTGCACATAAATAGATAGAGCACACCAAGACCTAAACATTGATACCTTACATTATAAGTCAATTACTCTGAAAAGCTAGAATTTGACATTAGAAAATCTGAAGTGGTCAGGAATTCAAACATTCCCTCCTTCCAAACTTAAGGTCATTGCCAGGAATTCAATAACTTGTTAAATACAAATAATTTCTTAAAGTTAATGCTGTAAAGGCAAACAACAAACATAATGTTGTGTTATTGACAATATAAGGGCTTCTTTACAGAGTTAGATTAGATAATAGAGAAATGAATAGTTTGTAGTCAAGGGAGATAATCACTGCAGTCTTGTAAACAATAAGACGACAAATGTTAATAAGAGCAGATTTCTCTAGCTAACTGCTGCAAACAGACCAGTTTCAACATTAAAATAGTCCTTAAAGAATTCACAAACCCAAACAAACACATTTTAATGTAAACTGGGCAGTTCAGCAATTCAGTAACAAATGCCAGGAATCCTGGCAAGGCTAAAATAGTGGGTGGGGTAATATTTCCAAAAAGCACTATTTCCTTACACTCACCCCCACTTAAAAGAAAAAAGAATTAAAACATGAAGGAAATCTGATGATGAAGTCACGGAAGAATGTCAAGCAGCTTGGCAAATCTACAATTGTATTATCAAAAAATGGTTGTAATTGGTTGTTAACAAAATGTTCCACCAGAAGCAATCAGGGAAGTCTTTCATCAAAATCACGAATTCTAGACAGCACTACCACGAGAAGTTCTGTGTATAGACCATTAAAACACCATGGACAAAATCTTCAGCTATGACAAGTTTCGGTGCTTTCCAAGCTAATGGAGAGATGTTTCACCTCCTGTC
The DNA here is from genome assembly GCA_948146395.1 of Fragum whitleyi. Taxonomy (NCBI): domain Eukaryota; kingdom Metazoa; phylum Mollusca; class Bivalvia; order Cardiida; family Cardiidae; genus Fragum; species Fragum whitleyi. The sequence continues at coordinate 89,039,264 of OX411544.1, read as the reverse complement.
ACACTAAGATAAATACCCCATTCCAAGCTACAACAAGTTTCGGTGCTTTCCAAATCAATGGAGAGATGTTTCACCTCCTGCTGCACAAAGAACAGTAACACCTCCATACATGACTGGTTCTCCTTAACCATCATTATGGATGAATCTGTAGACTCCATGATTGGCCAGATCATCTTCTACATAACAACAAACTCCACATGAGTTTCACCTGTCCATGTCGTTTCTCCTTGTCTAATACATACAACTTACAACTTGATATGCCAGTCATGTCTTTACCTCAATTAGAAACTGAACATCTTTATCCCTTTTCATTGGTTTCACCTGTTGAGACCCATGATCAAGATGTCCAAGTTTGTAATTAAGTCTATAACCATTCAGAAAAGACCAATTTTAGTAATTTTAGTTAAATTTGTATGAGGCATCCAACCAGAGTGTTGAATTTGATATGATACATATGAATAAAAGTTTTAATCTGCTAAATACGCTACTTGTTGATTTTAAAATTGGTGTAAAACTTCTGACAATCCATTATTTACAATCTACATGGGGACAAAAAAACTTCTTCAAACATTTCTATTACATTTACTATATGGGATAAGGTTTGGCACTCCTCAAAAAAACACATTTAATGTCTGGGCTCAGGGTTCTGTATATAAAATGAAGCACAAATTGTTCCTTTGCACTCCCATCCATTGTAGGGTAAGCTTTCTGAACAAGATGATAAATGGCATCAGAATACTGTGAGATAGTTTCATTTGGATTTCTTTTTCTTGATTCAAGTTCAGACAAATAGTTCAATCTATGATTAGCACTGTTGAATCTCTCAGAAAACTTTTGCACTAACTGGGTATAAGAACTGCAAATCTCTTGTGGAAGAGAACAGTAAAAGTCCAGGGCTGTCTCTTTAAGTGAAGCTCCTAGTATTAAAGCTTTTTCCTTCTCTGTTCAATGTCCTAATTGAGAATAAGTTTCAAACTGTTGAATAAAATGTTCCCATTCTATCGATCCATCATAAGGTTCTGGTCGCGCAATATCAGCTAATCTGGTCGAATTTTCCATCTGAGTATATGAAGAGCTTTCTTTTGGTAAAGAGTTACTAATAAATTTCGTTGTTGTTATTCCTAGTTTTAGCTCTTCTATGAACAACAGGGTTGAATCTCACTATCAGGTTCAGACATACTACAGTTCTTTAAAAATGTAAAGCTGGCAATACAGATTTCAAGTAAAAAGTCCTTTTGGGTAAAAATAATCCTTTCTTCTAATTCCAGAAGTTGAGTTCTTTTAATCCTTTACTTCTGACACCAATGGTCTAGGGGAACTAATTCATTTCCAACCACTCTGGTAGAAAACTTTAGGGAAACTCCGGTCCATATACTCAAATGTTGAAGGTGATCTCTGATTGGTCAATATTATTGAAATTCAAAATTGTTTGAATATTTTTCAGCGGTTATAATCTGTTGATGAAATACAATCGAAAAATTAAAGATTTTAAACTTTTTTCCCGGTCCAATAGTTATTTATAAACATGGGTATATTTGTTTGAGGGGCCGGTAAAAACCGCTTCGCGGTAAGGGTCATCTCAAAAATGGCCCAAAAAGTCGTAGAGAAAAGGGATCATGCCATACTAATTTTCAATTCATTTCATGCGCAAATGAACGGGCCTCAATTTAAGACAGGTTTGAACACTCTCGCATTCTCTTGGACTGAGCTATGACCGGAAAGGTTATAATGGCCGATAACGGAAAATGAATTAGTTCCCTTAGACCTAAATGGTAAATATGCAAATAAGTGCATGTTCTCTTATTAATGGTCTTGTAAGAGTTACCTCGTCCGCTTAGAGTTTTTATTTTAGGTCACTTAATCACCAAATATCGAGAAAAATATTCTTTAAATGATATGTCAAGCTAAAAGGGCCAATTCGGTATTCATTTAGTGCTTTTTGACAGTAAAAACACCACGCTCGCGGGACAATAGCACCCATTTCTTGCATTTTTTAGTCATTGAATGTGTGACAGTGCCTTGCATTCTTTGCATGTATATAATGCAAAATAGTTTTCTTTTAGTTTGACGGTCGATTTTTGTACCCGGAAGTAATTAGGACTATTACGTAATAAGATAAACTTAATCTTGGGCCGTCTCTAGAAGGAAAAATCTACTCCACTGGTTCGTCGTAACTTGATATTGATTGGATATTTTTAAGTCACAAACAACAAAAATTTATTTTAAGGGTAGAACTAAAGAAAACCGAACAAAATCCGGTCTAATTTAACACTTTTTGACAGAAACATTGGAAAAAAATTAACATTTTTGACAAAAAATATATGAAAAAATAAAATTTCAACAAAAGATAAGGGTTAATTTTACAAATAAATCCGTGTTGAATTATAACGGATTTGCAAAATATGCGCTTTAAGTATTCATTGAAACAAAATAATAGACAATAGTGAAAAGAGAATGGTATTTTTGGAATATTTTTAGTTAATTTCGGCTTTTTTGCCGGGGGGGGGGGGGGGGTCAACCAAGTTGATGTTTGCCTGGCTGGAGTGAAAGATAAGCGCTAATTTTCAAAAACTACTCAACCAATTGCACTTTTTTTTCTTAGATGTGGCAAACAACATTTTTTTATGTTATTATATTCTTAATTTGGATTAGTTATACTGTAAAAATATATCATTAGCCCCAAAATAAGAGAAAACAAGATTTTTTTTGCACAAAAAGATAAGGGTTTTTTGATAATAATTTGCAACCGAAAACAAACATTTTGCGGGAGGTGTCTCAAAATAGTGAAATGCACTCTGGAAAACATTATCATGTAAAGAAAACACAGTTTGAATGTTATGGGGTTATGTCCGGCGCGTTTTAACCGCTCAGAGAGATAGCTTTTTAACTTTAACAGGGTTAAGGGAGTTCGTTGATTTTTCAAAACCTATTTGACCGATTTCTTTTATTTTTTGCATGGTTATCAGGCATATGCTTGTGTAATATTCCATGTGTTACATTGAGGAATTAGCTGATAAACAAACACCGTGTAGGCTGAAAAAGGCGAAAACTCGTAAATTTCTTATGAAAGATAAGGGTTACGACAAAAGAAAATCCATGAAAAATAGAAAATGACAATTTTCACCCGCAAAACACCAATAAATGCATTGCAAAGAAGATATTTAATTAAATTGTGATGAAAAAGTACTCCTAAATAGAAAACAACCTTCAGTTTTTGTGTATAGAAAACTCACGTTTTTCAAAGAACAAATTTTCGCTTGGGACTATATTTGATGTGAATTTTTCCCCGACCGGGTTAAGGGTAACGACCATTACTCATAAACTATAACACGTAAGCGCCTGAAATTTTCAGATTTAATCCAAAAAAGGTAATTGTACGTAAATATGTGCAATTTTTATATTTCATTGGCAAAAAAATTCTTCTTTAGGTCTAGGGGAACTAATTCATTTCCAACCACTCTGGTAGAAAACTTTAGGGAAACTCCGGTCCATATACTCAAATGTTGAAGGTGATCTCTGATTGGTCAATATTATTGAAATTCAAAATTGTTTGAATATTTTTCAGCGGTTATAATCTGTTGATGAAATACAATCGAAAAATAAAAGATTTTAAACTTTTTTCCCGGTCCAATAGTTATTTATAAACATGGGTATATTTGTTTGAGGGGCCGGTAAAAACCGCTTCGCGGTAAGGGTCATCTCAAAAATGGCCCAAAAAGTCGTAGAGAAAAGGGATCATGCCATACTAATTTTCAATTCATTTCATGCGCAAATGAACGGGCCTCAATTTAAGACAGGTTTGAACACTCTCGCATTCTCTTGGACTGAGCTATGACCGGAAAGGTTATAATGGCCGATAACGGAAAATGAATTAGTTCCCTTAGACCCAATGTAAACAAAATGTTGCCCTTATCCGAGCTTCTAAGGTCCCAATATCTCCTTCAAATAAGGCTCTCCTGGTTAATTAGCATAAGGACTGTATAAAAGGACAATTCAGCTTGATGATGATGATATTTAATGAATGAATAGCCATTTGAGGCTCTTGTTACATCAAAATAAAGACATGTGTCATGAGTGAATCTGATACTAAAACTGATCATCTGCCAGGATTTACCCCTATTTATAAGCTTTTGATCACCATAGTGACAACCTTACAAACCAATCAGAGGCAGTGGAAGGTCTCACTTAGCCAATCAAAACGTTCCTGGCTGATAGGAATCCTGTCAGGTAAATATGACAATTCCTGGCAACTTCAGCCATGTTGCCAGGAGCAAATCCTTTCAGATGCAAATGTTACATACAAATAAACAATATGAATTAGTGGTGCACATAAATAGATAGAGCACACCAAGACCTAAACATTGATACCTTACATTATAAGTCAATTACTCTGAAAAGCTAGAATTTGACATTAGAAAATCTGAAGTGGTCAGGAATTCAAACATTCCCTCCTTCCAAACTTAAGGTCATTGCCAGGAATTCAATAACTTGTTAAATACAAATAATTTCTTAAAGTTAATGCTGTAAAGGCAAACAACAAACATAATGTTGTGTTATTGACAATATAAGGGCTTCTTTACAGAGTTAGATTAGATAATAGAGAAATGAATAGTTTGTAGTCAAGGGAGATAATCACTGCAGTCTTGTAAACAATAAGACGACAAATGTTAATAAGAGCAGATTTCTCTAGCTAACTGCTGCAAACAGACCAGTTTCAACATTAAAATAGTCCTTAAAGAATTCACAAACCCAAACAAACACATTTTAATGTAAACTGGGCAGTTCAGCAATTCAGTAACAAATGCCAGGAATCCTGGCAAGGCTAAAATAGTGGGTGGGGTAATATTTCCAAAAAGCACTATTTCCTTACAGTATAAAAAATAAAACATATATTTAGTCTTTACCCAGAATTAATTTGCTTGGCTTTTAAAATTATCAGGTTTAAATTTTTCTCTTCCCTCTAAAACATACAGAAATGTGAATTGGAAAACTTGAGAGATTTTATTTTCACCATTTCATGCCATCATACTATCATTTTTTTTCAAACTATACTTGTAGTGGAACATTAAATGAATTTCTTTTAATACATAATTATTAATTATTATATCTTTCTGCCAAGGTATGTTGTTATCAATTAGCTCATTTCTTATCACCATTGTCACTAATCAATTAATGCAGGCTAATTACAACAAAGGGTTCCTGATTATCAATTTATTGCTTTCCAACAGAGGTGTTACTGCTGAGAGTTCAGCAGTTGTTTGGCCAAGTTGCGCTAGACTGCATATTAAATATAAAAAAGAAAAAAGGTTATCAGTCTATCAAGGGAAACGACCACTTACCACTGAGAATATTTTCAAATATTCAAGCACTGGCTATCTCCCCTGAGAGAAATTAGTAGATATATATTGCAGGCTCAGTGCAGAAACACCGCAGGTTGTCCATAGATTTATATGGACCCACGAAATTCTCCACGAGCCCCCCAACACATTCTCAGTATATGGATTGCACTTGACTAGCAGTAAAAAATGTAAAAGTAGTACCGGTAATAATATTGTAAGATTTTTTAAGAAAAAATATCAAATATACAATAAGAAAAATGAAATATGGAAGTAAGGTTTGAGACACAATTTTAAAAGTTTAGCCTTGGATTCAATGGTGTAAAAGGCTAAACATTATTTAAAATTATAAAAATTAGATTGCACTTTCTATCAAAAATAAAAATAGAAATAAAAAGCCACCAGTGGAGAGGACAACTTGCTTGTTGATAAGATGATCAACATCACAGCACTTGATCTCACCCCTGTCAGTTATCACAGAATTACTGGGAAGAGGATGCATATTTCATAATGTCGATTAAAGAGATATTAAATATTAATTAATTAGCATAATCTACATATATGGGCAGAGCACACAAAAAGAAAAACATAAAGCTAGGTAAATTGCAAGCCAGCTGAATAGCAATACAATGGTTTCATTGGAAAGGGGTCATTATGTAAAATTCTTGATAAATTAGCTCCTGTGAATTTTCCTGGAAGTGTAACAGATTTTTTTTTGCAATGCACTATAGTCATAGTATTATATGTTGTGTCATAGAAAAAGGGGCCTTCATGTTATAAAATTTTATATAATGTATGATGATTTTTGCTTCTGAATGCAATTTAATGTTGAGTTTTCTTAAATCTGATATGTATTAAGTACCAGTTGAGCAATATTGGCCTTCTTGGGCCTTTTGTTTTTGTAATATCACTGGTTTGGCAGATGATTAATTTACGATTATTTCTCTATAAACCACCCTTAAGCATAAAAGAGTTATTTGAGCATGTGCATAACATTTCCAACAGTTTCAAAGTTAGTAGGTTGGTAGGACTGTGGATAGAGAAGGTATCTTCAGACAGCCAGGCGACCGAAAATTGTATTATGTTGCTGTCTGAGCTGTTCCATGTTTACATTTAACAAACATGTCAAATTGTTGGAAATGTCATGCACAGGCTCATTGTTCTTCTTTCAGGTCAGTGAAGAGGACTGATCCTACTAAATGTTTGATGAAACTTTATTTCATTCAAGATGGAAGGAACTGCCTCTGAGATGTCTAAAGAAACCCTACAGACAATTCATGAAGAGATATGCAATGGAAACGAGTCCCTGACAGCACTTTGCGAGTTGTGGGCTTACTGGCGCAAAACACATTCTGGAGAGCTACGGCAAGATCTGGTCAATGTTTGTAGCATGGGCCAACAAATAGCAGATACTATATTTGCTAAATTTATAAAGGCCCTCAAAGTACCTGGTGAAAGAGAGTTTGAAATTGATCAAATCTCAGGTGTAATGTACTGGTTAAAGTTTTATTACTGCAAGTTCTTGTCTCACACACCAGAACCTTCTATAACTAAAGCTGGATTTGATCGTACCAATAATGAATTTGATGAAAAGAAGAAAATAGTGACTAGGATCCGCAAATTTCCAAATCATATAACATCTGAAATATTAGCTGAATTGGAATTTACATTATGGAATGAAAAGATTTTTGTCTGTGATGCTGAGTCTATAGAAAGCCTTAAAGATGTGGTATTCTTTTATTTTGTGAAAATTTTTGGAATGTTAGTAGGGAGTTGTCTGTGTCATTTAAAGACCAAACACATTGTTTTTGGAAATGATATACATGGTCAGTATGTTGAAATAACTAGAGAGTTTGAAAAAGAGTATATGAAAGAAAACGGGAATAAATTAGGCCCAATGGAGGAAGAGAGTTCTGGACTCATGCTGAATGTCATTGGAGAAATGAAATTCAGACACTACAATAATCCAAATAATCCCTGCTCATTTTACATTCTAATTCTGAAGTATACAAATTTACTGAAAGCTCAAGGAATTGAACATATCTTTATAGATACCGATCCAGGTCATGATGAAGAACCTAGGGAAAATACAGACGAGAAATGTGAAGGGAAACCATCAGCTATGACAGCCTCTCAAATAGACAACTTATTCAATAAGATTGTTAAAAAGGCTGGTGACAAATTTTCTTTTATCACACATGATAATGTACATCAGTTAGTTGATGCAAAGCTTGCAACTTGTTCTCTAAGAATGCATAAAAGATCTGGAAATAATATTGTAAGGCATCTCGAAATCGGTAAGGTCTTGGACCCACCATCGATAGAAGAACTGCAAGTAGTTAGATTGGCCAGCATTTTGAAACTACAAGAGAACGGAAAATTGGAGGATGATGATGAGGAGTTGTCTGACACTGGACTTGTTAAATCTACACTTTCATTGAGAAGGAATTCCGTCAAATTCTTCTTCAAATATCATTGTTTACTAAGTAAAAACTGGGTTCATTTATGCTCTCTTAAAGCAGGGACTAAGGAAATCGAAATAACAGATGACTGTTGTGAAAATGAGAAATCTGTAATTCCTGAGAAAGATAAAAATGCATATTCTTTGCTATTAGATATGCAAAGGATAGAAATGAAACGGACAAATCACCAGATGATTGCTAAAAAAGTGAATGAAAAACTCAAAGGAACTGTGGGTGTTCAACCACCTGGAAGACCAATTACCAAAAGTAAAATGCTTGCTGTGGAAATACACCAAAACCAATCTGTGCAGTCAAACCTCAAACAAAAAATAATTTCTGCATCATTAGAGCATAGCCCAAGTGGACAACACAAAAACAAAGATAACATTACCTCAGTGTTGTTAAAACAATCCCAAAGTTCACAAGACAAACACAAGCAAATCATAAAAGTGCCATTAATGCTGGGTCAAAGTGAACAATCAGATACCAAACAAAAAGTAATTTCTGTAAAATTACCACAAAATTCAAGTGCACAAGACAACATCAAACAAAAAGTTGTTACTGTACCTGTACATTGTAGCAAAAGTGTACATCACTACAACAAAGGAAAGAACATTGCTATACCTTCACAAAATCAAGCTAATTATGGTCCCACCAAAGCCAAAACAATTGTATTGCAAGATTTTAAGCATTCAACAAAGCGTGTATATAAGAACCAAAGTGATTCCTGCAAGTCAATAAATTCTGAAAGGTCTCAAGTGAAGTATAGAAAACCAAATCCTGAATCAGGATCAAATAAACGTTTAATAGACAGGACCATGGGAATGAGTACAACTATTTCAAATACTGTAACAAGTAATCAAACTGAAGATATCCAGATGAAGCCGTTAGAGAGCCATCCACTCTGTGGAAGTGATTTGTCAGACAGTAAACAACAGTGTAGTGAAATAGATCTCACTGAAGTTGAACGAACTGGTGATGTGATTGTCAAGAATGAAAATGAGAATACTAGATCTAATCAACAAGAAAACATGGATGACGAGAAAATGAGTAATGAGTCCAATCTTGTTCATAGCAATGTTGCTGAAAGAAATAAGTTGTTAGGGAATGGTTCTCCAAGTGATAATCATAATTCAAGTAATACATTGACAATGGAATATGACATTTCAAATGAAAAGGGTCAATCTCAAACTCTTTCAATTAAAGATGAAAGTAACGACTGCCTTTTAAGCTTTCCTCCAAATTTTACCATAGGAAAACTGAAAGATGTAAGTGACCTTGACATTAACCTGGGGAATTATCTTCCGGAAAACGTTCTTATCAAACCAAGTGATATCACTTTGAAGAGGGTTGTTACACCTGATGGGGGAAAGCTCCAGATATCTCTTAAGTACAAGTCTCCTTAACTCTTGTCATGCTAAATAAATTTTGGCTAAACTTTTCGTCAAAATCAAAGGTCAAAGAGCACTGAAAGTACCAACTGTGGGTCATTTTTTATTTGAAAAAACTAAATCTATTGATAAAATTTTCTGGTTTGAAAGTTAGAAACAGATGGTGAAGACTAATATCAGACTGCACATATGTGCAGGCTGATGCTTGTCTTTATCTCCTGCCAGAGTAGGAATATTCGGGGTTCAGCATGACAAGGGCTAATATTAATAACCAAATTGCTTCATTAAATGGCAAATGGATACACTATTGAAAGATTGCTTTACAAAAAATTGTATATTGTTTGTCGAAAGAAAAAACAACAACATGTCAGTACAAAACTATTGTAAGGTCCTACATGTTGATGATTCAGTGCAAAACAATTTCAACTGCTTTTAAAGTTAAATCTGTGTTCAACGACCACTTAGGACACCTCCAAAAAGCGGTCACTTCTTGGAATAGTCGCTTACTACAATATTTCTTGATAAATATGAGTATTTATTTTGACAGACAAAATAGATCGTCACATAATTCTTGCTAAATCCTATGATGTTAAAACTCCTTAGAATCGTCACACAAGACGATTCTAATTAATTATAACAACATGATGGTGAGATCCATAATAAACAATTTGTCATTTAAAATTGCCAACTCTTTGCTAACATTGAAGGGACATTTTGTAATGGTTGCTTTATAGAATTGGACGCTTTATAGAAGTGGTCACTCGAGAAATTTTGACTGTATTTATTTTTATAGGCAGTAACAACTGTTTGGCATTGAGTCAATGATATATAGTTTTGTGCTGAACCCTTAAAATATCCCTTTTCAATTTCATTGCTTTACAAATCTATATGAGCCTGTATGTGACATCTCTGTCAATTTGAAATGTTAGTGCCGTGTAAACACTGAGAGGCCCAGACTGCAAATATTGAGTTACCTGATTGTCTACAGATACTTTGAAACCTTGTATATATACCAAGGGCATAGTGAAGACCCTGGTTAGACAGTCTGACTGTGCGAATGAACAGGCTGGTCAGAGTCTTTGCTTTGCACATGTGTTAAATCGTTGGAAATCTCAAGAACAGGCTCATATGGCATTTACATTACACAGCCATTCAATTTTTGTCTTCTCCATTCTTAACTCCATCCTTTAGTAGAAATTTTTTACTGGTAATCTAGTTTCTGCCTCATGACTATACAGCCCCCCCCCCCCCCCCCCCCTCTCGAAAAAAAAAAAAAAAATATTTTTTGCGTACACCATATCTTTGCAAAATATAGTTGACTGCCACTTAAAGCTGAAACATTCTATACTAAAGATATAGTCTTTATGTTGTTTTGACCCTTTAAAAATCATTTTTACCCCCAGATTTCATTTTGTTGGTCATTTGAATGTTAAACACTTCCATGAGACCTGAGTGAACCTGTTCCATTTTATGGTCCTTTGTTATGAATTTGTAAAAAAAATGTTAAATTGCTGGTCAAAAGCAAGATTACCTGTTAATCCTCTGCCAATAAAGTCATTGTATTTGCGTTGACTGCCTGCCGTCCGTCTGTCCGTCTGTATTTCGTTTCGCCGCTATTTCTTGGAAACCATTTACTTGATTTCAATGAATCTTTGTGGAAAGCTTCACTACAAATAGGAGATCAGTATATCGTCGGGGTTATCCAGCTGGACTATTAAATTCAGGGTTACTTTCCGTGATTGGTGAAGCTTATACAAATAGAGTAATGTTGGTTTCCGCGCTATTTCTTGAAATCTTTTGACTTGATTTCAATGAAACTTTGTGGAAATCTTCACTACAAAGAGGAGACGCGTATATTGTCAGGGTAACTCGGTTCGACTATTCAATTTAGAGTTACTGCCCCTGATTGGTGAAGCCATATACATTCAGAGTAATATCAGTTTAAAGACTATCTTTTGGAAACAATTTGCTGGATTTCAATGAAACTTCTTGAAAGCTTCACTACAAAGAGGAGAAGTGCATATAATTGGGTTATCCGGTTCGACTAGTCTCTTTAGAGTTACTGCCCCTGATTGGTGAAGCCAATTCAGAGAAAGTTTGATGAACTATATATGTGAAGGCTCTGTAGAGTAATCTTCCGAGCCAAATCTGATTAACTTGAAATGAAAAATATATACATTAGCATATTATGTATCATTGATCTTCATTATAACATCTAACAATATCTAAATGTTGAAAATGCTTGTCCTTGATTTATTTAAATAGAAAATAAACTGTCCCTAAGTTAGGTATACTCCATTGACAAACAAATATTTTCGGCAGGGGACATCCTATTCAACAAATTTGCCTGTCTCAGGTTCTTTTCAAGTGCTAGAAATAAAGAGTTAAAAAATAAATTTCTCTTTTAGTAATTATTCCTCCAAAGGGCAAACAATGACCCTGAAGAATATTCAATAAACATTTGGGAAAGTGAGGCTCATGCTAGCTTTTCAATTTTCAGTAGTATAAAGATGATATTTTGATAATTTTAGGGGTCAAAATGACTTTCAGATAGAAAATTTAAGGGAACATAAAAGGATATTTTTGGATTTTAAGGGCCAAAACCCTGGTTTAAGGGTAAAAAAAAAAGAATTTTCTCTCAATATTAACTTATTAGTCCCCCACCGGTTACCAGTTGGGGGACTATAGGTTTGCTCAATTCCGTCTGTCTGTCTGTCCGTCCATCCGTCCGTCTGTGCGTCACACTTTTGTCCGGATCATATCTCCTAAACCATATGTGCTAGCAACTTCAAACTTGGTACACTTATAGATCTCATTGAGGAGAAGTGTCATGTTCAAGAACTGTTATTCTGCCACGCCCACTTTTTTAGTTTTTGCCCTTTGTTGTTTTTACCCTTACATTCTTGTCCGGAACATATCTCCAAATTATGTGTGCTAGCAACTTCAAACTTTGTTCACTTATAGATCTCATTGAGGAGAAGTGTCGTGTTCAAGATCCATAACTCTGCCACACCCACTTTTTGAGTTATTGCCCTTTGTTGTTTTAAGCCTTACATTCTTGTCCAGATCATATCTCCTAAACTATAAATGCTAGCAACTTCAAGCTTGGTACACTTATAGATCTTATTGAGGACAAGTGTCATGTACAACAACTGTCACTCTGCCATGTCCACTTTTTGAGTTATTGCCCTTTGTTGTTTCTATCCTTACATTTTTGTCCCGTACTTATCTTCTAAACCGTAAGCCCTAGCAACTTCAAACTTTGTACATTGGTCGATCTCATTGAGACAAAGTGTAATGCACAAGAACTGTTACTCTGCCACATCCACTTTTTAGCTCACCTGTGATCACTCACTATCCGTCGTCCGTCCGCCGTCCGTCAACAATTTCTTTAAACCTCTTCTCCTCCTAAACCACTGGGCCAATCAAGCTGATACTTGGCAGGGATGTTCCTTGGGTGAAGGTCTTCAAAAGTTGTTAAAAGAATTTAATATCATCATAAACTCTAGTTTCCATGGTTACATAATAGCCCAAAATGGCCGAAAATCTTAGAAAAAATTCTTCTCCTCCTAAACCACTGGGCTGAAACTTGGCAGGGATGTTCCTTGGGTGAAGGTTTTCAAAAGTTAATATAAGAATTTAATTTCATCAAAAACTCTAGTTTCCATGGTAACGGAAAGTCTGAAAAATGGCCAAAAATGGCTGAAAATATTAGAAAAAATTCTTCTCCTCCTTAATTACTGGGCCAATCAAGCTGAAACTGTGAAGGGATGTTCCTTGGGTGAAGGTCTTCAAAAGTTGTTAAAAGAATTTAATATCATCATAAACTCTAGTTTCCACGGTAATGGAAAATCTGAAAAATGGCCAAAAAAAGCTGAAAATATTAGAAATAATTCTTCTCCTCCTAAACCACTGGGCCAATCAAGCCGAAACTTGGCAGGGATGTGCCTTGGGTGAAGGTCTTCAAAATTTGTTAAAAGAATTTAATTTCATCAAAAGATCTAGTTTCCATGGTAATGGAAAGTCTGAAAAATTGTCAAAAATAGCTGAAAATATTAGAAAAAAATCTTCTCCTCCTAAACCACTGGGCCAATCAAGCTGAAACCTGGCAGGGATGTTCCTTTGGTGAAGGTTTTCAAAAGTTGTTGAAAGAATTTAATTTCATCTAAAGCTCTAGTTTATTGTGGTTACGGAAAGTCTGAAAAATGGCTGAAAATCTTAGAAAAATTTCTCCTCCTCCTAGACCACTGGGCCAATCAAGCTGAAACTTGGCAGGGATGTTCCTTGGGTGAAGGTCTTCAAAAGTTGTCAAAGAATAAGCCATGATAAGAAAAAAGTTGAAAATTTACGAAACTTAAAAAAAATCAAGTTGCAATAGGACGAATTTTAACCAACTTAATGTTCATCAAACTGGTTTTTAGCTCCACTGGCTGAAAGCCACTGGGGCTATTGTCATGGCGTTGTGTCCGTCGTGCGTCCGTCCGTGCGTGCGGTTGTAAACTTTTTCTTTAAAAATCTTCACCTCAGAAACTACTGGATGGATTTCAACCAAACTTCACAGGAATGATCCTTGGGTGACCCTCTTTCAAAGTTGTTCAAGAAATTTCGATCCAATGAAAAACATGGATTTAATGGGCGTGGCTAATTTCCAAATATGGTAAAAAGTGACTTTTCTCAGGTTCTAATTGATGGATACCAATTAAATTTTACATCAATGATCCTTGGGTGACCCTTGATCAGTCTACAAAAAATTATTGTGATCAGATGAAAAATATGTATTTTACGGGCGGAGGTCATTTCTCTATATATTATATAGTGGAAACTTTGAAAATCATTTTCTCAGAATCTAACTTATAGATATCAACCAAATTTTACATGAAAGATCCTATGGTGACCCTTTATCAGTCTACCAACAATTTATGTGATCGGATGAAAAATATGCATTTTATGGGCGGAGGTCATTTCTCTATATGTTATATAGTGGAAACTTTGAAAATCATTTTCTCAGAATCTAACAGATCGATATCAAACAAATTTTACATGAATGATTCTTGGGTGATCCTTTATCAGTCTACTAAAGATTATTGTGATCGGATGAAAAATATGTATTTTATGGACGGAGGTCATTTCTCTATATGTTATATAGTGGAAACTTTGAAAATCATTTTCTCAGAATGTAAATGATGGATTTCAATCAAACTTCATAAGTATGATCATTGGATGATCTATTATCATGCAGCCAAAAATTATTGTGATTTGATGAAAAAAAATGTCTTTTATGGGCGGAGGTCATTTCTCTATATGTTATAATAGTGGAAACTTTGAAAATCATTTCAACATCAGTAGAACCCAAAATATCTAATAATCTAGTCAAAACCTAGATTTGCTATTACAAGAAATTCAAGCCTGTGGAGCGACACAAGCCATTCATGGCTTTCTAGTTCTGGTTTTCATAACATGGTTGACAAGGTATGAGTCACATACTCAGGTGAGCGATATAGGACCATCATGGTCCTCTTGTTTAGTTATTGTTGTTTTTTATCCTGACATTTTTGTCCGGACCATATCTCCTGAGCCATCAGTGCTAGCAACTTCAAATTTGGTATACTTATAGATCTCATTGAGGACAAGTGGCATGTACACGAATCATTCTTCTCCGCCCACTTTTGGAGTTTTTGTCATTGGTTGTTTTTACTCTTACATTTTTGTTTGGGACATTTTGTTCAAAACCTAATGTGCTAGCAACTTCAAATTTTGTATACAGGTAAAGATCTAGTAAGTAGGAGATATATTATAAGAAAGGATTTTTTGTTATCCGGAGGGGGACTCCTGTATTGCATCGCAATACGACATGCACTTGTTTTACATTGCATTTCTCACATGTTAAATTATTTTGACTACGTGTATTTATGCTAAGATTTTACATCATTTCTTTTCATACAATTCTGTTAAAGGATTTATTGTTTAATAATTTATCGCCAGTGTAATTCTAAAACTTGTCATTTATGCTTCATCCAAGCTTCAGTTTCAAGGTATTGGAAATAGATAGGCATTAAGAAATGTAAATGAAATAGATGAATGATACTTGTGTTGTTTAATTTGTAGTAGCCGCCGTGATAGCACAGTTTAGCGACAGACTCTAATTCTAGAGGTCCCTGGTTCGATCTCCGACGGCGGCACTTATCCTTTCCGACTATTTGTCTCTCGCCAATTGGTTGTTAATCATAGACCTTTGTGAGATAGCAGATGGCGGTAAGGAAAGGATGTGATGGTAGTACTGGTGTGAGAAATACCAGGAATCCATTGTTATGTACTCTGGCTGCCGCCATATAACTGAAAGATTTTTGTAAAACCCCACTCAAACAAACATTTAATTTGTAGTAATGATGAAAATTAGACCTCACCATGGGAAACACATCATTAGCTCTCCTTGCGGAGTGTACATCGTGTGTGCGTCCATTTGCGAATTAACGTTTCTTCAAACATCTCCTCCTTTACCGATTGGTAGATTTTGGCTAAACTTGGATGAAATGTTCCATGGGTGACCCTCTTCAAAGTTGTTCAAAAAAAGACCCCCCTCCCCCAAATATGGATATGGCAGGGCAGGACTTATTCTCATTATAAAATCTTTAAGACTCTTCTCCACAAAACCAATGGCCCGATTTCAACGATACTTGATATGAATGATTCTTGGGTGACTCCTTCCAAAACTTGTTTAAGAGATTTGGATAAACCCCCAAATATGTGTGTGGTAGGGCGGGGCTTATTTTTATAAGCTCAACTGTCCAAAGGTCACTATGGGTGATTCCTTCCAAAACTTGTTTAAGAAATTTGGATAAACCCCCAAATATGTGTGTGGTAGGGCGGGGCTAATTTTTATAAGCTCCACTGTCCAAAGGTCACTGGGGCTATTGTCATGGCGCTATGTCCACCGTGCGTCCGTCTGTCTGTGCGTGTTGTGTTAGGTCGTAGACTTTTTCTTTAAAAATCATTAGAAACTCGTGGATTGGTTTTAGCCAAACTTCACAGGAATGATCCTTGAGTGGCCCTCACAATTATTTCTGAGTCTGATTCATCTTTAAAGTGCAGTCGTTAACGAACACGCAATATAAAGGAATTTGAAGATCGATGATTTGACGTCGTGACGTCATTTAGGGGCCAACCACTTTTCGACTCGCCATAAACAGTATTTACTATTTTCTGAATTGATAGACCCATATTCTGACGGAAACAATTTCTGTAGAAAAGTCAAAGTATACACGAGCTTTTCGTTAAATTACTGTTCACATGCAAACAGAATAACCAACAAGAAATGCCACATTCTTAGTGGAATCGAATTTTACAAAAAACTAATTCTAAAAACATGTGATTCTTACTTTTATAATCTTCAGCGGAATATGGTTCAGCAGCAATATATACTCAGAACATAAAGTTAAGCGCCACTAAGTTTTAAGTTAATAAAATTTCTAGCGAAAACTTTAATAACGTATCTATGTTGTCAAACGGTTAGAACAACCTTGTAGCTATTCATTAAAAACGTTTCGGATGCACGTGCATATTCAGCAAGTCTCGTGCAATGACTGTAAAGCCAGGGCTCGTGCAAAGTGGAAAATCAGCTTTTCTGTCAGAGATACTTACGTCGTGTAGCTTGTGCAATTGTTTACATTTCGATTTGAAACTCAGTCATGGCAAGGCGTTGATTGTCTACAAATGAAAGATGGCGAATAATTTGAATGCGAGATTCTGGAATGTCTTGTAGAGCCATTGCCAGACAGCTGGGGTATCACCACAGTGTCATAACACGTTTGGTACAAAAACACGCACAGACAAACGACGTTAAGGACCGTGTCAGATCTGGACGCCCTAGAGTAACGTCTATTGGAGAGGATAGAGCACTTTTGCGTCATATCAGACGTCTGCCCTTCACCAGTGCGCCTGTACTAAGGGACAACTGGAATACACACAGACGGGTCTCTATGGCTGGTTATAAGGCACGAAGACCCCTCAAACGTCCAAAGTTACAACAAAGACACATCAATGAATGTCTAATATGGTGTAGAGCGAGGGCATGTTGGAACTTGGCATCATGGCGTCGGATCCATTGGTCAGATGAGTGCAGGATGTTGTTGCATGTCACCGATGGCCGAATTCGTGTTTGGAGACAACCTAACACCCGATTTGCACTATGTACGTCCAACCAACATATGGTGGCGGTGGCTGCGTTATGATATGGGGTTGTGTCTCCTACGACTGTAAACTGGACCTAGTGACAGTTCCAGGAACATTGACTGGCGAGAAATATCGCGATAACATCCTTTTTCCTGTGGTAATTCCACATTTTGACAATCACCCTCTTCGAACAAGACCAGTGTACTTGGATGATAACGCCAGACCCAACAGCGCAAGAGTAGTGGCGGACGTTATGCAACGTGAAGCCATCACCACCATTCCATGGCCGGCTTGTAGTCCCGATCTTAACCCCATCGAGCACCTGTGGGACATTTTAGGGCGCCGTATACGCTGGAAAGAGCCTCTTGTACAAAATGTGGTTGAGTTAGAAGCAGCACTGCCCCAGGAGTGGCAGCAAATCCCTCAACACATCATCCAGAGGCTGATTCGTGGCATGCCGAGGAGGGTGCGCGCAGTGATCAATGCTCACGGATCTTACACACGCTACTGACTAAGATGTGACTGGAATTAATCGCATTTGTGTTATCTGACTTCTAAAACCAAGTTTCGTGTCATAGACAACAGCGTAAGTCGGCTTTGACAATAGTTTTTCATGTTTTAAAAAAAGGTGAAAATACGTCATTTACATTTCAAGGTACAAAGTCAATAAAATTTATCACCCCCCATGTATTGTTGTGAAATTGTTAAGTCAACATACCATTTTCAACATTGGAACTCAATATTTACATCTCTGTTATTTTGAATTAATGCAGGCTCCCTGCCTTTAAAAATCTTCTGTCTAAAAACTTGTGGCGCTTAACTTCTTGTTCTGAGTATATATAAATTTCTGCATTGGTAACCGTACAAATTTTCGAGAACAAATTAAGTTTATATACCTCTTTGCATGTATACTCGCGCAAAGCAGAGTATAATTTGCAACTAGTTTGCGCTGTTTTGAAATTGGGGATCTTACTGTAAGTTTTATTAGTCCCCCAACGGTTACCGGTTGGGGGACTATAGGTTTGCTCGATTCCATCTGTCCGTCCGTCCATCTGTCTGTCCACCCGTCCGTCTGTCCGTCATTTTTTTGTCCGGGCTATATCTTCTAAACCATATGTGCTAACAACTTCAAACTTTGTACACTTATAGATCTCATTGAGGAAAAGTGTCATTTTCAAGAACCGTTACTCTGCCACGCCAACTTTTTGAGATTGGCCTTTGTAGTTTTTACCCTTTCATTCTTGTCCGGAACATATCTCCTAAACTACGTGTGCTAGCAACTTCAAACTTTGTACACTTATAGATCTCATTGAGGAGAAGTGTCATGTACAAGATACATAACTCTGCCACACCCATTCTTTGAGTTATTGCCCTTTGTTGATTTAAGCCTGACATTCTTGTCCGGATCATATCTCCAAAAGTATAAGTGCTAGCAACTTCATATTTGGTACACTTATAGATCTAATTAAGGACACGTGTCATGTTCAAGAACTGTTATTCTGCCACGCCCACTTTTTGAGTTATTGCCCTTTGTTGTTTTTACCCTTACATTTTTGTCCAGAACATATCTTCTAAACCATAAGTGCTAGAAACTTCAAATTTGCTACACTTATAGATATCATTGAGGACAAGTGTCATGTACAAGAACTGTAATTCTTCCACGCCCATTTTTTGAGTTATTGCCCTTTGTTGTTTTTACCCTTACATTTTTGTCCGGATCATATCTTCTAAACCATATGTGCTAGCAACTTCAAACTTTGTACACTGATAGATGTTATCGAGGGCAAGTGTCATGTACAAGAACTGTTACTCTGCCATGTCCTCTTTTTTCAGTTATTGCCCTTTGTTGTTTTTAGTCTTACATTCTTGTCTGGATCATAACTCCTAAACTATAAGTGCTAGAATTTTCAAACTTTGTACACTGGTAGATCATATTGAGGACAAGTTTCATGTTCAAGAACTGTTATTCTGCCACGCCCACTTTTGAGTTATTGCCCTTTGTTGTTTTTAGTCTTACATTCTTGTCTGGTTCATATCTCCTAAACTATAAGTGCTAGCAACTTCAAACTTGGTACACTTATAGATCTTATTGAGGACAAGTGTCATGTTCAAGAACTGTTATTCTGCCACGCCCACTTTTTGAGTTATTGCCCTTTGTTGTTTTTACCCTTACATTTTTGTCGGGATCATATCTCCTAAACCATAAGTGCTAGCAACTTTAAACTTTGTACACGTATAGATCTCATTGAGGACAAGTGTCATGTTCAAGAACTTATTCTGTCACGCCCATTTTTTGAGTTATTGCCCTTTGTTGTTTTTATCTTTACATGTTTGTCCGGAACATATCTTCTAAACCATAAGTGCTAGAATCTTCAAATTTGCTACACTTATAGATATCATTGGGGACAAGTGTCATGTACAAGAACTGTCACTCTGCCATGTCCACTTTTTAAGTTATTGCCCTTTGTTGTTTCTATCCTTACATTTTTGTCCCGTACTTATCTTCTAAACCATAAGCCCTAGCAACTTCAAACTTTGTACACTGGTCGATCTCATTGAGAAGAAGTATAATGCACAAGAACTGTTACTCTGCCACATCCACTTTTTTAGTTATTGTCCGTTGTAGTTTTTTATCCTGGTATTTTTGTCCGGACCATATCTCCTGAGCCATCAGTGCTAGCAACTTCAAACTTGGCACACTTATAGATCTCATTGAGGACAAGTGGCATGTACAAGAATCATTCTTCTCCGCCCACTTTTGGAGCTTTTGCCATTGGTTGTTTTTACTCTTATATTTTTGTTTGGGACATTTTGTTCAAAACCTAATGTGCTAGCAACTTCAAATTTTGTATACAGTTATAGATCTAGTAAGTAGGAGATATATCATAAGAAAGGATTTTTTGTTATCCGGTGGGGGACTCCTGTATTGCATCGCAATCCGACATGCACTTGTTTATATATAATTCGTACTTAGTGTATTGTATGAAAAAAAATAAAATGAGGTTGTGGGAATTGTCAAGGCTCTATCGCTGTAGTCTATAGACTGGATTGCTGCCCCTAGATCTTTCGATGCTACAGCGGGCTACCAGATCCCACCGGGTTTTGGCCTATCGATAGCTCAGTGGTTAGAGCTCCGGTCTCCTGATCCGAAGGTCAGGGGTTCGAGTCCGGGTGATAGCGAGGTGTTTCATTGGGCAAGAAACTTAAAACTCAATGCTTCAGTCCACCTGGCTGTAAATGGGTAGCAGTGGATGAAAACGCTTCGAAAAAAAAGGGATTCCTCTGTCTCTCGAATTCCCCACAAAAGAATGACAACATCTAGAGACGTTTCACAATTTAGACATTTCCTTTTTGGACGTTTCACTACTGTTTTAAAATTGTATAGACGTTTGACTACCCACTTTAGCTCACCTGAGCACGAAGTGCTCATGGTGGGCTATTGTGATCTAGCTGTGTCCGGCGTCCATCGTCCGGTTGTCCATCAACATCTTGTGTGCACTCTGGGGACCACATTTTTGGCCCAAATGTCGTGAAACTTGGTCAGAATGATTGTCTTCATCAAATCTTGGTTAAGTTCGGAATTTGGTCAAGTGGGGCAAAAATGGGGTAAAGGGGTCAAATCTTAGAAAGGTCATGTGTGCACTCTAGGGACCACATTTTTGGCCTTTATGTCTTGAAACTTGGTCAGAATGTTTGTCTCCGTGAAATCTCATTAAGTTCAAAAATGGATTCAGTGGGTCAAGGCTCGTTGGCCGAGTGGTTAGCGCGCTCGACTCGTAACCTGATGGTTGCGGGTTCGAGCCCCACCGGAGGCGGGTAGTGTAAGTGGGCAAGACACTTTACAGACAGGGCCCCAGTCCACCCAGCTGTAGAAATGGGTAGCAGTGGTTAGAAACCATTGCCTCTCTCTCTATGTGCAGGAAAAGATCTGGAATGAGTTAGGACCACGATGGAAATAAGAGTCATTCGACCCTTTATCGTGTTATCCTCGAGTAAAAAAAAAAAAAAAAAAAAAAATATTAGGTCATGGGGTCAAATCAGGAAAGTTTAGAAGACATATATTTGATTATATTGTCAGAATGTTTTTTCTTAAAATCTAAGACGAGTTTGAAAGAGGGTAAAAAACTAGGACACCTCTTAAAATCTTTGAAAATCTTTTAGTACTCATGAGGCAACATATTTGTCTCAACTATCTTGAAATGTAATTGGAATGTTTGTCTTTTTGATATCTTGGACTTTTGGGGCCAGCCATGAATAGCAGTTTTGACACTTTGCGATCTTTCACAACTACGAGTATATGCCTCAGGTGATCTCTTTATGGCCAATGGTCCTCTTGTTATATAGGCGTATTATATGCCAGTATTTTGTGTATTTTTCTAGTTTCATCTTAAAAGCAAGTTATTTAAGCAATTATTCATTATTCAATTGATGAAATGTCATTTTAATGGCTGTGCTTTATGGTGTATTTCTTTCTGATTGGGTTTTGTAAAAAATATATAAATAAATAGAATAAACATTATATGTGACCCATCATGCGAAAAGGGACCATCTCGGAACTCTGTAAAATCAATATTTGAAAAAGAGATTGGGTCCAGCATAGGTCAACCAGGGGTTGCATTTTAAAAGTTCTTTCACTGGAAGGTAAATTGATAATTCTAGATTCCGAAAATAAGCACACTGTGAAAAGTGTCGACCCAAGTCAGTCTGCGCAATCCGCAAAGTCTGACTAGGATCGATACTTTACGCACAACCCAGATGGTCCTTTTTTGACAAATGAGATTGAAAATTAGGAAAATTTGAAAAGATATCTATGGGCAAAAAGCAGAAATTCTCACAAATTCACCAGTATTTCAATCTCTAATAATATATTTCTCTTGTGTTCCATATCATAATAATATGCCTGGAGCACAGAGGGGCCTAAGACCTACAATCACACACACTTGTCAATATAATTCAAAGCACTGAAAGTACTGATGGTGAACGAATCTAATGGCGTTTTAGAGTGATATATTGAATTTGTTGAGAAAAGAGAAGTTTTAAATGTAAAAAATAATTAAGGGAAAGTGTCTCGACAAAATTTCGGCAATTCTGCTATTTCACTGTAAATTCAAAGAAAGAGAAACATTACAAAGCATATGGTTTATTTGTTATAAGAGGCACCCAGCCAGATATTCAATACAAATAGGTTACCAGATGAAAACAGAGAAATGAAAAAGAGGATAAACAGACAATGTAAGTCAATCTTGCTCAAGCGACCAAGTCTAATAAGCGAACATTTTAATTAAGCGACCACTTTCGAAATGCCCTTTTTAGCTCCACTGGCTGAAAGCCACTGGGGCTATTGTCATGGCGTTGTGTCCATCGTGCGTGCGTCCGTCCGTCCGTCCGTCCGTCCGGTCGTAAACTTTTCTTTACAAATCTTCTCCTCAGAAACTACTGGATGGATTTCAACCAAACTTCACAGGAATGATCCTTGGGTGACCCTCTTTCAAAGTTGTTCAAGAAATTTTGATCCAATGAAAAACATGGATTTAAGGGGCATGGCTAATTTCCAAATATGGTAAAAAGTGAGTTTTCTCAGATTCTAATCAATAGTATCAATGAAATTTTACATGAAAGATCCTTGGGTGACCCTTTATCAGTCTCCAAAAAAATCATTGTGATCGGATGGAAAATATGCATTTTATGGGCGGAGGTCATTTCTCTATATGTTATATAGTGGAAACTTTGAAAATCATTTTCTCAGAATGTAATTGATGGATATCAACCAAATTTCATTGGAATGATCCTTGAGTGACCCTTTATCAGTTTACGAAAAATCATTTTGATCGGATGGAAAATATGCATTTTATGGGCGGAGGTCATTTCTCTATATGTTATATAGTGGAAACTTTGAAAATCATTTTCTCAGAATGTAACAGATGGATATCAATCAAACTTCATTAATATGATCCTTTGGTGATCCATTATCATGCAGCCAAAAATTATTTTGATTGGATGAAAAGTATGTCTTTTATGGGCGGAGGTAATTTCTCAATATGTTATAATAGTGGAAATTTTTAAAATCATTTCAACACCAGTAGAACCCAAAATATCTAAAAATCTAGTCAAAACTTAGTTTTGCTATTACAAGAATTGCAAGCCTGTGGAGCGACTCAAGCCATTCATGGCTTTCTAGTTTAAAATTGATATACACATGTTTCTTAAAAAGTATGAATTAGTATTCTACAATATATTGTAAATCAATCCTATGTTTATGGACTCATTAGAATCGTCTCCATGAGACGATTCTTGTGCGTTTTAACATCACATTACTTAGAAAAAATCCAAATGACCTAAATATTCAATCAAAATAATATTTCTAATTTGTTAAACAAATCGTGTACTAAGCCACCATTCTCTGTAACGACCGCTTTTTGATAGTGTCATACGTGGTCGCAAGTATGTTTAACTGTACTTGTACATGGCAAATGAAACAAACATGTATTGCTTAGACATTTTCTTGAGTTGGTTTCTATTAAAAAAACTTTTAAGGAAATTTACCCAAAGAACGGGGCCAGAAGAGCCAGTACAATTTACAGACGCCTCTAGCCTCATGTCGCTTGGGCATGAAAAGGTAAAATGATCATCGTGAAATTATATCTATTTCTTTTATGCTTTTCGGTGATTTATCGAGAAATAACGGTAGATTATCACTTGATAAACTCACCGCAAAAGCAGTGAAATTATCAAAAACTTATACCCTGCTTTTGTGCATTTCATCCTATCTGACGTCATCTATGAGGGGCGAAATAAGTGACGTCACAATAAACGTTGCATAGCAATCACGCGCAAAATGACGCGCTTTACAAAAATATGTCCTATAAATTTCACATTTTGTCTAATTTTTGCATTAAAGAAATAGAATAATCGTTTGTTTTTCGAGTAAGATCGATTAATATTTCATTTCGTGAAATACAAAAGCTATATTTTCACTCGTGGCTCTGCCACTCGTGAAAATAAAACTTTTGTTGTTCACTCAATGAAATATAAATCGATCTTACACTTAAACAAACGATTATCCTCTATTTAAATAGCTTGCTCTCTACTTTAGAAGAACATAGTTCATTTATTCAGATAACTTTAGTTTTATCATGCAATATGAAAGCTTCTATTAAAAATTACACAATTTGAAAATATGAGAAGGGTAGGATCGGACATTATTCGAATAAACAGATTCACAGAAAACCTGTTAACAGCGGCGTTCATCCCAACAAAAGGTACAAGAAAGGACAAGGTTGTATTTTAAAAACACGTGTCGAATAATTCTTAAAACCTGCTCGATACTGACTACCACGTGTTGAAAAGTTATATAAATCCCAATTGCATAAATCACAGATGTCACTAGACTGGTTACCGTTTCTTATGATACAAGGAACAGAACAGAACATTGTTTCATCCAAGTACAGTGAGGTACAATATGGACAATATACATTTATAATGATTTTTTATAATATTTTAAGTTCTTCCGGTAAAACAAATAGATGAATGATTGCATTGAGGAAATTTTAGACTCATCCGAGGGATAGAAGCGCTACTAAATGTTAACAGTTGTAATTACTATGTCAAGTACTCTGAAGAACAATATTTTGATATCAGTGTAAAACTAGGGGCCAAAAAAATTGCCGGTGGGGACTCAAACACCGCAGCTACAGGTAAAGTATTCTATAGTTACGACGTTTCAGTCTCCATTCGATGTTAAAATTTGAAATTAAATCTTTTGTGTCGGGACACTAATTATTGTTTATTCTTTTATTTTGTTTTGTTTGAATTCAAAATAACAACGACATTCATATATTTACAGTAAATCGAGTCGAGGTTGCTATATCCCCTATTTTCCGTCCTTGTTTGAAAAGAAAAGATTGGGATAAGGGTAATATGATACAAAAATACGCGTAACCGAAGATATTTACATTACACAAGGGTGCAACAACAGGGTTTGAGATATAAACGGGATTTAAGCAAAAGGTGTAAATTGGAAAGTTGAGAACATAATTTGTCTGGTAATAGGTTGAATTTTACTTAATATCTAGGTTGATCACGGTCAAGTGGTGCGTGTTTATATTATAATGAGAATTTGGGCTAAATATAGGAAAATTCCATTCGTTTGTGAATTTGACCTTTCGTTACTCATGAGTAGAGATTTCTTTCATAAGAAGGCAGATAAAATCGTAGTATGTCATCTAGTGTTGTATGGCCAATCAGAGGTGTTTAGAAGTTTAAGAGGTCAAGACCTAAATAAACTCATATTTCCGGCAAATTATTACAAGTTGCGACATAGTAACAGCGTATACAGGACACGAACTTTGTTTTTGCTCTAAACCCTCGACAAGCTTACGCGGATCATCAATATGCCCCTTTAAACATTGCAACCTCATTTTGTGTTTTTAAAGGGTAACTTTCATTATCTTCACTTGATGCAGAATTGTAGTATCGAGCCATTAACTAAATAAACAGTGATTTTGCGGAGAGAAGTCTTGAGAGATACTAAATTGAATCTAAATAGGCACTACTTTATTTCGAATCTATCGAGATCCTACAGGATGTTCTTTACATAGTAACACTGGTGAACGAAAATTTCGTTCACCAAAATGTATGATACTAGCTGAGAATCTGATGAAAATGATAAACTGTCAAAACTAACTTGAAAACATTTTTCCCCACAAGTTTTCTGAGATAATACGATATCTTATTGTTTTAAAGGCTCAGTTTTTGTGGAAAAATAATCATTCACAATGAGAAAATTGAATATAGTTTTGAAATGTGGCTATTCGATTTGTTTTCATTCCTTTGATTATACCAATAAGAATACGAGGGTTGTTAAAAAATTAACCGGATTTTGCCTCGCAAAATTTTATTTTTGAAGCAATCAAACTAAATTTTGTATCATTCGCTGTCGGAATTCAATCCACATATGGTTGTGTAAAAGCGATATAGTTATCGAACATAGCGCGTGCGTACCTGCCATATAAAATGCCATGGTAACGAGTACCCGGTGCAGCAGATAAAATAAATCATATACTAGTATATGGTCTTCGTTTGTAAATAATCTTTCTTTTCTAACCGTTGAAAAACTTGAAAATTAATTAAGTTGCTGGAATAAGTATTACAATTGCCTTGTCTTAAAGCTGCTCTTTCACAGTTTTCATAGAAAAAATAAAAAAAATGGTTCTTAGATTCAGAACTTTGTGCATTTTCCAATGTTTAAGAACCGCACATGGGTATGGCTCTAACAAACATCTTTTAAAAAAATGCATCTTGAATGTTTGAAGCGGCAAGGTCAATGACGGAACCGGTCTATTTATTTCCAGTCAATAAACTACGTAAATGTTATTTTTCACGAATTATATTTCATTTTTTGCTTGTATCGATATAAAGTTTCCCAATTGACAAAAACTTCGACCTTAACCTTTGATAGAATGGGACAAACGGGTGTAATTGCATGTGTAAATAGTTGACTCAAAATTTAAGTGTAACCCGCAGATAAATATATTCGACTCCATTGGGGATTCGAACCCGGGACCTCTGTGTCCCAAAGCAAGTGCTCTACCACGTCGCTATAAAAGCTAGCTTGTACGGCAAGGCAGTACAAACACCCCTTATACACAACCCGGCTACATACACCCCCTCGACAATTAAGATTCTTCCACGAATCTTCTCAAATCAACATCATCAACTACCTAATCACATAACCACATCCTCATGTAGGTTATTTACGGTGGGCGCCAAATGTAACCCGCAGATAAATATATTCGACTCCATTGGGGATTCGAACCCGGGACCTCTGTGTCCCAAAGCAAGTGCTCTACCACGTCGCTGTAAAAGCTAGCTTGTACGGCAAGGCAGTACAAACACCCCTTATACACAACCCGGCTACATAAGAATAATATTTTAGGCGTTAGTAGTTGCTTTATTTTTCAGAATGGAATTCCGCTAAATTCAGGAATATCTGGGTTTTTTTCCTTCCCTTACCAAATCAAATCTTATTATTATAGAGATTTCTACACAATGAAATCATAGTTTCTGATTGATTTCAGAAAAAAAACCAAAAATGACATTTTTCCCGATCTGTGAAAGAGGAGCTTTAATTTGGAATAATTTGAACGTAAATTTTTTCGATACGGTACGTTTAAAATGTGGCAGGGTAAGTGTTTCGGAACGTCCTAGACGATATCAACTGAATGCTCGAAATTTTAATCTTTAATGATTCTACTGGATATCTACAATAATTTCGAAAGAAATAAATAAAATACTTTTCACGCTGAAAGGGAATAAATAGTTCATTCTCCAAAATGCTTTATTTTCATCGGTAAAGACGCTTCCGTGTCCCGTGAGATGAGAGAAAGAACAGACAGAGAGAAAATGTAGGGACGTCAATTGCCGAGTCTCTTTGGGATATAGGCGATTTACTAACGGGTGCTTTCTGAGAACTTTAATTTTGCACCATTCGATTTTGCCTTTATACAAACCATAAAAACACAGCTTAATTACAAGAACACTGAATTCATCCTTCTTCCATGAATAACGAGCCGTGACAAGCTAAATTCACAACACCAAATGTCTCAATTTTCGACAACGTCGCTTTGTTCTGTGCGCCGACACCTCATACCCATGTGTTTTTGTTTACGTGTGAAATGAATATACATCGTTCAACTGCTTTAGGTTTTGGCAGGTTTGAGCATATAAAGAGTCCCGTTTATATGAGTATACTTTTTCACATAGCGATAAATCAGTGATGATTAATTGACCTAATCCGGATAAAAATTGAACATCCCTCTTATTATGAATATCATACAGCTATAGTTTTACAATAGATCAGATTGAGGAGTAAAAAAAATCCTGTATCAACAAAAACAGTTTTATGCTAATCATTGTAATATTCTGACACTATATTTGGAGGATAATGACTCTGACTTTGATGTGAATATATGGCAAGTTCCGCTGATGACCAAGCTTAAACAAATACCCTTAAACAAACAGACTTTGAACACTATCGTCAAACAAGGAATAAAGTTAAATCAGGATTACGCAAATCAAAGTTTACATTTGAAAAAAAATATGGCTGCTAGAATCAACACTGACAGCAAAATATTTTGGAGCTACGTAAGATCAAGGTTGAAGACAAAAAGTGGTCTGGGATGTCTTGAAACACCAGATGGTAACAGCACAAACGATGATAAAATTAGGGCAGATCTACTAAATGACTACTTTACTAGTGTCTTTGAAGAAGAAAGTGATGGTCCACTCTCAAACTTTGATGACAGTAACTTTGAAGAGCCTCTTGAAACCATTAACATCACGGATGAAATTGTTATGAAAACCATAGAAAAACTTAAGCCCTTCAAATCAAATGGACCAGACAACTTCCACTCTCAAATTTTAAATAAATGTAAGGCAAACATTGTGAAACCACTGAAGGAGATATTTTCCAGATCTTTCGATGAAAGAAAACTTCCCAACGATTGGCAACATGCAAATGTAACGACAATACTGAAATCTGGCCAAAAAAACAAAAGTTGAAAATTACCGCACAATAAGTCTCACCTCTGTCTTAGGAAAATTGTTAGAACGAATAATAAGAGATAAAATAGTAGAGCATCTGTCAGTAAATAATCTCTTCTCAGAGAGTCAACACGGATTCATAAAAGAGAGATCATGTAATACTAATCTCTAAGAATTCACCGAAAATATCACTAATTTCTTAGATCAAAATTTTGGAGTTGACATCATTTATTTAGATTTCAGTAAAACCTTTGACAATGTACCTCACAAGAAATTACTAAAACTGTTTGGGCCTACGGTATAAGAGGCAAAGTCTATGCATGGATTGATGAATTTTTATCAGACAGATCTGAACAAGTCATTGTAAATGGAATAAAATCAGATCAAAGCAAAGTAATACGTGGATTATCCCAAGGAAATGTTCTTGTGCCTATACTCTTCCTAATTTATATAAACGACTTACGTGATGTAATTCCAGTATCCATTTTGCTCTTCCCAAATGATTCCAAACTATAAAACTGCATCCAAACTAATCAAGACGTAAAAAACCTTCAAGAAGGCCGGTCTAGATGAAGTTGTGATATGGGGGGAAACTTTTCAAATGAAGTACATTTGAAAAATGCAAATATCTACACATTGGAAAAATATATAACCAGAAAATTATACTGCGGAAAAAAAGCCAACAAACATAACCGTAGAGAGAGTACCCCCAATAAAAAGACTTTGGGGTTATAATAGATGGTCAAAGGCTTAAAATTTACAGTCCATATAAACAGCAAGATAAATCTAGCAAACAGAAATATTAGGCTTATGTTTAGAACCTTCACTTGTATCAATAAAGACATTTTTCTATCGCTATACAAATCAATCGTACGACCGCATTTAGAATAGGCCCTATGCCAGTTGCGAAAAAGGACTGCATTTCTATTGAAAATGTTCAACGACGTGCCACCAAAATGATTGCATCAATGAAGGATATTCCTTACGCTGAAAGGCTAAAAAATGGGTC
This sequence comes from Fragum whitleyi, assembly GCA_948146395.1. Taxonomy (NCBI): domain Eukaryota; kingdom Metazoa; phylum Mollusca; class Bivalvia; order Cardiida; family Cardiidae; genus Fragum; species Fragum whitleyi. The sequence continues at coordinate 89,009,356 of OX411544.1, read as the reverse complement.
TACCATCACTAGAGTACAAAAGACTGCGGCCTGATATTAAACAGGTGTACAAAATATCCGTCAATTTTCTTTCAAATGGCATCTCTGTCAAAAACAAGGGGAAACTCGCAAAAATTATTTAAACGTAGATCAAATTTAGAACTTAAAAAGATTTCAGTCAGTAACTGTGTTATAAATGTGTGGAACTCATTACCAAACCCTCCGTAAACAGCCTCAAAAGTCACTGTTAAATAACATGCGAAGAATATTGCTCCCTTTTAAGAAATGCACTGGAGACCGTAGATAGGTGAAATGAGCACTGGGACTAATGCCATAAATCTGACTTGTTATCCGTTAATAGCCATTACTCCCGGGGTTTGTTTTCTTTAGTCAGCTAGGGGTCGGGGCTGATTCTTAATGTCCTGTTATATCCACTTCACATCAATATCCAGGAATAACTGGTGTTAGTGTCTATTTTGTCTCAAGATCTTATTTTGGAATTTTAATATGTTTTGTTCCTTTAAGAAACTCTGTTAAACATGAACTTACAACACATCCAGACCGCTTACATTTTGAAGAAGATTCGAATGATTTATTTAATTGATAATATGCAATTGGCAACATTGTATAGTAAAACCCAAACTTGAATTTTGAAGTTAATTACGTATTTTTTTCTTAACAAAATCCTTTTATAAATTTTGTCTGCCTTGTAACTAAAGTTTGTACTGTAGTAATGATGTTATGATTGCTTTTGTTTTAACTATATATGGTAGCCGGTTTATGTGTAAGGGGTTTTGTTCTGCCTTGTCGTACAAGCTAGCTTTTTATAGCAACGCGGTATAGCTCTCGCTTTGGGACAAAGAGGTCCCTGGTTCGAATCCTAACGAAGTTGCATATTTATTTACCGGGGACATTACCTGTTAAAGTATTGACAGGGTATTATTTTCTAGAACTCTGTGACAACTAAAGAGCTGTTTAGGGTTATAATTACAGCCTGTGATTTCTTTTATTTAGAAATAATGCATGTATGTCTTTAGGTCGAAAATTTATTTTTTTTAAAGAGAAATAGTTTTCAACAAATTATAATCATCAACTTTCATAGTTTGAAAAAAATCTTAAGGTAGAGTGCTTCCATTCTATATGTACCGGCAAATTTTCTACCATACATGCATAGACAAGAAACAGGTGATTATTTTACTGACACCTAAATTAATTATTTATGTTTAAATTTTACGAAACTGGCATTCTTGGGTTAGTTGCCATGGTGATCTCCATCAAGCATAGGAGGTTGTAATGAGCACACACATTTCAAAGACAAAGACACATTACACAAACACTTTAGTTTAGAAATTTCTCATGTTTCAAAAATATTTCTTGACAACAAAAACATTAACTTCACATCTTTATTGTAAAACGAAACTTACTCATACACTAAGGAAAACTGACAAATCGAGATTTCCCCAAAATGTCTAAGTTTAGATTTTTGTCGTTAAGTAAACCGACGTGATAATGAAGGACATGTAATAAAATGTCGCTTACTTAAGTAGAGCCACCGTCGGAGCGCATCAGGCTCGATATCATGCTGGGGATGGGGTGGGTGGGGTGGGTGAGGATCATATCTCTTCTATCCCATAGCTTCCGATATATGTATTACATCAGCGGGTTTAAAATCGTAAATCTATGTGGAATGAGTGGCTGGAGATTCGGAAAGCATATATCGGTAATTTGGTAAGAGGAATACAAGGAACTCATGGTCAGTAGCCCCAGCTTCCGAGATATAACTGGAAAATTGTTACAAAGCGATGTAAAGCCTAATTTCAATAAAAAAAAATTAAATGTAAGTAAAGTTATAATTGCACACCCTGTTTACCTTTTGATTCGAAGCATCATGAAACCATCGAAGGAAGTTCCTTCTGTCTGATTTAAAATAGTTAGTCCGCACAGCTGGTAAAGCCTGACTTGGATCGTTACTTTTCGCACTTCAAAGATAATCCCTAATTGCCAGACAGGTCACAATTCATGTAAAAAACCAGCTTCATGTACAGGATGTTAAATGCGCTCACCGCGAGCAGAATCCAGGCTAGTGATCGTTCAATTTCGGACATACTGAGTTCGCTTTCAAAAATGACAGGCTGGTGGGCAACCCATAATTTGAATACAAAAAAAGGTTTAACGTTATAAAGTTGTAGGTTAAAAATCGTTGAGAGTTAAAGAATCCATCGTCGATATCGTTATGCTAGTAAGGAAGCCCGCCGATCATCGTGAGTACCACAAGTAGGCAATGTCTTCAATTTTGGAAAACATACATCAACATCGCTAATTGTGTTCATCCTGAACAAAATTTGCGATATAGGAATACCTCCCATTAAATTCACTCAAAACTCGATCCACACACTCATTCAATTTCATTCCTGAATTATTCGAAACATTTTCACCTTGTCAATTTCACGACGTTGTTAACTGTAGAAGCAGATAACCATGGGTATTCTCGTAGCAAGATTGGAGTCCTCGCTAGCGCTCTTAATTTGGTTTGCAGAAAAAAGGGGAAAATAAACATCAGAATCAAGCCTCCATATTTGAATTATATACGGGTTTAAAAGATTCATTTATTTTTTTCTTCTTTCGCGTTAACATAAGGTCATATTTTCATTCGCTTTCTTTCCAAGAGACAAATGAGTAAATATTGATAGAGATTATATATTGACTTTCGACACAATAAAGCTTTGATTGATTGATTGAATGGAGTTTAACGCCGCTTTCAACATTATTTCAGCTATATCGCGGCGGCAAGAGCACCTATCAATGGATTCCTGATATTTTTCTCACCAGTACAACCAATACATCCTTTCCTAGCCTACAGCTACTATCTCACATAGGTCTACGATTATCAACCCATTGGTGAGAGACAAATTGTCGGAAAGAATGAGTGCCGCCGTCGCGGATCGAACCCGGGACCTCTAGAATGACCGTCCGTCGCGCTACCAACTGCGCTATGACGGCGGCTATAAAGTTTTGAACAAAGAAAGAAGGGCAAACTGGTGGTAAAGGGGTGCAAAAATGTTTGTTGTCTACTTTTTCTAACATAGCCCATTTTTTGGTACGACAAGATGAAAGGGCGGATGCATATGTCGTATGTTCCTCGTACGCTGAAAGACAAAAGACAACGCGGATCAATAAATTTTAAAAGATAAATACATACACATGTACGCTTACAAATCATCTTTTCGATGCATTGTAAGATTTTCATACGCTTTGCATTCTCAATTCATCCGTTAGTGCAGTGGCACCGGGCCTTAGACCTTTGAAGGAGAAAAGTGGTGCATAAGAACCACAACATTTTTTGTTGTTATTGTCCTTTGTGTTATTATAATGACTCAGATTTTTTTCCGGAGCATCTCTGTATGTACATTTGCTATCAACTTCAAGCTTCAGTGGTGAAAAGATCCTTTAAAATGATATTACAATGCACAGGAACCATAACTATTCCCTGTTTGATTTTTGAAGCTATTGAAATTTCTATTTTGTATTTAAAATGAAAATATTTTATCGAAATTAAGGAACTAGTTTATGAAAGAAAGCGAGATGGAATAAACAATACTTGCAATTTATGTGATAAGTAATGCAAAAATGACCTCCCGGGAACTTCGTAAAATAAATATCTTAGAGAGATATTGGTTCCAGTAGAGGTCAGCCGGTGTTCGCATTTCAAAGTTTTTCTTACTGGAAAGAAGAAAGATCATCACAGATTCAGAAAAAAAGCCAAAGGCAAAATGTTACGCCTGTGAACAGTCCGCACAGTCTGACTATGATCGACTCGTCACGCAATACCAAGAAGATTCCTTTTCGCCTGACGGGTCATATTTGCAACTCACTTCTCTTTTTACAAGATCATTTAGAATGATGTATTTTCTATTTGTTGGTGTGAAAACGAAACATTTTTCCTCGAATACATGTTATCCATGTAATCCAAGATTCTAAAGCTACATGTATATGGATTCAATACCAGCTGCCCTGATTAATGACCATTACATGTAATTAATAGTTCACAAATTAAGTGAGATATGTCAAAATACCTCCGTTGCCATAGCTACAATTCATACTGGAGGTTGTTTTCATTTTTGCCAAACATCTTAAACTTTCCAATATGAATAATTTTATGTATGTCTGACAAAATCAAGAATCTGATATACCGATCGAGTAATCAAAATGATACACCTCACATGCATTTTGTTTTAAAATCCAATTT